>WBNH01006823.1:0-324511 GCA_013401255.1 Urocolius indicus | reverse complement strand
CGCCCCGCCCCGCCCGGCTCGGCTGCCCCAAGGCTGTCGGGGAACTGCTGCTCAAAGCACCGCGGAGCTCAGCGGTGTGGGATGAGGTTCATCGCGCCGAGGGTCGCAGCACCGTTCCCGCTGGTCAGAGGAGCGCTTTCGTCTTGGCCTCAGGAAAAGCGGCAGTCTGGTAATTCATAGAATCGTTTCGTTGGTAAAAGAAAAGCCTTTTAGCTTATCAAACCCTCTCCTCACACTGCCCAGCACACCGCTAACCCATGGCCTTCACCACCTCAGCTCCACGGCTTTGCAGTATCTCCAGGGCTGGGGGCTCGCCCAGCTCCCTGGGCAGCCTGGCACAGGGGCTCTGGGGGAAAGTGTTCTGCTGCAGCTCCAATTTAAACTTTCCCTGGGGCAACGTGAGGCCATTTCCTCTTGTCCTGTTAACTGGGAGAAGAGACAGACCCTTCCCTCCCTACAGTCTCCTGTCAGGGAGTTGCAGAGAGAAATCAAGTCTCATCTCAGCTGCTTCTCCTCTAGACTACACCCAGCTCCTTGTAAGACTTGTTCTCCAGCCCCTTCACCAGCTTTGTTAAACTGAAACCTCCTCAGAGTAACGGCAGTCACTTTGTACATCTCTGCTTTATCAAAATGCAAGACAGTTGTGTTTTTCAGCTATTCAAACTGACTCGGAATCTGCATATGTTCCTATTTGTCTCCTAACGATTTCTGATTACAAAAAGATTCATTAGAAGCCACATTTCTCAGTATCAGTGAACAGCTGTGCTGGGATACCACCTTCTCCGTGGAGCATCTGCTATATTTCAGTTCTTTGCAACTCTGAAATGCCTCAGTGAGAAACAATTTATTTGCAAAACAATTCAAGACATAAAAATACTTGTGTGGGAAAAAATGGGATCTCAACTTTGTCTGTAGGGGTGCATCAAGAGTCTGAGGTGAAGTGAACTCTGCAGTGGGGCGCACATGCGGTTCATCTGAGCACACAGCCCTGGCTTTATAGTATTTTGAATTTGTCTGTTATCCACTAGCAACCTTTACAGAAACAACTGGAACTATCTACAATATTATTTAATTATTTTAGGTTTTTACATTACTTTTTGTCCTCCAGCAGACACAGAAGATAGAGGAAACCTACAAGAACCAGACAGGTTTCTAGGTAAGTTTATTAGACCAGGAATGCCACAGTACAAGTGGTAATCAGGGAACAAATGCTATTACATCATCATTTTTTTTCAGTGAAAGTTTAGGCCAGTTCATTATAAGCAAAAGCTATTACTCCCTCCATTCTTTTGGAGTGACTCTGCCAACAGGTGAAAAGCCCCACTCAATTCCAATTTGTGTTAATACCTGTAGGAGGATAAAAATCACGATTAACAGCTCTGGAATCAAGTAAACTTTCTGTTAGAGGGCTATTTTTATTGTTTCTAGTTTAGATTTCCTGTAACAGGACATGGCATCTCATTAATTTTCTAATAAATCACATGAGATGTGTTTATATTAAATATTTAAGTAGTTCTCTTATTCAAAACACCTAGCTTTAGAATCTGAAATGTAAAATCCCATCACCATACTGTTATTCTCATCTAGATATTTTTTTTTCTGCTAAAAACTCTACCTGCACAGCCTAGAAATCCCAAACACCTGTGATTCTGCTACATTTTAAAATCAGGCAATAGACTGACACAGAAATATGAGTAACAACTCAAAATACGAACTAACACAACTTTCACCTCTATCACATTACCATTCACCTTAAAAGCTCCTAAATTCTGACCACATAAAGTTATTTCAAACAAGTAAGCCCTTGTGAAACTTTAATAGCTTGCAAGTATATAGCTATAGTTGCAATACAAAGATGAAAAAAGGATGACTTACATATGCCCAGACAACAGAAAAAGCCGCAGCTCCACCAAGGAGTACCAGGTTTCCATATTTATCATGGAAGTTTGGCTCGTATTTACGATGAGCTTGTCTTACTGCAGTATGCTGAATACCACGAGCTGATGAGTGTTAAAAGAGAATCAGAAGTACAGAAATCAATGTCTGATAAGACAGTGATTTGTGCATAGGCATTACAAAATATAATCTTTCAGTTTCAAGTCAATGGTTCACATTCACCCAAACATGATTGGAAAGGATAACGGCAATACCCATCCCTTAGCACTCTGTGAGGCTGCACAAATCCTTTTTAAACAGGGTAAAAAAAGAAGCCTGAGTATTTACTCAGGGAAACACCGCTAAGCACGTTTCTTTCTAGTGCATGCACCTCGGGCTAAGCACATCACGAACCGATCAGATCTGAGAGGCCTGGGGTAAGCACTGCTGAGTGTTCTCAGTGAAGAAACAACTTCGTCCTTCAGGGCAAGTCGGTGACTACACCTTGCCACCTCAGGATACAAGACCTGGATGTGCCTTTGGCTGCATATCAAGGACAAAAGGCACTGTGGAAGGGAACCTAAGGTCAGCTCAAGTAAAAGCAGCGAGAAGGAGCAGAGGAAAAAAAGCAAAGCGGAAAAAAAAGCAGGAGCGGAAGGACTCTGAGGAAGCCACACACGGCCCCTCAGCTGCCCCGGCCACTCTGCCCCAGGAGCCGGTCGGGGATGAGCCTCACAGGGGAGTTCATCACTGATGAACCACCTAGGAACGCCCCCCCCCGGCCCTTCCACAGCCCAGGGAGCCTCGCCCCCGCTTACCGGTGAGGTTCAGGGCGGCCCTGGCCACAGGGAACATGGTGCCAAGCGGAGCACGGCCCTGCGGCGGGCGGGACGCGGGTACCCTTGGAGAGCCGCTGAAAAACAAAATGGTCGCGCCGGAAGTCGGCGCCGCGCCGCGCCCGCCAGCGCGGCCCTGTGGGTAACGCCGGGGCGGAGCGGGCGTAGCGCCTCGCTCCGTAGCCGCCAGGGACAGACATACGGGCTTCTCGCCAGGCGACAGTCGCAGGAACCGTCTCCGCAGGACGGTGGCGAGCGCGGGGAGGCGGGCGCAGCCGGGACGAAAGCAGCAAGCACGTCCCGGCGGCGGCTGCAGTCGCAGTGTCAGGATGGCCGAGTGGTCTAAGGCGCCAGACTCAAGGCGTTCCGCGCCTTCCCGCGGCGGGTTGGGTGTTCTGGTCTCCAAATGGAGGCGTGGGTTCGAATCCCACTTCTGACACCACTTTTATTTCTTTTTTTTCCCCCTCTTTTTTTGAATTTCCATTCCTAAAAGAGCCGCGAAACTTTATTACAAACCGAAATTGCCCGAAATAATTTCATCGCGCCGTCTCAGGGAAATAAAACCGAAGAACGAGTCAAACTCCGTTGTTCTGTGGCGATGGCCGCTGCGGGTGGCTTTCCCCAGCCCATTTACCCCGGAACAGTCTTTTCAACGCGCCAGCCAACGGCACACGCGCGTGCATAAAATGAATAAAGCGCGCGCCTCTGGGCCCCAAGTTCTTTTACGCTTTTACTCTAGATTCCCTTTTCGTCTTCTCGTAGCTGAACGCCATCGGGTCTGGTGCCGCGCGCCCAGCACCGCGGCTGCCCGACGGTGTGCGCTTTAAGGACCCGCCGGTGGTCTCCTCAAGGAGCGGAAGATGTTGCTTTTGCGGCACGGCAGCCGCGGCACCTCCCCACCGGTGGCCGAGCAGCGCCGGCATTGCCGCCATGCCCCGGGGCGGGGGGGGCGGAGGGTCCCGGCCCGCCTCAGCGCCGCTCTGCCGCCGGCTCCGCCAATCCAGCGCCCCCGGCTCGCCTCGCTCCTATGGGAGAGCGGCTGCCCGCGCTGGAGGCAGCGGGTAACCAATCAGAGCCCGGCGGCCCGGCGGAGCAGCCAATAAGAAGCGTCCGGGCGGGGCGGCGCCACCTGTGTGTCGGCGCCGGCCAATGGGCGCGAAGCGGCCACATCCGGGCGGCCATGGCGGCGCTACGGGTGCTGGTGCTGCTGGCGCTGCTGGCCTGGGGCGGGCCGCGCGCCGCCGGGCAGAAGCGGAAGGAGGTGAGGAGCCGCCGGGCCGCCCTCGCTCTGCCCGGGCCGGGCCGGGCTGGTTGCCGCGGGCGCTGGCCTGCAGCGGGATCGTACTGCACCGAGTAGCCGCGGGGGCTCCGGGCGAGGCGGGGCGGCCCCATCCTGGGTCGCCTGGCGGCCTCGCTGGCGCCGGGCGGCGCGTGAGGGGGAGCCCGCGGGCACGCCTGGGGCTGCAGCCAGCTGCTGCCTCTAATCGTGCAGTTATACTTTCGTTATCTAGTATGGTTAACTCTAGGTTCTTCTGTTCTTGTCGAAGGCGCTGTGGGACTGTTATTTCAGTCGTAGGGTCACGGAACGGTGAGGGCTGGAAGGGATCTCTAGAGCTCATCCAGCCCCAACACCCTGCTCAGGCAGGTTCCCCTGGCTCTGGGGGCTCAGGAATGTGTCCAGGTGGGGTTGGAAACCTCCTGAGAAGGAGCCTCCACACCCTCCCTGGGCAGCCTGGGCCAGGGCTCCCTCACCTCAGCACCAAACAAGTTTAGCCTTGGTTCCAGTGGAACATTTTGTGTTCCAGGTTATGTCCATTACCCCTTGTCCTGTCACTGGACACTACTGGACAAATGTAACCTGATTCTCCTGACATAAGTTGGTGATTTGGCAGAGTAGGGTGGGTGGACTGGCTGTCTTTGAATGTAATCATAAAAGTGTCACGTATTTCCACACACTTTACTCCTAGGATTAGAAAAGAGCCCTCTATATGTGATTGTGTCAGTTATAGGTCAGAGTAGCTTATTTACCCGAAAGTGTCAGAAGAAGGACGTTAAAAAGAAGTAGAGAAGCAGATTGTGATAAAGGTGACATTTTAGGCTTTGCTACTTATCTAATGCTTCTTTGTATAATATTACAGGATTGATTGGCTCATTTTTAAAGAAGAGCAGTGTGCTGAGCGCTCTGGAGTTTTCCAGATGTGTACAGCATCAAGGTTTTTTTTCCAGCAATGTTGAGAGTTAGATGTTGAACTCCCTTCCATAGTCCTTCCAGCTTTTGAAATCTGAAACAGAGCATGATGCTTAGTGTCAAATAAATACTGAGGGATGATTTGAAGCAGTTTATACATCTGAAGGAAATCTTATGATTAGTTACATGAGAAAGTGCCAGTGGGCTGACAGCTTTCCCTAGGCAGAGTGCTTAAAGGCAAAGTGTTATGTTACTAAGCGGTTGAAGTAATTGAATAATATTAACGTGAGTGTCAAAATGAGCTGTGAATGCCTTCAAGAATCTTAATGAAGTATCACATCGTGTGGTTGGTGTTCTTATGAAATACAATGCAGCTGTTTGTTGTGGAAAAATCTAAACTCCTTCAGGGTTGTCCTGGGAGACTAGGGAAGAAAACCCACCAAAAATGAAGCCAACAGTATTCCTCTGACTTTTCTTTCAGATGGTGTTATCAGAAAAAGTGAGCCAGCTAATGGAGTGGGCCAGTAAAAGATCCGTTATTCGAATGAATGGAGACAAGTTTCGACGTCTTGTGAAGGCACCACCCAGGAATTACTCGGTGATTGTGATGTTCACTGCTCTTCAGCCTCACAGACAGTGTGTTGTGTGCAAGTATGGGCTTCATTTAGTCCTAAATTACAACTTGAAAGTCATCGTATGCTTTGTAAGAAATAGGATATGCTTTGTAAGAATAGGATAAAACTTTCACAGAATATACGAGGACACATTACAGTAGGATTATCTTTGAAATCAGATGTATGTGAGAAAACAATATATTAATAATATATACCATTAGTATTACTAATAATTAACATCTTAACCATTAATTAATAATTTTATTAAGTAGTAATTTAAGATATTAGCTATTTATCTCCTCCCTATACTATTTGCTGCTTTTGATAGGCTTCCGGATAACGAGAGGGTGAAAACTCAACTTCCCTGGCATGAACTGCTGAATAAATGTTTGTATAATTACTGCTGGCCATGCAGTGTAAAAGTTGCTGTTAATGAATATGTTGATTGGTGCTTATTTTTTTACAATTCTAAGGTGCTGGAAGTTTCAGTAGGAAATTAGCACTTTTGTGTTTGTGGACTTGACAAAACTTGCCTTTGAGTTTAAAAAAGCCAGTGGTGCCAAATGCTTCAATGGATTGTTAGATGAGTGATTGGTCTGGACACTGGAAAATTAACATAGGGGGCTGTGGAAAGCACCAGTTATTGGGCTGGGTGGCTACAGCTCCCTCAGCTGTTTTATAACTTGTGTTCTGCACAAATGTATGTTACAGTATCTCACTTTGTGTGTGTTTACAGGCAAGCTGATGAGGAATATCAAATTCTGGCAAACTCCTGGCGATATTCCAGTGCATTCACCAATAAGATTTTTTTTGCCATGGTAGACTTTGATGAAGGCTCAGATGTATTTCAGATGGTAATGTTTTTCTTTTTCTCTTCTAACGTTATTTTTAACTTAGGTTTTGGAGACTGGGGGCAAGAAGGTGCAGATGTATCTAGAATTTAGTGTTGCAGTGATAAGTTAAAAGCTGCCACTCTCAGAAAAAGTGAGGAGAAGAACAGAAAGCAGTAGCATGTTGTCAATAAATCTAACATAACTGACAAATCTGGAATAGGCACTGGGAATGAACTGATATCTGTTCCTGAGTTTGGCTCCTACAGTAACTTACAGTGTAATAATTAATGGAATTCTTCTATGATGCATGAAGAGGCAAGATATAAAGCACTGATGTCATTAGGAACAGCTAGTACAATTTTTAGATAACGGAAAGGTAATCTATCATTCTCTAGTAAACTTCTTTTGTTTCAAGGACCTGGTCATTTTGCTCTTCTGTTGACATGGAACCAATTGTTTGGGGGTTTTTTGAATGCTTGTACGCTGCAGTTGTGGATCTCATTTACAGTTCATTATGGTTTTTCAAATCTTACCTTTTTTTAGTTACTCATCTGTATTTAAAAGCTACATATTTTAGGCAATGATGTGTTCTGAAATGGAGAAATCTTTTATTTAGACTGGAGAAGTGGAAAGGGACGTCTCTTATTATTCTTGTTAAATTTTCTCATCAAAAATCATTTGTCAAGCTATAGCCTTTATAGATTATGGTATCTATTCCTATTTTGCAGATTTATCTCCTCAGAGGAGCATTTAGAGAAGAAAGAGATTAAAAAAACTTGAAATACTATGGGAAAAACAGCATTAGGAAAAGATAGAGATGCATTTTATAGATGACTGCTTTTATTTAATGTTTCTAGTCTCCTCTTAACTCCTCTGAATCTTTTGAGTCGGTAGCTGTAGATCTGAGTACTAACAAATGTCAGTTGCTTTAGAAAGTATACTCATTTGTGTTAAATTAAAGGCCTACTCAGAGGTAACAGGTTTTTTTCTAACACATCCCAAGTATCTAGTGATGGAGCTAAAAAATCGAAAGTGTTCTTCAATACTAAAAGGAGAAAACAGCATAGAACACAAAAGGGAAACTGCAGGAGTATATTCATTACCTTTCCTGAAATACAGAAAGGTCTTCTGCTGCATGCTGGCCTCTTTTTTCACAGTCAACGAAATCTGTTTATCCTATAGTTACAGGGAATAGAACTGTGCTGCTAAATAGACTGTTCACAGTGCTGTATCTTCTATGCATTTTCTCAATACAGCTAAACATGAATTCTGCTCCAACCTTCATTAACTTCCCTGCTAAAGGAAAGCCTAAACGGGGTGACACATACGAACTTCAAGTGCGTGGCTTTGCAGCTGAGCAGCTTGCCCGCTGGGTGGCTGACAGAACTGATGTCAATGTAAGTATATCCAGACTTTCTCCATCATCACCAGTGCAGCAGTCCCTTACTAAGTACTATTAAATGCCAGTTATGTTCTGTAGCTATTCATCTGTTCTCAGATACTGTAATAGTTCTTGTCTGCAAAAGCTAGTTTGGACACATGACCACATCTCCTTGCATTCTGAGTTCTAATGCTGTGTGTAATTCTGTGTTTGATAAGTTGGTAAAACTCATCTTCTTCCTTCTCCCTCTTCTTTTCCTGTGGAAGAGAAACAGTCTTTAGATTATTAGATAAAGGTGTGTAAAAACTGAAGTTACAGTAACAGGGTAAGAAGCATTACTAATTTCCCAAATCTGATTTATTATATTGTAAATTAGTGTGTGTTGATAGGTTTTTATTTTTCCCCTCTAAGGTATTGTGAGTTTTGTTAGCTGGAGTGTGGGTGTAATATATAATCTCATTGAGAGAAAGTAATTTAGACATCCTCTGTTTAGATTCGTGTGATAAGACCACCAAACTATGCTGGACCATTGATGTTGGGCCTGCTGCTGGCTGTCATTGGGGGCCTTGTATATTTGCGTGGAAGCAATCTGGATTTTCTGTATAACAAAACTGGCTGGGCATTTGCTGCTTTGGTGAGTATTTATAACTCTTGTCTGCTCATCATCGTGAGTTTTGTAGCAATTCAAGTCTTAAAAAGGTTTTGAATTTAAAGATGCCTAAACCTGCTAGAGGAAAATGAGGTGCATGTAGTTTTATGTTTTGCTAGTCTGATAATATTACTTGATCTTGGTCTCTTCAGTTCTGTTAACGCTTGATAGGATGCCTTTTATACAAATAAAATGTAGGACAGTGCCTAGCCTAAGATTGTGTTCCAAACCAGTAAGTTTGGGTATGAAATGAAATGAAACTGGGTAAAAAAAAAAAAAATGTTTCTTCTTTCCTTTTCAGTGTTTTGTTTTAGCAATGACATCAGGCCAGATGTGGAACCATATCAGAGGTCCACCCTATGCCCATAAGAATCCCCATACAGGACAAGTGGTAACTCTTTGCTTTCATTTCTGCTTTTCTGTTACATTTCTGCAGAACAAGGTGATACTAGGAGACAAATCAGAGTGCAGATTCTATTCTTGGCTCCGTTCTTTGTCAGTGAGGCTGACCTTGCCTGTAGTGAGCAAGACAAATTAGAGAGCTGTGGATCAGTTCAGAGAGGATCTGTCTTCTCTTAAAATATACTTGTAAAAAAAGGGGTTTGGTTTTATGTGAAACAGAGCAAATGTAAGAGGTCCAGTCAAGATTTAGATTTTCTTCCTGTTAGCTTTCTCATTTTCTTTTCTCAAATGGAAGAAGAAACTCTTATTTGGAAACTTGAACTTTACTACTAAGAAATCGCAAAACATTGATCTTAATCTAAACCAAAGTGATCTATGTGATAACTTCAACCATTACCTAGAACTTCATTTTGATAGGAAATACAATCATTTGTTTGATGAGTCATTCATTCTGTAGGAATGGTGGTGTTAGTTCTGTGATGTTTCAGGAGTAAAGACAAACACTGCACAGGCATTTTTGTTAGATGTGTTGCTTTGTGTGCTCAACATTTGAGAGATGAGTAAGGAATGCAATTTTTAATCAGATGAGAACTATGAAGTCTCAATTACTATCTAGTAGCATGTTGAATTTCTTCTTAGAAACTGCTCAAAGTGCTTTCCATTGAAAAAAAAAGCATTAGATAGCAGTTATATGGTTGATACTCTGATGGAAACAGGACATACTGGATCCAGAGTGTTACCTTGGAGTATATTTTTGTTTGTCTTGTTCAGAGTTCGAGATCTCTTTGTGTGCAGAAACTTTGTTTATTCTAGTAGTCCCAGAAAGCCAAGAGGGTGCCAAAATAAAGCTGTAGGGTAAAGAGAATGGCATACAAAGTAACCAAAACTATTTGCCTAAGCAGTTACTTGGATGCTGGGATTGCCCCTTGCTTCAGAACCTAAGGTAAACGTTTCTTTCGTCCTTCCTGTTGTTCCCCAGCAGGAGGTGCAGGGGAGCATAATTAAAGTATTTTGTCCTGCTGAACATGGAATTTGGACCAGGAAGTTTATAGCAGCACTTGGCACTTATTATCATCTGAATGGTACTTTGGGCTGATAGTGCATGTTAACAGAAGAAGATTTTTTTTTTTGATGCTTACACAGTTACCCCCAAAACTCAACAGATGAAGTTGTTCATGCTCCAACTTCTGACTCCCTAAAAGAGTGTGCAAAACCTAATTCCAGCCTCTATGACTGTTGTTAATCATGTCAAAGTTGACTCCAGCCTTTTCTAAGTTTCTCTTTGTCTCTTACAGAACTATATCCATGGAAGCAGCCAAGCCCAATTTGTGGCAGAAACACACATTGTTCTTCTGTTTAGTATCCTTCCTACTGAGAGACATGTGGTTGGTGACATTTTTTTCTCTTAATTTATGCTGCCTTTTCTATGTCTTTTTTTTTTGTTGTTGAGGATCATAACTGCTCCTAATACTGTTGCAGAAGCTTGTACAGCCTTTCTGTGTTGACCATTGCACTTCTATGCTAGTGATCTTTCAGGTGAATAGGAAAGTGTTCACTGCTTTTTCACCAGCTTTTTCCTTGGTTAATAACTGAACTCAATACAGTGTTAAAGATGTGGATCTTTGGAATCGTAAGATTCTCCAGGATATAGCCCCTGTTCCTCTTTGTGTGTCTCTTTTCAATCTCACTTACTTAGTTCTGACTTTGGACTTAGTTCTGACTTTGGTGTTGAGCCTTCCTCTGTTACTGATCTCTCTTCTTGTGTTTCCTTGTTTACCTTCCTTACTTTTGATCATACCACTCATTTGGGCAAATGTTTCAGAATTTTTCCGTGTCAGTACTATGCCATTAAGGAAAGCAAGTGGAGGCTTGCAGGCTGAAAGCTTTTGCCTTTCTCAGTTTTATCAAAAACATTTCTTTTGCAGTTGTATCATTACTGTAAAATGCAATGTTCTTTTCCTCTGTTCCCACGTGTCTGTTTTTGATCCATCATCTGTAACTGTAGTCATCTCTGACTCAAGCTTTTCTTCCTTGCCTTGTCACCTGTCTCAGCCTGTGCATTCTTTTATCTTTTATCCAGGACTTAAAATTTTGAGATGATCTTTTTTTCTTGCAGCTTCACAGTCCCAAATTGTTTACATTTTCTAGTATGCAAGTGTACAGAACAGCATACAGGCACATCATTTCAAAACTTCTGTCAAAGCATCTGTCCTCTTCACTGCTTGACAATGATTAACAAGTCTCTTCTATTGCAAGAGCAATGTTCTTTAACAGAATGACTTCTACTAATTTCTTCCTTTGCTGCTCTTATTTTATCTATTCAGAATCCCAGTTGCAGCAAGTGATGCATTGTGGGGGCTTTTTTGTAATAAAATAATGTAAAGCAATTGATGCTTAAATGTGCTGGTGTTAAAAGAACTTCACTCTCTTGCTGTGTATTCATCAGGGAACTACTGATCTTTTTGTAATCATTACTATACTTCTGATAACTTAATCTAGAAACTTTGTGTTGATGTTTATTTGTGGCATTACTGTCCCTCTCATTATGGACCCAATCAATCACTAGAGACATTTAAAATGGTTGAAGTTGGTCAGGTCCTATATGCTGAAGTCACTTTTTTGCTGAAGGTAGATGGCATCTGAAATGGAAAGGGTTGTTATTGGTCCTGTCACTGACATTTGCAAAGAATCATAGAATCACAGGATGGTAGGAGTTGGAAGCACAGTTGTCTGTGCTTCCTTAATTGCAAGCTTTAAGGTTGTTTGTTTTTTTTTTTAATTGAATAATTAGAAAAGACTGAAATATTGCTACTTGAAAAATATTCTATTAGAATAAATATTGCCTGTGTATTGTTCATCGTGTTAGCTGAGTCAAATGCAGAAATTGAATTCCTTTGGGGATTTTTTGAGTGGAGTAGAAAGGAGTAGGAGTGAACCAAGCTCTCTGGTAAGGAACGCTGTTTCATTACAAGCTGAGATAATAAATGCACGTTTCTAATTTTGTATCAAACCTTCCAGTTGTTGTTTTTAATTATTTTATCTTAAAAGTTGACATACTAGTGCCTTTCAGTTGCTTTTTCCACCCCTCATAGTTACTGGTTTGTCTGGGAAGTGTTTTAATTTTTCTAGTGAGGTTTAATGCCCCGAGGATGGTGTGAGAGCTGAATTTAGGAGTTTAGGAATGAGTGTATTGTATTGAGTCAATTGTATTTTGTTGATTTAGCCTTAAACAGCATTCGTAGATGGTGGTGTTACTTTAGGAATGGTACTCCTGCATGAAGCTGCTACTTCTGACATGGATGTGGGGAAAAGAAAAAGTAAGTACTAATCTTTTGTCTACTAAGAGAAGGCACATTCAGTAAAGATTTTTCATTCACAGTGCTAAGGCATTTCTATTATATAGTGTGGTTTTGTACCCTTCCCACCGCTGAGCAGAAGTGAATCATTTGTTTTTTTCAGCAGAATTTGGAGTTGCTTAAACAACTGCAAGATAAAGCTTTTCTGGGAGATGGGGAGGGATAAAGATGCTTTGCAGCATTTTGTGAGTAAGGGAGAGAAGAAAGGACTGACAGTCTCTTGAAGCAATGGCCTAAAATTGATTTGACATAAATGGATGTTAGTTTAGTTTTTCTCAGTCACTAATAAAAGTTTAATCTGACCAAATCTGTAAATATCAGCGATTGCTTTTGAAAACACTGGTCACTGTGGTGTTTTGAGGGACAACCGTCACATCACCAAAACGTTATTCTGCATCTCTTGCAGTTATGTGTATTGCTGGCATTGGCTTGGTGGTGTTGTTCTTCAGCTGGTTGCTGTCTGTCTTCAGATCTAAATACCACGGCTACCCATACAGGTACGTCTCTTTCGCTGCTTCAGACATTGTTTCCCTGTGCATAGCAATATAGCTACAATACAGTTTTTTGAAGGAAGCAGATAAACAAGAGGACTTCAAGAATAAGAGTGATACGGAAAAGGGTTGTTGTTTTTTCTCATCTGGACTGTATACTTATGAATGCATCTCTTCCTGCTGACTGCTATTTCTTTGTCTGGTGGTACTAATATAAGCCAGAATGGACAAACAGGCCTATTTTCTGAACTCTTACTTTGGTGGGAAGTACTCTTTCAAAAAATACTCCACTTGCTTCTCAAAGAGTGGCAATATTGCTTGATATAATTATCAGAAATAATGGTATTTGGTGGATATCATGACTGTTCAGCCTTGCCAAAGGAAAGATTGTGGTACTTTCCTTTTCATGCCATTATGGATTATGAAATAGTTATATTTCCATAGTGATATCTTGACCAATTTATACTGGAAACAACTGTCTCTCACTTTTCTTTCCTTCCTTATTCATACATCTTGATTATTAATTCTTACTTGTGTAAACAAGGAAGATGGCTCATGCTTCAGAGCTGATACATTTTGAGATTGCTTCCTTAAAGGGTCTAAAGCTCCTAACTGACTACTTAATCTTTTGTGTGGTTTTACTAGGTTCTATGCATTTTGAAGGAAAAAAAATACATGTATAAGGACCACTTTATAACCATCTCAGCCTCTGCAAAGCATTTAATTTGTCTGGAAGACTAATGCCATAGGCAAATACTATCCCCTTTCTAGGAGAAGTCAGTTCTTAATCAAAAATAATAATAAAATTTATTTCTCTAGACCAGAAGAGAGCTAAACTTATTCCCCATGTAGTAACTGGTCAGCTTTTATTCTGGTTTATGCAATGGTCTGATGTACTTCTGCTTTGTTGTAGGCAAGATGTGGTTGTCTTGGCTTTTGAGTTACTAGAAGACTTGCTTTTAAGCAACTCCACAGCAATTTGTTGTAGTTGCATCAGGCCCTGTTCCTCATTCTGATGTTCTCAGCATATGTGAAAGTGGAATGTTGCACGGTTTTGTTTCTCATAAAGTTAATAAAAATGTTTGTTACTTTTTTCCTGCAGTTTCCTCATGAGTTAAAGGATTCCAGAAGCTGTAACATCAGAAATTTGGTGACTCTGAAATGGCATGTAATGGAATGAATAATGGAATGGAAGAGCTAAATATGTATGGTTCCTGCTACCTCTCTTTACACTGAATGAGACAGTTAAACACCGAACCAAAGACAACATGTAGTGCCTTAAATGTAACAAGCAATTTTGTCTGAAGGACACAGAGTATTAAGATGCAATCTCTTTATCTTAAGCTTTACGTTTGCTTAAACAACTCTACTTCTAGTGAAATTCAGAACTTAATGCTTAGAACTACATATCCAGAGACTAACTAGAAGCAGTACTTTAAACTCATTTGGATAATCTGTTTTCCATATGTTTCTTTTCCCCAGAAATACTTACCACTTTATTTCCTGTTTGTGCATAGCAGGTGACAATAACTTCCCTGTTGTGCCTGTTCATGGTTGGGGAAACATCTTTATGTACATGGAAATGTTTTCCTTCAATCCATATGCAACCCGCAAAGCATACTCCAAATTCCAGTGTGGAATGTGCATATCCTAGAGCTTCTCATTTCTGGGAAGAGTGTTTGACTGCTCTGTGATGTGAGAGGTTGTTTCACAGATGAAGGGAGAATTTTCAACAGGTAGAACTGATTTACTAATTGAATTATTCTTTGCCAAATGCATAATATTTAAGTGTAAACATTGTGTCAGAGCTGAAAAAAGCAGTACCCACCAGCACACTCTCCAACAGAAACCAAAACTACAATGGTAACTACCTATGTGTAGCTTGAATTAAAGGTTGCTAACTGCTCAGAGCCCTGACAAACCCAACAGGTACCACATTTTTGGTCACTGTAAGCTGTTGCATTTTCCACTTATTTTCTCTTTTTGTCCCTGGGGGAACATGAGAGTGGGCAGAGATGCCCAATTGCAGGACAGATATTGTTACCCCAGGAGAGCTTTGTTAGCTTTACAATTGAATGCATGTGCTTTCTGTTCTCTCATGTCACAAAGATACTTTGCCTTAAGGATTCTTGAGTGGAAGATCCTGTGCCTCAGCCCAAACTGTTGTGTAGTTCTGCACCTGTACTATGGGAAATCTTCCTGTGGTACATCCTGATTGAGAAATACTTCCTTCTGTAGACTGTGGTGGCCTTGATTACTAGACAGGAAAATGAGACTTGTCTTCTGCTTCTGCCTCTCCCCCATGTTAAGGGGTTACAGAATGTGGATGCTTTAGATTGAATGACACAGTCCTTTCCAGATTCAAAGTGGAATGTTGTTATGCAATTTTGCTAAATTTAACACACATCTCAAGTGCCTTAACTTGACTAATGTAGTTGTTTGGTGTTTCAACTCATTGAGATGCATTTTTGTATGCCATACAGAATGACAAGCCTTAGTGGAATGCATAATTTGTGTTCCTGACACACCATTTTGGACAAGTTTCAATAAAATTTTTTACTCTAATCCATGCTTCTGTCTTTTAAACGTTGATGTAAAACAATGCAAAAGAACCTCTTTTCTTCCACTATTGCTTCAATGTATTATTAATGAAAAATGTCTGTATATAGTAACCTGAGTGTGACTGAGAAGACTGGATTAGCAGCATATATGTGTTTGTGGGAAACTTCAGCCCAGACTGTATATGCTAGGGATCATCTCATGTAGCCAACTAATAGCATAAAGACTGCATGTTTCCTCCTTGTTTTTGACAGCTGTCCTGAGGTGAAAATCTTGGCTTCCTGGACTCTTAAACCAATCAACTAGAAGTGTTTCTGGAGGTGATTTCTAGTTAGCACTATAGATTTGCATGGAACAACTCTGCACTGATGGACATGTTGCTTATTTTCCTGCCCTATTGGTTCAATGCTTGCAATAAACTTCAGGCTGGTTGTACTTCAGTCATCAGCAGAGCAGGTGAAAGTGGCTTACAGTGTTATTCCAAAGAGGTAATGGTTTGTGTTAAATTTTCAGACTTGTTTCTGTTCTTTTTTTCTGACATGGTGCTTATTTTATCCTTCCAAAAAGCATCTAATCATATGTTGAACAACTTTAAACAGTTGCACATCATGCAGATGGCTGGTGGAGATGCATTGGCCTTCCACTTAAGGTGGCAGAGATGTTGAGAGTTCGGGATTTTCCTCCTTTTTCCCTGCTGACATATAAAATGAAAATAACATTTACTTTTTCCAACAGTTTTTCTGCTCTAGGCTGTAACTGAAGTGCATGGAGGGAACAAGTGTGGTAGTGCAGCCAAGGAGGATTGAGTGCTTGCAAGGCCCTGTAGCAGATTCAGAGAGGATGCAAGACTAGAAAGATTAGACTTACTCAGCAGTTGAGAGGTAATGGCCAGCTATAATCGGTACCTAAAGGGACTCTCTGGGACCATTGGCCCATGCATCTGACTAACTAGATAGTATACAGTTCTGGAGGTACAGAGGTGGAAGAGTCAATGCATTTGAGAACTGGTGTGCTAAAACTGGGAGTTTAATGAGGCCATCTCCTTTAGAAAGTGAGTCATTAAACAGCTGAGAAGTACAGTAAGAGCTCACCTTTAGAGAACAAAGAATAATAAAAGGAGGAAATGGTGTATTCTGCAGCTGAAAATGGACTCTGTGGTTTTGTTAATGTTACTGGCCTCAAAGATTGCTGCTTTTTCTGCTTTTGAGAAGGAGCTGTGGTGTATTTAAAAATATTTGGGGATAATAACTACAAATAATTCAAGGAGCTCTCTGATGAGCTAAGCCTAAAGCAAGATAGTAAATCTAATTGGATTAATCCAGGTTTGTGTTCTCTACAGCTTACTGGGAGCTCCAGTCTTCAAACCATCTTGGTGCTGGGCACAGAATGTGCTGCTTCGTGTTGGTGGCTAGTAGTCATTCCTGCAGTTTAATAAAGATGCTTCATAAGTACATCCTCTTCAGGGTCAGAACTGTTCAGTCCTCCCACAAGGTAGAAAAATGTGCTTAGTTCTGTATCTGCTGTGTTTGGCTTGGTGCTTGTGCAACTGACCTTAATTAACCCCTGGCTGGTGATGTCAATGTGGCTGAGTGTACATAAGCAACGTAAACATTCAGGTGTGAGGGTAAGAACAATGGGCAGGCAATGGTGTAGCCCTCAGTGTTTGGAGAATATGCCAAGATGAGGCTTTAAGGAGAAAAATGCAGATGGTTTTGTGGTAGCAATTACTGGCAGGGGCTGCCCAGGTGGGCTGTGGAGGCTTCTTCTCTGGAGACATTCCACCCCAGCTGGATGAGTTCCTGTGTGCCCTACTCTAGGTGCTGCTGCTCTGGCAAGGAGGTTGCACTGGATGAGCTTTCCAGGTCCCTTCCAACCCTCAACATTCTGTGATTCTGTGCCATGTTAAAAAAGGGTAAAGGTAAGCATAAGAGTGGATTTTTTTTTTTTTTTATTGCTAGTCCATATTCCTAACAAATCACAGCAGAAGTTTTAGAAGTACCGAAGTCAACTGCTTCACTTTCTAACCACTTGGAAGATCCAAAGAGAAATCAGATGCCTAAATTGCTTCTGCTTGTTTGGATATGCTGCCCGTGACATCAAATTGTGCTAGATCATGGCTTCTTGTAGCCAAGCTTTGTCAGCAGGAAGGAAGGGTCTGTAGTGTTCCTTTATGGTTTTTAGCAATAGTTTCTGAAAATGTGTTTTAAAAATACCCAGTCTGTAACAGAAAAATCATTTACGGGGAAGACAATTTTTTAAAGAAGTGAAAATTTCCAAGTCCTTTCTCATTTGCTATGGGAAGATTCTCACAAAGGACTTGGAAAAGTACTGGCCCTTTGCTTTATTGTATTGAACCTTGATTTTTACTGCTTTCTCATGCTGAAAAGGCTTAATTATCAAACACAAACCAGCACTGAACTGATCCCACACCATCACTTTGAACAAACCCAAACTTTTCAGTAAGTGGTCCTCTGTTTTCAAGTTTTTGTCATGCTTTTTGTCTAAAAAATTGAGTTTCATTGCACATAATCTATTTCATTTAAAGGCTCAGTTCTCTGACCACTCCTGTAAAGGAATTTAAGTCCTGTGTTTCATTGTTCTGCATTAATTGTGCTACTTTGATTGTAGATAATAATCTGAAAAAGGTGTGTATGTAGTTTGTATTTCTAGGTCAGGGGCACAAGGTTTTTAAAATACTCTCTTGTCAATTGACAACTATACATGTCTTTAAACATTTTTTTCTTAAAAGTAGGCTAATCTCTACTGAAGGAAATTAATTACTACCATTATGAAAAAAATAACCTGTGGTGATGCTCTACAGTGGCCTTTTGGTTTGTCCTGCAAACTAAGCTGGGAATCCTTTCTCCCAGGTAGATTGGAGCAGCCAACAATCTCTGTTAGGAGAACACTGGGGAAGTGTCCTGTGTGCTTGAGAAATTAACTGTGGGTATGTCAGTTGTGTGAAACTTAATCATACAGATGTAGACAGTATCTGTCCATACACAGATTTCGGTGTGCTTCTACTATCTGGTTTCTGACAACCTCGTGATAGTGTCAGGGTTTGTGTTTTGGAGTAATTGTTGGAAGATGGAAGTGTTTCTATTGTCACTTTATCTTGACTTTTTCCTCACAGTAAGATTTCTTTATTGTGTGCAACTTTAGATGGATGTTCTGAATTGGAGGCAATTAAGTTTGGAGGCTTTACGCTGCTTTCATATACCTTCTTTCCTCTTCCAAGGACATAGAAAAAGAACTCATTACAGAGTGATAGGAATAAATATTTATGTAGTTATTCTAAATCAGTAGTATATTACTCTGTAAAGCAGACTAAATCCCTCAAAGAAAAGAATGAATGCTTTGTGTTCTCATTTAAATCACACAATTGGAATACTAAGGATAGGTGATGCTTCCAGTTTAACTCATCTGGCTGGTGGCAAAAACCAGAATGGCTTTTGGAATCTGGAATTTGTAGCAGTCAATTAAGACATATTTATGTGTTTTCATTCTAAAATTGCTCTTTTAAAACTGTGGCATTGACCATGAGATAGCATTGTTTACAAAGCAATTAAGTCTGTTTGGTATTACTAAAATTCAGCAAATACAGGGTGCAGTTCTTGGCTTAAATGTCCAATTCTAAAGCAAATTCTATTTAGACCAGTTTGTAGAATTTCACTGGGATGTATAAGCTTCTGTGTGCTGAAGGGCAAAAATGGTGTTTATGCCATTACCTTTTAGAATGAAGTAGATATTAAGGAGTAGCTGTACTTCAGATGACAAGACTTTAAGGTTTTTTTTTTTTTTCTCTTGTATTTCCACTTTGCTTTATGAAACCAGGTGAGCTGGTACTTTTGTTTGTGCAGAAAAAAATACACTTATTTTCAACACTAGTTATCTTTATAATAAGTGAGTAGTACTCGTGTCAGCCATCTCAGATTCTATGCAGTACTGGGCTTGGTTTTGATAGTTTTGGTCCCTTAGGGAGATGGAGGTTTCCATGAAACCCCCAGCCAGTGCAGTTCAGTACCCTTTTCATGGAAGCATGTGCTTTCCCTCAGAATAGAGATGTATTCCAATCTTCTTTATTTCGTACAGATCTTATATCTGACAGGAACGTAGAAGCTGCTGGTAGAAGTGGGGAAAATTATCTTGGCACGCTCCTGTGAAGCTGCCAACGATGTGTTTCCTTATCTAAAGCATTTTCTGTTCAAAAACCCCAATGTTCTAGCAAAGCTCGCAGTGTAACTCAGGTGCTGCTCGACGTGTTCAGCCTCCATCATTCTCCACATAGCTTATATTATCATATCTTGCTGTCTCTTTATCCTGTTCTTGGGAAACTGCCTCCACCACAGCTCCTTCAGTTGCCCTGCCCTGAGCTGCGTGGCTGATGCCCCCAGCGCCTGGGGATCGTTGTGGCCCCGTTTATTAGCGCGGGACCATCGCTGTGGTGCGCCCCCTGCTGGGCAGAGGCGGCACCACGCTTTGCTTGGAAATGATGTCACGGGCCTCGGTGCGTGACGCCAAGCCCCCCCCACTTGTGACGCAACACAGCCGCTAGCCAATCAGAGCGGGGAAGGTTGGGGCGGTGACGTCAACGACCCTAGCAACAAGCCCCGTCGGAGCCGCCCAATTAGAAAATAGCTCGGCGCGGCGAGGAGCCAATGGGAGGCGGCGGAGGAGGAAGGCGGCAGGAGGCAGGTCTCCTTCGGCTTCTCTCGGATAAGATGGCGGCGAAGCTTGCGATGGTGGCAATAACGGCTTTGTCTCCTTTTAGCGCCTAAGCGCGGTTCCGGCCCGGCCGGCCGCACCGAGGAGCGGCAGCGGAGACATGACCGCAGAGCCCGTGAGGTACGGCCCGGGGCGCGCCCCTGCCGCGCCGCAAGGCGAAGCGGCGGCCGCTGTTTGCGGGCGGTTNGGGCGCGGGCCCGAGGGGCGGGCAGGGCCGGGCCGGGCCGGGCTGTCCCGTCCCGTGTCGTCCCGTCTCGGCGGGAAGGCCTGGAGGGGCGGGGCCGCGGCCACCATCGCTCGCCGCCGAGCCCCCCCCGCCGCCGGCTGCCGCGGGAATGTGCCCTCCGGTTGTCCGCCCCCGCCCCACGTGTTTGTGCTGTAGTAAAGTCCTTCCCATCCCGCTGATCCCCCTGTCACGGAGCTGTTTTCGTGCTGGTTTACAAACATCTCCCTCCACCCTTGAAGAGCTCTCTCGTTACCGCCTTAATTGTTACGGACGGCTCCCGTTTTGCTGCATGGAGAAAGTAAGCTGACAAAACCCGAAATAAAGTCAGCGTTAAGACAGACGCCATGTTAAACTCTTAATAAATAGTTGGCTTTGTATGCCTTCAGTTTATCGGTATCTCAAGGAGGCCGATCAACACCATTCGTCAAACAGAAATATTCCAAATGCTTGAAGCCCCATATAAACAATAAGCTATTGTCATTTGGCCCTCACCAATGTTGCACATACCTTCACAATTAGGCAGTGTTATGGAAAGGAAACAGTGCACTGTCTTAAGTACTGAGCCTTGGATAAAGGTTTCTTTTTTTCTGCAGTCGAGTTTGTGTATCTTCACCACCTGGTTTTAGGCTACCTAATTTCAGACAGAAGTTCAAGGGGTGGTGGTCTTCATCCTCTTGTGTATTGTTTGCTTGTAAACCCGTAGCATTTCTGAGGAAGCAATGACTGCGTAATCCAGTTCTGATTACCAAAAAGATTTTTGTCAAAAGGTTATTGTTACTGACGTTGATCCCACACTGGATGTAAGTTGTGAGTGTTGCATATAAACGTTATTTAGTTCATGAGTTCCCAACAGCAGTTTCTTCTGCTTATATTTTCTCTCTTTAGTGTGCAACATGAGGATTGCCCATAAACCACCTTTGTGTTGAATCCTGTGTAGACTGAAATACTCATTAAGGAGCAAGCTGACTGTGTTTTCATCTCCAGTGGCTGAAAATGAAGGGTAGAGTTTGCACAGCAAAAAGATCTGGATTACTGTGTTTATTGACCATGTTATGGTCACAATTAATATTCCATATTCTAAAAAGTGCTTTTCTGTTTGAACCCCTTGGCTTTTTTACTGTGACTGTTGTGTTTTGTCATCTGGTTTCCCAAATTCTGCTTGGAATTTCTTTGAACAACTTGTTTCTGGTCTGTGTTATGAAGGTTTTGTAGTTAACCCTTTCTGTGTTCTTAAATTGTCATTAGTGCAGCAAATAGTGTTACTACTTAAGGGCTGCTTTAGTTGGTGCTTTGGTAGAAGAGGATACAGAAGCTCATACATTTTCCATGCAGTTTTTTGAGTTGCCTGCAGACAGAAAGGTAAAATGGATTATTTCAGATTATTTGACATCTTGAAGATCAAAAAGTACATACAAAATAGATTTGAGGTGGTATGTAGCCTTTGGGTTGGGTCTGTCTCACACACTAAGCAGCCCCTCTGACAAACTACTTTTAAGTAGACGAATGTAATTTTTTTGTTGGTGCCTCAGGCTTTTCTTGAGTTTATAAACTTAGTTCTCATTCGGTCTAAATGTTTTTTTTATAATTCTCATCCCATATAGAATTCATCTTGAACAGCTTGTTTTTATTTTACAAGAACAGTTCCATGCCAAGAGCCGGACATGACACTGTAGGGGCTGTAAGCTGATGAAGACATTGCATGGGTTTTTCGTTATTTTCTGACAATTTAAGTTCTGTTTAAAATTGGAGTTGGAGAGAATGAAAGGGAAAAGAAAACCACACACACAGAGTCTTTTGTAGCCATTTCCCATAAGCCTTGTGGGTCTGTCAGCTGCCTGCATTTCTGTCACCCTGCATGTTCATTTCATCTTCTGCTCTCTGCAGTTCTACCTGTGTAAGACCTGTACAAAAGTAGAGCTGGGAGATTGGTGTTAGAATTCTTTGCAAACAGTACCATTTTCATGGAAAATACTTTCTCAGCACTTCCATGAGATAGACTTGCAGTGTTTGAAAGGAAAATAATAAATCAATACAAGTTTTCTGGCTGTAAGTTCTGAACTTTTGTTATCAGGAATGCTTTTGTTTAATACTTAAGAACCTAAGAACCTGTGCCCAGGATGGGAAATTTGGAATGCTGAAAAACATGATAAGTGGAGTGACTTGCAAAAACCAAACCACAAAACTGCCTCTCTAAATGTTTGCAAAGATTTGTCTACAACTTTTTCTTGGTTTTTTTTCTTTACTGTGGAGGAATCTGTGTCATAGTGACATAACCTGTTCCTACTAGTCAGTTCGTATGTTGTACAAAATAACTCAACAGTAGAAAAAGAAGACAAGTTTTGACTCCCACTCACTTGAACCAGCTGGTGGTCAATGTAGTGATACTAGATTTTGTAAGTTGACAAAACAAACTTCATTTTTTTTAATGATTCAGACTTTCCAACTTTCAGTATGATAATTTGGTAATTTGATCTTTTGTTCAATTTTCTGCATTTTTGAGTCACTTGAATTTCTTTCTTCTGAGTGATGTTGTGGGGTTGTTGAAGGAATTTTATTTAATGCCAACAATAATCTAGTAAGTCTGTAGCAATCTTTTGTGTTCTTTGAAAGTACAGTGTACACTAGCTGCCTTTCACACAGCCATGTGGAATAGACAGAAGCAGAGCTTTTGACTTTCCCTCCAAGAAGAGCAAAATGTGAGACTGATTGTCACCTCCTGTGCCTGAAAAGCCCCAGAGCCATTGTGGTTTGCACCAAAATGAAATTCTCAAAGAGAAAATGTTTGTGCTTACTTCACTTACTGCAGTGACTTCATTATTTCTGATTTAGTACAATACTGCCTCTGTTAGGGTTTTGTAAACTTTGTGTTAGGGTCTCTCCAGGGCTTAAATGAAGGTGCTTTTATTTTTCTATTAAATAATTGGTTAAGACAAAGTGGTGTATAGTACAAATTCTGCAGTAGGGTGGACTTAACATTCTGGAGACTTGAAATTTCCAGTTCTAGTTGTAGATAAGCACTTGCACCCTCTGTTTGAAGGGAGGAAATGTTAGTGCTTTTTATATGGATACACCTCACAAAAAGAAAATATCAAGACTAATAATAAAATGTGCTGTATTCACTACAAAAACAAATACCTGAAAAAGTACCTTTTTAGATTGAATCACTGGATGTGTCCTTTATAAACAGGAAAGCATAAGGATGCAGCTGAACCTCCTGAAATCACATTTCATATCACTGGAGCTCAGCTTGAGCCTGCAGGTAATTTGGAAGCATGAATCAGTTCATGGATAGCTCAGTTGAAAGTTGTTCCAGTGGTGAGTCAAGAGGAGAAAGAAGAAACTGTAGAAATTCAGTAGCAAATATAATGAAAGGTTTAATATTGACCTCAAAAGCTGATTGGTAAAGGGCCTTGATTTATTAAAGGAAGAGTATAAAGCCTTCATAGTTTGTTATAACATCTGGCCACCAGGCAGTTGTAATTCAAAAAGTGGATGATGGATTGATGTTTAATTTTTTTTTCTTTTTATTTAATTTAGAAAAGGAATCAAACCTTGGAAAAATCAAGAGCTTATTTACAGAGGTTGTTGCTCAGTGTCAGCAATGTCAGTGCTATTTAGTCAGTTTATTTGCAAATCTGAAAGCTGCGTGATTGTAGAAATTTCCACCTTGGTAGGTCCTGGTGCAGGTCTTAATGTATTTGCCTTGTTGGTGAAATACATCTGTCATGTAAAGCAAACCCAAACTATTAGGCAATAAATTCAGGGCTGAAAGTGGGGCAAAGTGAGATGACTTTAATGTTGTAAAATGCAAAACTACGCTTCGGGTGGGCTACAACTCTTAGAATCTGTAGCAAACATGATTGGAAGTATCTGGGAAACTTGGAAGGGACACACTTTAATTCTTACACAGAGTTTGTAGTGATTCAGGTTTTGTTGAGAATTTGTGAGGAACTCCATGAAGCTGAAGGCAAATAAAGCAAAAGAAAAGGCAGTTTTACAGTTAGAGGGACAGGATATTATTGGATGTGGAACTCGTCTTCCCTTTATACAAAGCACGTTTAAACTTTCTTTAAATATGTCTTTCTGGTTTTTGTTCCATATGCTAGTTTGAGCTTCCTTTCCTGAATTAATTTAGTAAAGTGTACAGTTTGCCATGAGTTTTGTCTCATAAAGGTGTAAACACTGTATTTTTATTTCCAAGTCAGTGATTTCAGTCAGTCTTTTTCAACTTGCAGATTATTTTGCTATTGAAGTTAGAGACTTCTGTGTGATATTCAAGCCATCCTAACAATGAGGTTGCTTGTCTTAGGTTTGGTGGTTGGGGTTTTATTTTTCTGAGGGTTTTTTTTTTTCCTTTTTTTAAGCTCCCATTAAAGAAACAAGTTAAAAAAACCAAATTATTTTCCCCTTTTTAGTGAAACATGGTAACATATCCCAATCCAGATGAGCTGTGTGGATACCATCTCAACAAAAAGAAATTGTGTAATCTACCTTGAACAGAATAAAGGGTCTCTTTGTGACTTTGAACCGTTGCTTTCTTATTCGCCTTGTGTGTCTGGAGGAAAATCATTCTGTTTACTTGTCTGAACCTGTTATGCTGTACTTAATCTCCAAAGTTACTTCATCCACATCATCAGGTATCTTCAGTTGTACTAGGCATCACTTGATTAAGCCTCTGTGGATTTAAAGTCAGTTCTAAATGAAGTGAAAGTGTGAATCTGTGTTAATGAAGTCTTAAGCACAGAGTTTTTGAGTTTGATGAAGTGCTAAATGCCCTCCACACTCTTCAGTTAGAGCTTAAACAGTCACGTATTTTCTGACTGTATCTGATTGAAAACTTTAATATGGTACAGTTCTGTCTAAACACAAGAGAACTGTTGAGAATGGTCAAGCACTGGAACAGGTCACCAAAGAAATTGTGGAGGTACCTAGAACCTGACTTGAGATATTTCTGGGTGACCCCTAGTATCTATCTCTGCTTGTTCTGGGGGATTGGATTAAGTGATCTTCAGAGATCCCTTCCAAGCTAAATGATTCTGTGATTCTTGGTGTCATTTACCTGACCAACCCTAATTATGCTGCTGTGTGATAGCTCACATAGAGTGTTGCTGCCACTGAAGTTATGGTCCCTTCTTCTCCTGCTCAGGCTGTCATCACCTCTGCTTGCAGAAACATGACCGTTGAACTGGATGGGGGAAATTACCTACATTTAGTAGAAGAAACGGCTACTTTTAATATGGATCAGTTTCTGTGCATAGGTCATAACACATACTGAAGTGGAGGAGAGCAAGTGTGGATAGCATCAAGTGTGTGTGTCCTTTGGCAGTTGAGCTGATTCATGCCAACTTTGGAAAGAGTGTGAATCCTGATTGTAAAGCATCACTTGTTTGGGAGTAATTAGCCTATCAGTATAAATAAGTTGCAAAATATTAATCTGCTTTAGGCTACATAATATAGCTTTGCCCATGGAAAACAATCATTAGACTAGGATAGAAGGATTCTGTTTCCCCACCTTTATAAACCTGTATGTTTTTAGTTATTCAACTGATACAATAGTAGGCTGATTTTATTTTCTGGTTCTGTATTTTTTTTCTGAGATGTAGGCTTCTTGGGATATTGCAGGTGTGTGCACTCCTCATCACTTTTTGATTAGGGAAAATAAACAATTTCCACTATTGATTTTACCATCTTTTGCTCTTTCCAGCAGCCTTAAGCAATCTCATTGACGTGTGTTCTGCTACAATATGTTTCATATGAAATAACTATGTAGGCTCTGCACTTGTAACTGAAAACTTGGAATTGAGGTAGGTCTAATGTTTTCCTTCTCATCAGGAAAAACTTTTGTGAAGATTTGCAGGTGACAGAATGCAAGGCTTAGGTAGTATGAAAGGAAATCATACATGGCAGGGAGGATGCCTAGTACCAGTTTTGAAATTGTATGTTCAATTAAATTACATCATATTCTGCCCAGCAAACCTGCTCCAGTGTGGTGTCCTTCATGGGCTGAAGGTCCTCCATGGTGTGGATCCCTCCATGATGGACATCCGTGGCTGCAAGGAGAGGGCCTGCCTCACCATGGTCTCCACCACTGGTCACAGGAGAATCTCTGCTCTGATGATGCCTGGAGCACCTCATCTCCCTTCCTTTACTGACCTTAGTGGCTGCAGGGTTTTACTCACATATTCTCACTCCTCTCTCCCAGCTCATGTTGTGCAGTGGTGTTTCTGCCTTCTTAAAACTGTTGTCCCAGAGAGGCCACCACCATTGCTGATGGGCTTGGCTTGGCCAGTGGTGTGTCTTTCCTGGAGCCTGCTGAAGCTGTCTCTGTTGGATGTGGGAGAAGCTTCTAACAGCTTCTCACAGAAGCCACCGCTGTAGCCTCTCCCTGCCAAAACCTTGCTTTGCAAACCAGGTACAAGTAAGCACATTCAAGGGGACAGCAATCAGCGGCCAGATTGAATTGTGCCTAGATTAGGGCACCATGTGCCCCTTCATTTTCTTCTGATGTATTTGATTGATTTGTATAATTATTTAGCCTAATACTTGGTTTGCTTAGTATATACTTTCTTTTATTTTAGTAAGGGTGAAGCATTTACTGTTTAAGATTACAGCACTTGCTCTGAATTTAGATAAGAAGTGGTATTCTTACGTGATAGTTTTGCAAGGTCACAAATCAGGTTCATGGCCAAACCAGTAATAGTAGGACACCTTTCCTTTCATTCCTGTTTTAATTAGGCTACATGGTGTTGAAATAGCTCTAGACCGATGGCAAGCCATTTGCTTAGAACATTTAAGCCTGGAAAAAGTAGTGAATAGTGTAGGGACTGTGCCTGTATGGTAGAGGGAGACTGCTTGCTTTGCTTAGTGCTTCTGAGATGCTTCTAAATTTTTATGTTTGTTTTTTTTTCTAAATACAAATTTTATAGGTTGTGATCAGTTTAGTAGTGGTGAGTCTGTGAATCTATTACAAAGAATAAGGATTTTGCAGTAGAAGCTTAAAAAAATCATAGATAATATTTTCTCAACTATAAATGCATAATAGAAACTTTGTTTCTGAACAAAAGCAAAGAAAGCATTGCCCTAAATTAAAATTTCTTTGTGGTGAAGTATAGTAAGTGTAACGCTGTTACTTACATTTGACCTGGTATTCCTTCATACAAGCTTATGATACAGACTGCTGAATAACGAAGGGCAAAAGCAAGTGAAGAGAAGACTTTTTACTATTAAGTTTGTTATTTTTTTTTTGGTTGTTGTTTGTCAGTGTGAACGTTTTGCTCTGAAAATGATAATTTTAGGCTAGCTAGGATAAGAGTGAAGGAGTGGTAGTAGATAATGTTCCAAGTGTTGGTCACAAAAGACATATACCTGCTATTCTGAATTTGTTTTGTATTGAGAAGAATAATATTAAAACTCGACTATGGTTTCCTTTTTGTTTTCTATAATGTTACCAAAACAAGTTATTTATAAACTAAATGAGCAGAATTCATGTGCTTTTACTACCAAAAACAAATTTTTGTGGCCTTTCTGCATGTGCATTAGTTCTTCAGGCCATCTGGAATGGATAATAAAGTCTCTTTATGTACTTTTACTATCAAATAATTCTGAACAACTCTTTTTAATTTTCTTTTACTTCATGTGAATAAATTGTCTTTTAAGTCTTCTCTCTGAAGTAGGAGCATGCAATCTTTTAAGTATACATTTATCATCTTCTGTTTTCCAAGTGTACTGTCCATCCATGACAAAGACAGAAGCCCAGCTTGAGGGACTGACAGTTGTGTAGCAGCATGTGTCCAGTAATTAGAGGGAAAGACTTTTAGACAGATTGGGAGAAAAAAAATAGGATGCATTTCAGAGCAAACTGGGATTTTTACACTCTCTTTCAAAGTTGCCCAAGTCATTGATGATACGTATGTAGTCTAAAAAGTGTTCTTTATTCATGCAGAAAATCTTTCCATTACAAAGTACTGTTTTGTTTTGAGTACTTCAGAAGATTTAAAAAAATTACAGATGATCTTTTTTTTCAATGGATGTTTTATGCTGTTTTGTATATGATGACTTTGAGTGGTTTAGTCATTTGCATTAATGCCATGATACCCTTTCCCTCATTGCTGAAGAGACGGCTCTACTCCATGTCTTTATAAAACAGGTGGTTTTTTTTTACCAATAATGGTAAAGATGAAAGTCAGAAGTTAATAAACTGGTGTGTTCAGAGAGATAGTAGATATGGTAGAGATGAGTGGTTTGAGCTTCTGATAAATATTCAAAAGTTCATACAACTTGTACAACAGGGACAGAAAATGTTATTTCTTCTTCCTGTCAGAAAACTAATTTGAAAGTAATGGGAAGATACGAAGTGAAGAGGATGAAAACCTGTCTCCTTTAGTTGGATTAACTTACGAAGAGTGCAGTGGAGTGCAGCTGTTTGAAAAGCCATATCTAGTAGCAGATAAGGTGTGATGTCTCAATATGTTGACTGGCAGATTTTAAAGGTCTGATGGTGTCTGGGAGGGAAGCAGTGACAAACAGCTGAGAGTGATTACTTGTGGTACAGGGGGAGCTGAAAGGGTGACTGCCCTTGGTTTCTGTTGCTGTGCTTGCAGATAGAAAAAAGCACTTGTCTCAGGAAATTGTAGAAGCTTTGAGAGGAAAAATCTGAAATAAACAACATAAAGTAAGAGGGAATATGTAGATTAGACAGCAACATAGCTTTGTAACAAAAAGCATGGGATAGAGGTGTTGTCTTTTCACTGTAATCCGCATGTACAAGACTAACAGTTCCTACTACCTAGTGAAAATTCCCAGGGTAATATTTTTATGAATAATTATGAATACTCAGACAAACAGGTCAAGAAATGGTCTGATTCTACATGGTTGGTTTTTGGTAAAATTAATACAAGATAAGCAGCCTATGTGTACATATCTGGTTTCATACAAGCTTTGCATAAGCATGTAGATGTGTTATCCTCAATGGACCTGTTTGTTTCTAAGGTTATAAGTGAAATTTTGCAATTGTTTCTCGTGGTTTATATCCCCAAAGGTTTCTTTTTTGGTAATAAAATAAAGATTTGTTATTTTTCACCTGTTCAGCTTCTGACAAAGTAGAATCTTTAATGATTTTTTTTCTTTCCTCATGTCACAGCAGCATTTCTGCTCAGACTTTCTTGAATTTTATGAAGAATTTTAAAGAGAGAAAACTATTTCAAATGAGCTTCTTTTTATGACTATTGACAGTCATTAGTGCTTTTTTTTGGTCAATAACTGTGCACCTATTATTCTACATACAATTTTTAACCTCAACAAATGTTAAAGCAATAAGTGAGTTTGTTTTGTAGATGTGTATTAATTGACATTAAACATACATGCTTCCATGCTTGCTAAATGAGAATGAGATTATATATATAGGTAACTTCTAGTTTTACTTGTATTTTAACAGTGAAAGCAAGTTAAACACATTGGTGCAGAAACTCCATGACTTCTTGGCTCACTCATCAGAAGAATCTGAGGACGCAAACTCTCCTCCAGCATTATCTAAAACCAGAACTACTGGTAAAAAGACTTATAATGTTTTTATTTTCAATGTATATGTGATAAAGTGAAATAACTTGTTGTTGTTTCAGTATATCACAGTTCAGTGGGACAGTTACATGAAGTCCTGATGTGATTTTGGTGGTAATATCTTAAAAAAAATATGTGATAGGCCTTTGGTACAATATTTATTTTGGTTCTGAATCTTTTCTAAACATGAAGAAAAGCTGATCCTACTGGTAACTTACCTTCTGTGAAACATGAGATGACAAACATGCATGGATTTGCTGCTCTAGGGACTTCTTGTTCAGGTTTCCAGAATGTATAAGTGAGGTATCTTGGTTTCTCTGCTGAAGTAAAGCTTTTGCAGTCCTTGAAGTTGTGGAAGAAGTTATGCTTTCATAATTATTTGAATCATTAGTAGTGGATGGAACAGACACTAAAAGGTTGGATATCTTTTAATTTTTATATTCCACAGTTTCTAAGATCATGAAATGGGAATTGTCTGCCATACCCTTTATCAGATGGGTTTTTTGCTTGTGGTTCCATGATCCTAGATTTAATATTGTGTTTCTAATTTCAAGATGTGTGATTAGAAAAACACACTACCTGAATTATTTATCTACATTTGCATTTCCATTGCTTCACCAATGGGAAGGCTGTCTCTCAGCCTGTCAGTGACGTACTGAAAGCAATTTCTAAATGAGTTCTGTGAAATATATGCCATACATACACAACTGTGTTTTGTTGTGCAGCAGTTTGTCTGTGAAAGTCATAGTTGTCGTTATTCATGCTGGTGAAATGAAAACAATGCTGTGACCTACAATGTGAAGAACTTCTCATGTTTATTGTGTTTCAATGGATTCTTTTAATTTCTCTCCATAGGTAAAAGTAGAGAACCTAAAAGTAGTCCATCTTCAATGGAGAACAGTAGAGAAGAGGTAGGAATAAAAATGGTTTGGAATTTTAGTTGTGGGACTAACACGTTACAGAGAGTTAGGTTTTACTTACCTGGGGTATGGAATTGCATTTTGGTTAAGAAATGCAAAGTGTTGTTAATCGATTTAGATTTGGATATATTGCGGACTGAGTTCTTCTTTTTTTTAAAGAAATTAGGTTAATATCATTTTATCCTTGAATATTCTGTTCTTTGGCTTATGTGTAAACAAGCTGTTACCTATTTTTGGTTTAAAGATATGGTCTCTACCTCATATTTACACTTCCACCATGTTACTCAGGTAGCAGTAGTAGATACTTAGTTGTCATGAGCCCATTGTGCAAGTGAACGTTGTGGTGAAGATACACAGAGCAGGAGACCCCAGAACTGTTATAATTAGGGCTGATGATGAGCTGTTCCTAGTCTCTTCTCCAGAAAGCTGACAGAACTTTCAGCAGGTCATGCAAATTGTATTGCAAGGAGAGAATTTCTTCCTTTTCCTCAGTGCTTGAGATAAGTGTAGTGTTTGTCTCCAAATATCTCAGGTTTTAGTAGTGCCATCTCTTCATTCTTTTTAAGATATATGCTTAGGGAGGTTGGTGAACATCAATGGCTTAGATTAGAGCTCAGTGACACCTATTTTTAAACAAGTTTGTAAAAGAAAAATGACCTCTTGGAGTCTTAATACTGATCTAAAGCTCCATAGATTTAGTTTAACTGAACTGATGTGACTATGAAAATTGTATCACTTCTTTGTTAATGCTTTTCCTGCCTTTTTGGTTTTGGTAAGAGTGGTAATGACTTCTAGGATGTGTTCTTGTTAATATAAGAAACTGTTATTGTTGACTGAGTTAGAGACATGTTGAGTTTTCCATTTTTTCTTGTTTTTAGGGAAGTAGTTCTTCGGAAAGAACCAAATCCATAGGATCATCACGTTCCAAAAGGTTAGTTTCGAAAACAAAAATACATAAATTACTTATGGGCATGTGGAACTATAGAAGAGTCTATGTGCTATGCTAGATCCTTTTAGTGTACACCAATGTAAGTCTGTTAAGTTAACAGAGTGCTGGTAAAGCAAATGCCTCTTAGTGCACTTCAAATTCAAACCATATTTCAGGGTCAAAGGTTAAGATCATAAAGCTTGATTTTTATTAACAAAGACAAGAAGATTATCCTGTGTCTTCAGGGCAAAAGTGTTGGTACAATTGTTCCTTCACTGTTGCTATTTCTAAATGCAGGATTCTTCCAGAACTGTAAATTGGGTCATACAGTAAAAAAGGCTTTTATGTACCTTACCACTGGGATACTGTAGAATAACACGCTGTTAAGTTGTCTTGTGCAGAAACTACCATTTGCTGTATCTCTGCTTCATCCTTTTTTACTCTTTGATTCTAAAAAGTATGGAGTTAACTGTTTACCAACCAGCTTGAACCTAGAAGATACAAATTATTCATGGCCTCAGTAACAGCACACTTAGCCTAGGAAAAGCCCATCTCATCTTTTGTTCTTAGGTGATGGTTATTCAAGTTATGTCCTTCAGGATTTAAAAAGAAATCCTAGGTTACTGTAGCAATGGGTGAACTCTTCTAAATGCCTTCTGACTGCTCTTTAAAAGTGTGTATCCCTTTTCACTCTGCTTTTTATCCAAGTTTGTTTATATGATTGTGTCTGTTGGAATTAAATAATATTCTTCATTCTCTTTTTTTTTCTCCATCTCTTGATTCTATATTCACAAATGTGGTTTTGTATCTGGCTTTAATCATCTCACCTGGATCCAGTGTCCTGCTGAACAACTTTTTATTTCTGTTGGGTTTACGATCTTGGTTTTTTGCTGTCTATTACTAAAGATATCTTCACTCATACATTTATCATCCTGTACCTGATACTGACAGAACAGTATCCTGCAGTAGTTCCTGTATTACCTTCAGACTACTGAAAATGACAGTCAACACGTTTTTCTGTTTCTTTTCACTTCCCTGCCCTGGCATAGTAAATTCATCCATTTTAATGGAAACGGTTCTAAATTACATTTCTGTAAAATTCTGGCAGCTGGTCCTTTTGTTCAATAGTCAGCTTTTCATTTCTTTCTACATTTTCTTTATTTCCTTGCAGGCACCTTTTTTTTCCATACTGCCTTTTGTAATTTACTAATATCTGTGTGTTCCCTTTGTGCTGCCTGTAGAACTTGAAATCATGTCTAGAATTTCTCACATTCGCTTGTGTTCTATTTAGGTTTTTTCCTCAAGCGTGGCTTTCCTTCATATTGTCTTAAAAACACATCAAACTTTGATTTTATATGGAAAATATATGAAGCATGTGAAACAAAAATATTATTTCACATAAGAGTGGAGAATTCCTGTTCCTAACAAGAAAATTAGCCTACAACTTACATACTGTAATAACTCAGAGTATCCCACCTTGTAATATCTTAAATGACTTTCAAAAGAACAAAGGTTTCCCTAGTTACTGTGATGTTTAGTTTGCAAAGCATCAGACTTATCTGTATTGCAGTATGTAATGTTTGTCACCATCTGGATTTTTTTTCCGTCTATGCAGGAAACCTACAGTTGTAACAAAATATGTTGGATCGGATGATGAACCAATCTTAGATGACAATGTAAATGAAGATATTTCAAATGAAAACTCAGAAAACGATGTTGATATGCAGAGCTTACCTAAAGGTAGTTGATGTCTGTATTTGTTCCTGAAATCAGCAAATTAGCCAAGATTATGATGCAGCATAAATAATTAACTAGAATGCACACGTATTAGTAAAATGCTTGTCTCTGGTCCTGTTTGCTTTATAGATAAATATATATCCTAATACACAAACATATCCCCCTCCCGTACATGTGCAGTTAAAAGAGGAAACCAAGCACCTTGAGTTTTGAATCCAGCATGCTTTAGTCTGTGGATACACCAGGGTGTGCTGGTGGCTTAGTTTCAAATGTCTCCTGACACCTGTGTAAAACCTGCATGAAACAGGGGAAATCATTTGTTTCCATTATTTTCTACGAGTCTCAAACTCTTCCACTTGCATGTCTTACATATTTTACTGTTCTGTCTTTGGGGTTATAAACATTAGATCAACAAAAGCAAAACTAAATCTAGAGGGGAATTGGATCTATTTTTAGCACTCTTTTGGAAGAGTACTATAAGCCTGCATCTGGCTCTTAACTGTAGTGTGAGTTGGTTTAATCTCTTCCATTTCTTATCTATGAAACTTACAGGAAAAATTGGAGGGGCCATTACTGTTTGTTGCACAAGTAGCAGTATTTAAAGCAATCACTTCAAAAGTATTTTTTCAGAACATTGGATTATTTCCAGTGTCCTCACAACCAAAGGATTAAAACTGAGATTTTAAATAGGAAAGATGGTTTTTCATTCACGTAATTTTGATGAGTGTTCTTTTCCACTTAAATAAAAAAGTGAATTTCTGAGTTTTGTTAAAGACAACCCAGGTTTTAGTCTATTACTTTTTAATTTATTTCACGCTGAAATAAATGAAGATAAAGGAAACTATATAGGAAGGAAAAAGGAGAGAGAAAAGAGTAGTTACTGTAAGGTTTTTGGTAGATTTAAGTGGCCTAACAGAAATCCTTTATTTGTAGCATTGCACTGCAAATTCCTGTATTACACACACCCAGCAGTATGCCAGTCCTGTTCTGCACCTCCCACATCAGGACAGAGAGCAGTATTTTCTCCTCATAGCGCATTCCATCTTTGGCTTTTGTCCTGCAACTGCAAAACAGAAGTAGTTTGAAGTGTGTGGTGTTCTTGGTTTTTTGTTTTTGTTTTTTTTTTTTTCTGTGAACATCTGTGCATTCCAAACTTTGTTGAGTTTTAGTCAACAGATTGAACTTCTTTTTTTTAAAGGTACCGTGTTGGCTTTTATTTAAACAGCACTTTTGCACTTCATTTGGATGTGTAATGGTTTCCAATTTCTAAATGAAATTATTCTAGGTACAGTGGTTGTACAGCCTGAGCCAGTGCTGAATGAAGACAAAGATGATTTTAAAGGGCCTGAATTTAGAAGCAGAAATACCGTTAAAATGAAACCTGAAGCTCCCAAAAAGCGTGGAGGTAAATACAATTTAAAACATTTATTAAAACGGGTTTAAATTGTTGCTTATGACCACATTTGGTACATCTCAAAATTGTTCATATTTCTAAGAAATTATCCTAAAAATACCTCCACTCTTCTGGCTTTTGTTCATTGAGGATTCTAGGTGGGTGAAATTAGCCTCCATTGCTGCCCCTGCAATGCAGCAGTGAAAGCTAAGATTAGTTCTCGTTAAATTTACTTGCAGTAGCTCCAGGACACACCCTTAGGTACTCCATATGGACCCTTCTTGCTTTGTTTTCAAAGCAATTGCTTGGCTGCAATCAGGTATTCCTGGTATTCCTTTTTTAAGGAATTACACTGGAACACCATTGGTATGAGAACAGTCACTGACTCACCGAGAAAGCAACTGCATTTGAGCAGGGACATGTAGAGGCATATTACCAATCAATGAGCTAATGAGAAACCTAAAACCTTTAGCAATTCAAAGATGTTTTTGTTTTGTTTTGTTTTGAAATTGTGGGAAATTCCCTACAAGTAGGTGCTTCTAAGGATTGTCTTTCAAAAGCTGCTGTGCCAGCTGTTTTCCATAACTGCTGCCAAAACTCAGAAGTTAGGTAGATTATAGTGACAGAAATGAATCTCTCTCAGGGTTTTTTTTTTTCCCAAAAAGTAAAGCAGAGGGAGGATTATATATAAAGTAGCCAATAAGAAGGCAGATATTTTTGTTAATACCACTAGCAATATCTTAGCTCACACACCTACAGCAGTACCCAGGATATTCAAACAGCTCTTGAACACGCTCTTCATTCTTCCCATTGTATCATTTGAGATACTTCTCTTTAGTAAGTGATATTTCTCCATCTGTGGCTAAAGAGGAGTAAAATGTGACTGTGTGGAAATGTGCTTATTCATACATACAGGCTCAGGCATGATTTTAATCACTTTTTGGGCATTATCATTTTCTCTAAATTATTAATCTTTGAAAGTCACTTCTGTTCTATTCATGCATTACTGGTTTAAGCAGGTAAGGTTGTAGTCCTGGCTACTTGAGATCCTGAATTCTATGCACAGTGCAAGTAAATAAGTAAGAACAACAAAAAAAAAGCCAATCTGTCTTGTATTCTCTACAGAACGCGTCTTCATATTCTTATTAGGTGTTATATGTCCTGTTTATATTAGAAATAGTAGTAATAATAGAACATTTGTCTTTTTAGCATCCAAATGCTCTTACCCAAGACTGCAGGAGGCATTGCTTTAGTCCTTATTTTCGAGTTATATGCCTGCAGAATGGTTATGATTGTAGTTTTGTTAAGAAACTCATACTTAGGACTGTTAAGTATTTTGTTGGTATTAATGAATTAGTACTTGTTTAATTTCTTCAGATCATCATCATTTGTAGTAGTACCCATGGTTTACAGAGATTTGCATCTTAAATGATCCTTTTTATTAAATTTCTGGTGCCAACTTGCAAATTTTAGGAAGTGAGCAGTTGTGCTTGTGCTTCCCCTTAAAGTTTTAGAGAAGGGGAGGGCAGCTTGGGACTTGACAGTGGATAGCTTGTGCTCCCTCAGTTGGCAGTTACACTCTGATTTTTACATCCATTTAAGGACTGGAGTGTCTGATAAAGCCTGGCCAGGTTTGTGTGCTGCTTGATGTATTAGAGTGCAGTTATTCTTCTCCAAGCAGTACAACAAGATGACTGTGTTTATTCAAGGTTTACCGGCAGCATTTGAAACGGACATTTGAGTTATTTTTGAGGTGAGAAGTGCCCTGCAAGTCTGTGAGCTCTGCAGTAAATGCAGTCATGCAAGCACTGAACTTACAAACAACAAATCTTGTATTCAAAATGCACTAATTGTAAGGGTGTATTAGTTGTTCTTACTGGCATATAAGCTATTTGAGACTCTGTGTCTCAGTAGCAAATTGCTAGTAGCTTGTATTGTGTCTTGAGGGCATTCTTTCACTTAACATTGTGGTGTTGGTGCTTAATTCTCTGGTAGTGATTATCTAAATAAAAATTTTAAAAAGGATGGTCTGTACTCGGGCTGTAACCATGAAGTTGACCACTGAAGTTAATTTCCTGATACTACATATGGAACGTGACAGCAAAGGACAGGTCACATTCAAGTGATCTCATGTTAAACCTCTGCCTGCTTGATCCCAAGTTAAGTTTTTGAAAGTGTATGAACTGAGTGTATCAGCTTTCACAAATTATTTTTGTTGAAAGCATCGCTGCTTCTTACTATTAATTGGTATTAATTGGTCAGTTGAACAGCTTGGCATGTAACGAGCCTTCCAATCCCAAGTTCACCACTTTTCAAAGTGAACTGGGGGGGGACTGACATTAAAGAAGTGCTTTCTTGACCAAATGTAGGTGTAGCAGGAGAGTGGTACACAAACTGGGAGCAATCAGCAAGATGGTGAGAACTTACATATTATAACAAAATTGTCTTTAAAAGACAGCAAAAAAAAAAAAAAAGCAACAGTCCCAAAACCACCATCAAGAAGGGAAAAAAAAAGTGAGAAACAAGTGTTCAGGCATCTTCTGTAATGGTTTCCTGTATTTTTCTTGGAGAAACTAAAACTATATATGGAAAAAAAAAAACCCCTCATAATACAAGCATGAATTAAAATGCTGTTCTGGGAGCAAAGAGTAAATGAGGAAGGTTGTGCAGAATATCAGGACTGCTTTGAAAGAGTTTAGGTGATGACACTTGTTTTAATGTGTTCTCATGGGATGACCAGTTAATCCAAGTAAAATCTTTCAAAGGGGAAAAATTCTATCTCAGTCCCATGTGGAATAGAGGAATTAGAAGAAAATTCTTTGTCTTCAAATATCAAGTGGTTACAGAAAGATTGCCCTAATGCTGCATGGGAAAGAAATAAACACACATGGAGACACTAATAAGCCAAAATATTGCAAACCAATGAAATAGGTATATAAAGATTTCTTTAAAAAAATGAAAACAATTAATATGTTGTTTATATTCCTCTCTATAGAGGAAGGACTACATGGAATTGTAAGCTGTACAGCTTGTGGGCAACAGGTGAACCATTTTCAGAAGGATTCAATCTATAGACATCCTACACTGAAAGTTCTTATTTGTAAGGTATGTGATAAACAGTTCTACAGTTTGTACTGTTTGTTTTTGTTTGAAATGTCATATTAGCTGATTTGGGTGGGATTGTTGTAGAAGTAATTCTTGTTTGTTAGACAATAAACTTTTCAGTCCTTAACTGTTACAATTAAGGAAACTAAAACCAGAAAACAAATTGGCAAATACAGCTTTCAAATTTATATTCCTGTGTTCTTATACCCCAGTTAAAGTCACTGTGTTTTCATTGTAATTTATTTTGACAGTTTTAAGGCTATCACTTTGGATTTTTAATGTTAAATGATCTGTCTGAAATTTCTGCCTATTGATAATACACTATAAGAGCATCTCCTGGTAAAGCATTGTATGCAAAGTATCAGAATAAGAAGTGGAAAGGTAGTTTCAAAACCATCTTAGTTTCACTTGTGTACAGCTCTTGGACTGTTTCAATTTATGGCAGCCTTTCTAACAATGCTCTAGTCAAAATCCAAAACCAGCATCTGGGACTTCAGCTTTGTGGTGGCTTCAGTGAGACCCTAAGTTGCCTGCAATGGGAAGAAGTGGGAAATACAGGAAAGAACCCTGCTGCCTTTTAATTTTCAGAGATCTCTCTTGTGTATCTCTCTAGTTGTAGAGATTCTGTATTCGTAAAGATACCTCTAAAGGTAGAGAGATACAGATCTGTGTTACAGTGCATGTTTAACGTTCTCCTTCTCTTCCCTTCTGCTTCTCTCCCAGTTCCCCATTAATGTTACGTATTCAGCTCACATCCTGTGTTGGGCATGTTCATCTACTCTAATGTTCTGGCTCATTTCTTCTATTCATTCTGACTTGTTTCTTTTCTAAAATAGGCTTTAGAAAAATTTGCTTACAAGATGACTGTTTCAGGTTTTCAGTGGAGTCCTAACTCTTGTTCCTAGGCGTGACAATCCTTGCCATGTAGTGCACATGTCTTTGCAACGCTCGCAAGTTACCTGGCTCGTTTTTGTAACTTGCTGTTGGGTACAACAGCAGCTCTTGACTCTGAGCTCTGCTAGATAATTGTATCACGTATCCCATACATTTTCTGTGTCTTCACTTAATTGAACATGGCCTTAATGTGAGAGAGAGGAATGGAAATCTCTCATCTGCATACTCAATGTTTTCCATTATTTTCTGAGCCTAGTTCTTCCCTTACTTTTCTCCTGCTTAGGAAAACAGTCCCAGACTTGAGAAGCTGTTTTCCTTTGACTGTAAATGCCCTGTCTAAGCATCAGCTTTTTCTGGTGGGGTTTTTGCTGCTGTTGTTTGTTAATTCAGTGTAGCTGAGTAGATGTATAACCCTGTTCTATATGAAGGGGCATCATCATTTTAAATTGATGTACTGAAGCCCCTTCTGGATTCTGAGTTCATTGTTTCACTGAGTGAAAGGACAGAATTTAGCTAATAGCTTGGATTAATCCCTGTTAAGTAGAGCTTCAAGTTTGAGGCAACTGGGATAAACCCTCCCACGCTTTCTAAGCGTGGTTTGAAGAATCCAGAAACTGAAGCCACTGTTACTACTGAGCTGTGTGTGTTTTTACCTTTATCAATTTTTCAATGAAAATGCTTAGTTTGCACCTGGAAATTGAAGCTTTGGATGTTAACATTGAAAGTGTTGTGGGATTTGATTGCTAACATAAGGAGCACAGAGCTGAAAATTGTAATATATGTAGGATTACATGTGTTGATTTGCCTAGGAAATAGATGGAAAAAACACACAGATTGGAAGAGGAGCATTGAGTTGCTTTTAAAATATGCAAATATACAGCTATCAAACAAAAGCCTATTTACTTTTTAAATTAACCTTGAGCCATCTAAATAAGAAGGTGTGGTTTAGGACTTGCTGTATCTGTGGAAGATGGTTTTTATATTAACAGAAATGTAACAAGATTGGAATGCTGAACACCTTGCAGCTGCTGCTTTTAGTGGCTTGCTTCTAATACATGCTAAAGGCATGATTACTGAAGTCCAGTGGAGATTTAGTAAGTGTCCTATTATGTATTTACAGACTTGCTACAAGTATTACATGAGCGATGACATTAGTCGTGATTCAGATGGAATGGATGAGCAGTGTAGGTAAGTGTACAACAACTGAAACAACACTTGCAGCTCTTCAGGGTGCTTCTGGTGTGTTTATTTTTCTTGCAGTAATGAAGTTATTGACAGATAAAAGCCAGTACATAAGAGCTTAATGAACAATTATTTCTCAACAAGAAATGCTCAACTCCAAAGTGTTTGTTATTTAGCAATTAAAAGGAAAATATTTTCTAGAGAAATGCAACAGCAAACGCTTGTGAGACACAAAGCTTTAAAATAAAAACCATGCCACTTACAATTACTTTGGAGGTGGGGAAGGACAGGGAGCTGCTGGGGAGAGTTCAGTGCAGGGCCACAAAGATGGAGTGGAGATGGAGCATCTCCTTTGTGATGAAAGGCTGAGGGAGCTGGGGCTCTGCAGCTTGGAGAAGAGGAGACTGAGGGGTGACCTCATTAATGGTTACAAATCCATAAAGGGTGAGTGTGAGGAGGCTCAGTGATGGCCAATGATAGGACAAGGGGCAATGGGGACAAGCTGGAACAGAAGATGTTCCAAAGAAACACAAGGAAGGTTTTCTTCCCTGTTGAGATGAGGGAGCACTGGCAGGGGCTGCCCAGATGGGCTGTGGAGGCTCCTTCTCTGGAGACATCCCACCCCAGCTGGATGAGTTCCTGTGTGCCCTGCTCTAGGTGCTGCTGCTCTGGCAGGGGGGTTGCACTGGATGAGCTTTCCAGGTTCCTTCCAACCCTTGAGATTCTGTGATAGAATCTGACATTCTAAACCTTGTGAGCCACAGAATCTTACTTTTGCAGATTTTTTTAGCATTTTGAAATTCTGAAGTGTTTCTGTGTCCTTTTGTCAAATATCTAAATGTGTAATCCAGTCAAACCTGTGTGGTGCCTCTGAGCTCATGAATGTTTTCAGTTCATTAGTATCTTGTTTTAAAAATGCAGATTCTCTCTCGTATAGCTAAAAAATATGTAAGCTTCCCAAATTTGTTGCTTTGTTGATCTGGAGATAAGACTCTTGTATATCTTATGTGTCATTTCAGGTGGTGCGCTGAAGGTGGAAATTTGATTTGCTGTGACTTTTGCCATAACGCCTTCTGTAAAAAGTGCATTTTGCGCAACCTGGGTCGAAAGGAGCTGTCGACTATACTGGATGAAAATAACCAGTGGCACTGCTACATTTGCCACCCAGAGCCTTTGTTGGACTTGGTCACTGCATGTGACAGTGTCTTTGAAAATTTAGAACAGTTACTGCAACAAAACAAAAAAAAGATCAGAGTTGAAAGTGAAAAGAGTAAAATTTATGACCACACAGTCAAGTTTTCTCCAAAGAGAAATAACTCAAATTGTAATGGGGAAGAAAAAAACCTAGATGATTCATATTCAGGATCACTAACGTACTCTTATAAAGCACTAATGGTGCCAAAAGACTTGCTTAAGAAAACAAAAAAGCTGGTTGAAACTACAGCAAATCTGAATTCTAGCTTTGTAAGCTTTTTGAAAAACGCTGCAGAAAATGTAGAAACAAGCCCAAGTGTGCGACTTTGTCAGCTAAAAGCTTTTAAATCTGTGTTGAGTGACATGAAAAAAGCTCATCTGGCATTAGAAGAAGGTCTGAACCTGGAGATTCAAGCTTTGAATATTAAAATCAAAGATAAAAATACCAAAGAGAAAAAAACTGATGTTAGATCAGAAAAAAATGAGGTGAAAAAAGATGAAGGAAAGGAACACGTGGCACTAAAAGAGGATGACGCCGTAAAGACACAGAAGAAAGTTGTAGCACAACAGCCTGACGGTGAGCCCATGGATCAAAGTGTTCCAACAGTGGAACAAAGTGATAACAAACGTTCTTCTGGTGAAGATAAAAAGTCTGGCAGAAGTGAAGAACCTCAGTATGAACCTAATAGTACTGAGGCTTTAGACATGGACATAGTGTCCATTCCCTCATCTGTTCCTGAAGATATTTTTGAGACTCTAGAATCTGCTATGGAGATTCAGGTTACATCAGATGAGCAAGACAGTGGAAATACAGGAACAGATCATGAGACTCTAAATTCAAATACAAAATTGAACACTGCTATGAAAGATAACAAAGGTGGTACTAAGTTAAAATCATCGGCTAAAGGAACAAAAGAATTGATTGTAAAATTGACTCCTGTTTCCCTTTCAGAGTCTACAGTTAAAGCTGAAGATCAAGACAGCAGTCTAGAAAAAGGAAGTAAGGATGTTGATGTAATACGAAAAGCAGAAAACTGTGATTCTGGAAAACAAAATCATAATGGTGGCAGCGAAGCTTCCACGGAGAACGAAACTGTCTCACCTGTAGAGGAATGTGATCTCAGGAGATCTCCACGTGTGAAGACCACCCCTCTGAGGCGCCAGACGGACATCAGTCCTTTAACGTCAAATTCAGAGGAAGACAGCAATGACACGTGCAATGAAAAACGTAAGAGAAAATCATCAAAACAACCAGAGAGGAAAACTGATAAAAGAAATTCTTCTGACAGTACTGTTGACGGTCCTAGACCTAATAAACTTTCTAAATCAAAAAAGCCATGTATGTTAGATCATAGCTCGGATTCTGACGAGATGCCCGCCGTCCTTAAAGAAGTAGCCATGATGAGTCACAGTTCATCAGATGTTGATAGCAATAGTGAAGCGCCAACAAATGATCAGAAGACTTCAGGGCTTTTGAAGAGTCAGCCAGAAAAGGATGAAAATGGAAAACGAAAAAGAAAAAGTTCCAGTTCTGGTTCAGATTTAGATGCTAAAAGAGGCAAATCAGAAAAAAATTCTGCTGCTGCTAAAAAGAAACGACAAAACTATTCAGATTCTTCAAACTATGACTCCGAGTTGGAAAAAGAAATAAAAATTTTCAGTAAAATTGAGTCTGCAAAAAAAGCCAAGAAAAAATACGTCCCAAAAGAAGATAGCTATGATTCCTCTGAAGAAGAGCAGAGGAAAAAAGTAAGTAGTAAGAGAAAGGTAAATTTGAAGAAACAGAAAGCTAAATCTTCTGAAGATGATACTGCTGAAAAGTCTTCCCCAGAGAAGGAAGTAAATCATTCTTCTAAAGAGAAAAAAATTGGTAAGGGGTCAATTGCTAAGGAAAGGATAAACAGAGACTTGAAAGGAAAAACTGCAAAGGGAAAGCATGATGAGTCTTCTGACGTTGAGAAATCTTCACTGGAGAAAGAGGAGAGTCCTAAAGCTGTGAAGCAAACTGAACTTAAGAGCAAAGACTTGAAAAAGAAAAAGGCCCAGGAAGATTCTTCTTCAGACAGTACCGAGAAATCCGTAAAAAAAGAGAGTGGTTTGGATTCATCAAAAGACAGATTCAAGAATAAAAAAGGACCAGAAGGCAAAGCTAAGAAATCTGAGAACCTGAAAAACAAAAGTTTCAAGAAAGAACAAGATGAATCCTCTTCTGATGTCGAGAAGTCGTCTGCGGAGAAAGGAAGCTGCAATTCTTCCGAAAATGACAAAACTAAAACTGAACCAGCGTCTAAAGAGAATAAAAGGAGGAGTTTAAGAGAAAGAGTATCTAAAAGAGTAGAGGTTGATTTATCCTCCGATGCTGAGAAATCCCACCTGAAAGAGGAGAGTTCTTCTGAAGATGGTGTGCAAAGACAAAAACAAACTGAAATGAAAGAAAAGAAAAAGCTAAGTCACAAAAAGAAAATCTCCAAGAAAGAAAAGAGTGACTCATTGTCCTCTTCGGATGAGGAATCTTATGAAGACAGTAAGAAAAAGATGAAAAGAGGAGCAATGAAAGAAAGTAAAAAGACTAACTTAAAAAAGAATGTGTCAAAAAAGAAGGTGATTGTCACTTCCTCTTCCTCATCTGATAAGGAAGAAAATGATGAACAGAATTCAACAGGTGATGGAAGCAGTGATGAGCAGAAAATTATGCCGGTGACTGAAAACTTGGTGCTGTCTGCTGGTACAGGATTTTGTCAGTCATCAGGTGTGCAAAAGATGTTTGTCTACGTGTGTTATTAATATAGAGGAAGTTTGTAAGATTTTGGTAACATTGGATAATCTAGAGGCAAAAATATTCCTAGCTAGGCCTACTTGTAAACATTTGCAGCCACTTAGGTGTTCTGGTACTGATTTGGAAGCACCCATTTCAATTTGTGCAGCTTGTCACTTGTGTAAAAAAAGGATGTCACTGTACATGCTGAGACTTGAGAAGCTACAGTCTGTAATTGCAGCAGGTATTTCCTTGCAGCACAGCCTTCAAAAGCTTGTTGCTCTCTCTGGCTGCCTGGGTACTGTTTAGCAGAAACTGATTTCAAGCAATAGGTACGTAGTGAACTCAAATTTGTCAGCTCGTAGTTAGGCACTAGACGTAACTCTGAAGACTTGCAACGTTGTTGTACACATCTTAAAAATCAAATAGGTGATGTTTGTGCCTCATGAGACGCATGTAGCCTTCTGTCAGCTAACAGAAATTTGTCATCACTTACTGTTTTCATAGCAGGTTTAATAGTAATAATTCTTTTTCTTGCTAAGATAGAGCTACTTTATCAGTGTCTTACAGTGTCTTTAGGAAAACAGAGCTTCAGAACTGCTACATTTGAACACTTGGTTTTCAGTAACTTTAAAAGGAAGGGTAGTTCTCACATTATATGGACAGTAAACGCGTTTTTAATAAATGAATTTTCAGCTAGAAAAAAAATCTATTTGCTGTTGTAATTATTATTACAGGTAAATTGTTTTTTGTTTGTTTCCTTCTAATGTTTCTGTACATGACTTTACTGTCACTGTTTGCTCAGATACAGTATTGCATGAAGCTGCTACTAAACAGAAAATGAATAAACCAGCAGTATGTTTATGAAGATAGTAGAAGAAACAGAGTTGTATTTTGTAGGCAGACACTAAATGCCAAATGAGGTGATTATTGTTTGTAGTTTCTAAAGAAAAACCCAACATACCAAAAACCCACCCACCTCCCCAAACAAGCAGAGCATCCAGATTTAAACGTGTGTTCCTCTTCTTCTGCCAACTTGATGCTGACCCACTTGTTACTTAAGGTTTCCTGTAGCTTAGTTTCTTGAGGATTGTTAATCTTTGCAGATGTGGAGGTTACTTTTCATGGGTGCTATGCTTTGGATTTAGAGTCTTGTAAGAAAGCAAAGTTTGATTTATGGTGTTTTGCAACATTGTAAAGTGACAGTTGGAAAATAAGTTTCTTCTGTGTATTATACTGCCCTACAATGCTTGTTTTTCAAGGTCCTCTGATGAGGCAAGTTTGAGTGTGTGTGTGTGTGTAACAGTGGGATATTTAGGGCTTTTCCTTGATGGCTACCAAAGGAATGTTCTCCATTTTCCCCAGGGATGCTGCTGCTGGGCGAAATTGCAAATGATGGATGTTTTGCCTATTAGTGTCTCTTACCTGTCTCTCCCATCCAATAATTCTTTCTACTCTCTAATTCTTGTCCTTGGAAATACTCAAAAATTGACTGGCCAAGGCCCTGAGAAAACTGACCCGACTTAGGAGTTAGTTGAAGTAGATTATGCCCAGAAGTCTCTCCTAACCTTAGCTATTGTATGATTTACAAGAATGTGTCTTTGTGACGTGATTTTAAGAGGAGGCAAACTTGCACTTTCTCTTCAATTTGCTTATGACTTAATAGGTGTGTAAATAAAGGAGTCTTTGTCTGAACAAGGTACATAGGTTTATTGTTGAATAAGATTTAGAATCTGATTTAACCAACAAGGTGCTTTTATTTATCTAAACCCAAGAGTGAGGGACTTTCTGTCATCCCCTCTTAGACAGTCCTGTCAGGCATCTGGGTAGTGGTAATTCCAGAACAAGCGTAGGTTGAAAGAACTTGGAGCAGACCTCTTGCAGCCTAATTTTAGTCTACTCCCCACAGGTAGAAAATAAACAGTAGAACTTAAGAGTGGGAGACCTTAGTTCATTAGGATTTTGAAGTCTCTTTTCGTAAGATTAATTTTACTAACTAGCACGTTTGAATTAATGATATGCGAGTCAGAAGAATGAGAGAAAAGAATGGGGAAAATACCTGGGAGTATGCTAGAAGTAATCCGATTTCCTCTCAGTTCAGTCAGGAGAGTGCAGAGATGCTTAAAGGCAGGGGTCATATTGTTTCTCTGTTACGTGTCCCATGCAGTTGATTTAGATATGCTTTCCATATGAGACAGTATCTAGTTTGGCTGAGTTTTGTTATTTGCAGTAGGGATAGCACGTGCATTTTTCGAAACTTAAGTCTTCACACATACATAGCAAATGTACATGCATTGTATTCGATACTCTGAAAGGAAAAATGGGTGAGGATTGTTGTTCTTGAGTACTTTTAAGGGGCAACAGGGTAGCTCCTAAGTTTGGTAAGCAATTCTGTAATAAATGTATTTGGACCGTCTTTTCAGTTTACATAAACTCAATAGTAGAGCTTCTGAAATGGAGCTAATAGCTTCTTAGGAAACTTAGTTTCTGAATTCTAGGTGAGGAGTGCTCAGTGTCTGTGTTTTGATGTAAAAAAACAAATCTCACAGAATGGAAGGGGAGAATTGCAAGTTGTGTGTAGCAGTGAGCATAACGTGGCTGAAAGGCTGCTCAAAAACTAGGTTCTTTTAGTAATAAAAATACTTTGTGTGCAGAAAAGTGTTGTTTCTACTAAGCTAATTTTGTATGGGGATTCCTGATGGAGACAATAGTTCATGTGCTGTGTTATTGGTGATTTTACACGCATGAAGTGTTCATGTTCTCTGGTTTTTCATTTCCCCTTCCTCCCCCAGGAGATGAGGGAGAGACTAAATCAAGGGCTGTTCCAATGGAGGAGGAGGAAGATGATGATGATGACGATCCTGAGAATAGGTATGATACCATCCGTAAGGACTTAAAAAAGATTATAACACACCCTAGGCGTGGGCGCAAAGCGGCGCAACGGAAGAGCAAGCAGGCTGTAAAAACCACGACTGCCTGCCTTGTAAAGACTCGATCACGGGCTTCCCGCAAGTTTGAACAAGGGGCCAGAAAACAGAGGCCAAAATCCAGAAATGCAAAGAAAGTTGTTAAAAGTGTTAGTTAACACACCTTGCATAGGGTGTGTTATAAACGCACTGCAGCACTGTCCAATTTGTGTGAGATTTGTATTGCGTTCAGGCAGGGAAAAAATCCTACTTCTGGTAAATGTGAATTTCAACTAGTTCTATAACAGAAGGTAGAAATTTCCATCTGTGCAATATGCAGTGCTAAAATATTTTCAGATTGATCTCGGTTATTATTGTTACATAATTTGCTTTTTTTAAAATTGAAACATCTTTTCTCAATAAAGAGAAAACACAAATGTGGAGCACACAGTATTAGGTATTTTCAGCTGTTAATGAATCTGAGTTTTAATCCACTAAAGAATACGTGAAGTGACTAATGCGATACTTAAAGGCCCTGAGTCTACAAGCACTGTGCATAGGCTCGACTGGTATCAAGGAGACTAATCGTGCATATGAATTTTATGTCTTTGCATAGATATTTTCAGAATTGTGGCTTATATGTATTACTTCAGTTTCAAGTTCAATAAAAATGAATTTGTGTAAGATACAGCTAGTTAAGACATGTCATATTTCTCCAGTACCGTTGCAGAGATCAAAATTAGCCTGGCTAGACAATGAAAAGGCTTCATTTCCTAATGAGTGAATGCACAACATGAAGTATTACTCAGTTATGAGCCAGTTTCTTTTTGGAAGTTACTGTAGTTAGACTAAAGAGTTGTTCAACAAAGTTTTTATACAGTGTTTCAGAAAATAATGTTTCTTTTTTGCCATATAGCATGTATGGGACCAGCTTCATAGCTTTGCACAGTGGCTGGTGGAGTCTCTTTCTGCTTCTGAGCCTTAATAGTTTAGGATATGGTATCTTTGTTTCACAGAATTGTATGTTTTGATCTGTGGCTGAAGTACATTTTTAAAACACTGTTCTATATCCTTTACGGACCTCAGTTTGGCATCAGAATGTTGCTGCTGATGTAGTTCTTGCTTATTTTTCAGTCATCAGCTTTTAAAGAAAGATACTCTTTAGGGACTTGACAGCATAGGGTCATAAGCAGAACATGTCAATGTTGGTAATGCAAGATTTTTTAAAATGATACTTTAAATTCAGTCCTGGTTTGATTATTTTGTTCCTGCTTTTTTTTTTTTTCATTATTATTTGCTTCTATGTTTCTGGTGGCCCTGCTCAGGCAGGGGGGTTGGACTGGATGATCTTTCAAGGTCCCTTTCTACTCTTAAGATTTGTGATTCAGCCTGTAGTATACAAATGTTACTGGCAGATCTCAGTTACTAGTTTAAGAGCTATACTGGGACATAAGTCAGCCCAGTTGATAAAAAATCACTGATATGGCTTTGGGGATTTAAAAATCACTTTCTGTACTTTGTTTTTAAGCTGAATCTTTGTTCAAGACTTTATTTAGGGAATATTTTGAATATATATGAGATTGGGGAGATATTTTGTCAATAAACAGTTTTGTCAATCTTCGGACATGTTAACTGGTACCTGCAGTCTAATTTTACATTCATCATGCATTGTACTTGGCAGCAAAATCAGGTATTTAAAATGTTAAAAGATGGAACAAATTTCAAGAAGTTAAAAGCTTGTTCTTCTGTTTACTCAACACGAAATGTTTCAATAGTTTACCTACTATTCAGATAAGTTGCCTATTTTCTTCCAGGCCAAAGAAGGTACATAGTACCTACTGGGTATTTATTTGTAGTGTGGGAACTCCCATGTTTGCAAGTCTCTAGTTTAGATGTGCTGTTGTTTGCAAACCTTTGGATGTGCATGACATGAATATTAATAGTCTTGAAATCATCTTTGCCAAAATGCAATATCCAAGCGGGTCATACTCTGACATACATTGCTGTATGCTTTCACCTTATGTTGTGTAATTATCTATTATTGGTCCTTCTGATCTTTTAAATGGTACTGTTCAATATGTTTGCAGTAGTTTTGTTTATTAAGAAGTTAATAGTGTATTTAATGCAGAATGCCTTTAAGTATTTGATGGTTGCAATAAATTTTTGTAAAACGTTTTTCTTGTCCAAGCATTTAATTTAATAAAACTCTGACAGCTTGAAAATCCCACTCATTCGACAAAGTACAGGGTTTAGAACAAGATGTTTGGCAATTTGCACTTTTAAAAAATATATATGTCATTCCATCCAAACATCCCGTAGAGTATGTTTTAAATGGTTCTAAATTCTTTAGTAATATGTCAAAAGCTTGTTTAATTCAGTAGTGCTCTAGCACAATGGTGGCTTTTATTAGCCACATAAAAAGATTCTCAGCCTCACTCCCCAAAAGCTTATTTTGGCCAATCATATTTCAACATATAACTATTGATGAACGCTACCTGTAAGTTGATATAATCTAATTAGAATAAATATGTCCCAGTAATTATTATTTAGAATTGTGACTTTCGAGAAGAAAAATCCTTTTTCCAGTAGTAGCATTGTCTCACCAAGCTTTTTGACAATCTCTAACTAAATCCATCATATTAACACTCAAAAATTGATAAACAAGAGTGATGGGAATTAATTACCATGTGGAGTTAACTCCACATCATGAGAGGCTGCACCTACTATTCCATTTTTGCTGAAATGATAGTTTGAATTAGTCCTGTCCTGTGACTGAGCAACTGCATAAGTTCCAGCTTGCTGATGTGGCTTTAAAAATGTTTTCTTTTAGCATAAGTTAAAAAACTCACAGTAACAAATTCATTATTTAGAAATGTATATTGTTGGTGTAATTCTTACAAAGGTGAAGTACATTTAAATCCAGATTTATATAAAATGATACATATATACTGTTATTCTGGAACTGGTTTTATGTGTCCTTGTTGAGATTACAGTTCTGTTCTGTAAGGCACTGTGTAAATAACATGTTGGGAAAATGTCCTTTATCCAAATGTCACAGGATGGTTAGATAAGATGGAGTGGGGCTGGGCAACATGACGTGCTCAGGGTCACAGCTGATCTGTGGCAGAAACGAATGAAATGCAGATGTTTTTCTTTCCAATCAGTTTGGAGTTGTTTCTGCTACCTAGAGTCCTGTGCTGGAGGTTGTACAGTTCTCTGTGCTTCTTAACTAAATTTATTTGTAGTGTTCAACTGTTACATCTGGTTGACCAAGACTGTCTTTGACCCGTGTAACTGTCATGGTGTCTTTTGGTTTTCATGCATTTCTCTGGAAGCCTGTGAGTGGGGGGAGTGTTTGCACTATCATAACTTGTTTTTTCGTGGTACTTGCAGTTTGATGTTAATACAAGTATTAAAACATTAAAGTTAGCGTGTGAAGTTTCTTAGCTTAGGAACCTGGTCACTGAAAGAGGTTTATATCATAAAACAGAAATGTGATCTATTATCTTGAGCCACATGTAATTTAAAACCAGTTTCAAGAGTCTAATATTGTAATTCATGTCAGCTAATTGTTATTTCAGTCATCTGTCAGATGCATTTACAAGACTTCATCTGTTTGGTTCTAACATTGCTCACACTTTTAATTACTATCAGATTTATCCTATTTAAAAGTAGGAATGTTTAAAATTCTCAAGACCTTGATGTCTTGCATTTTTAGCCTAACATCATTCCAGGAGAGTACATTGAAGAGAATGCAGCTTTTTTCACTAAGCAGTTACATCTCAGTTTGCTTCAGTCTTTATCCTAGCTACAAATGGTTTCATTTTCTATAGGAGAGCAGAATATCAAAGCAAAAACTTCTTAATGTTATTATAAATATTGAATTAAAAAGTAGTAAATGTAACCAATCTGGTTGGTGGTTATGGTGATGATTATTAGGAAGAAAAAAGCATCACCTGGTTATCAATAGTAGATTTCATGCTTGGTATTTTTAGATGAATGATAGATTTGCTTTTTTCCTTCCCCTTAAAAAAAATCATAAAGCAAGTAAAAATGTGTGTCTTTTGCTAAGAACCGAAGTCAACCTTTGTTTAAAATACAGAAAGAAATTTTTAAAGGTGACTTTATGAAAGGTAAGTGTTGTTATCCACATACAAGTTATGTTAACCTTGCTGGATCCGTTGAGGGCAACAGAAGTAAGTCACAGGCAGTATTACTAGGCAGTACCTTCAGGACTGAATTGTAAAATTTTGCATTTCTTTTTAGTGTTGCTACTTTTTTTTTCCTCTTCAAAGCAAAACATTGGTGAAGATACTGATATTTTTTGAAACAAGTAGCCAAACTGCTGTTACCTGCATTTCCTGGAGTAGCATTCAAGAGAAATAATTTAAAAGCATTTAAAGAGAAGCCAACGTGTGATATTCCAAGCAGTTTCATTTTGAAGAAGAAGTTCTGATCACTAAGAGATGGAAGAAATATAGTCTTAATTTCTTATATAAGGAGCCATTTATTCTTGTTGCTATTGTGTGTGATGTGGTGGGTTTAAAAAAAAAACCCCAAACAACAAAAAACCTAAGCTCCTTTTCCAAATCCTCTGGAAGGACGTAGTGCAAAAAACATTTGGAAGAGGATGTTGCTTATCTATGGACTTTTAGTAAGTTTTCACGGAGTTCACACTGTGATCTATTGATGTTTGTGCAATTAAAGCTTACCAAGAGTACTATATTTCAAAGTTTCTGTCAGCTATTGCTTTGCAACCTATTTCTCTAAGGAGAGGATATGTTTCTGGGACTCATTGAGCACTCTTAAGTGTTTATTAAACCATTTTACTACCATCTTTTAGTAATTCATGTTAGCATTAGAATCTTTTTGAAAAATATGCTACCACTCAAAAACCAGAAAATGCTGTAGGAAGTGTTAGGAAATATGCCTTGGGAAAACTACCTTTACGAAGTTTCTTTGTTTCAGGGACATCTTACATGCTGAAAAATGAAATACAAATTCTTTGAAACCTATTTCATAGTGCTTCATAAAAGCAACAACTTAGTTTTCTAATGCAAAAGAAGCTGTACTTAAGAGGTCACAATTCCTTTGTAATTTCTGAGTGAAGCCTGTGTTTTGGTTCAGTTTCATGGTTTTTGAACTATTGTTTTGACTGGTATAAAAGCATTCCCATTCTGAGCTTTATGTGTACATAGAGTATACGTTAGTTCTCCTGAAAGGCAAGACAGACTAGATTTTACCTAGAAAATAAAAACCATGTACAATTTATGACCATGAAGTGAAAACTCTGCAATATTTCAGGTATTTATATGATGAAGACTTAGTTTCATTCTTTCAGGATTTCTTTTCCCCTGGAAGTACAAGTTCTCAGATAAGTCCAATATTTTCCTGTGCTTTTGACATATCATTTTATATTCTTCCTTGGATAGATTCATGTGAGATTTTTGTTGCAAGAACATGTAAAGAAATCGTTTTCCTTAATAACTTCATGTACATTAACTAAAAATAGTCTTGTGCTAAAGTTAAGCTGTGAGAAGCTGAGTGAAGAGTTTGTGTAAAAGGATATATGATTGTAATCTTTCTTTGAAGTCTAGGTCCCATAATGTTTGCTAAAACTTTTGTGTGTGTATAGATACACATTCTCTTGTTGCTTTTGCTAGAGTTGCTATAAGGCAAGTACTTGTAGTTCATGTGAGAGAGTCAGTGTTGGTTCTTTTCCCTGAGGCACTTAATATCAGTTCATCTTGTGACAGGAGTTACTACAATTGCTACAGCGTCTCTTTTGCAGGAGGGTGAGCCCAGGCAATTAGTGTGGCAACACAGCTGTAGGGAAGCTGTGCAGGGAGAGGGTAGTAAGTTGTGAAACTTTTTTAAACCTATGAGTTAATGCATATCTCAGTAGTCTCCTTGTTTAAAATATGAGTTCAGTGTTGCACTGTTGTTCACACATACCCTAGTCAAGCAGATTCAGTGCTTCAGGAAACTGATCTCGTGGATTTAAATCAAGTAAGCATGTTAAATATTTGTGGAGGGAGAGTTTTGAGTATTAGGATTTGGTCTGCAGCATCCTGACATTCTTGTTCAGTTACAATTCATAGGGGTGCCTATCTCAGAACTGTAAGAACACATCCAAATAGACCACAAATAAAATGAAATGTTTATGTTCCTACATTTTATAGCTACCTCCAGTCATGCTGTAAAACATTAAGCTTCTTTTTGAAGAAGCGTTATTGTTTTCTAAAAGCAAGTGAACACTTTACATTGAACATGAGATTTTTGCTGATATATCCTGTCTTACCACAATGGCTTTTCATCATGTGCCTTTTTTTGTTGAGCTTTCAACTCTTTTTTTGAAGTACTGAATGGTATAGGATTACACTTATCGTTCATAGACTTACTTGAACAATGGAATAAATAGTTTTTTCTGTTTTACTTCAAAGAATTGCCAAGAAAATGCTTTTAGAAGAAATCAAAGCCAATCTTTCCTCTGATGAGGATGCATCTTCAGATGATGAATCGGATGAAAGAAAAAAGAAACCTGGAAAGCAAAATGAAAACACAGGAGATGATGGTGAGCACCAAAAAGCATCTGGGAAAAAGTGGTGCTGTAGCATCTGTCATAATTTCAGAGGTCACTTGGGAAAATGATAATTCTTAAAGTTTTTGAGTTTTCAACAAAAAGAAGTCATTGATGTTGATAGCTAGTTGCCAGATAGAGGCCAGTGTACATGATCATGAGGATTATCATCTGTTGTAATCATCTGTAAGTGCATTTTTTTTTCCTAATAGTATGATTTTGGTGACCAAGTCAGAAGTCCTGGGCATTGTGAGGAATAATCTATATAGACAAGAAATTCGTGGGAGAGATATACAGTTACTAGAACAGACATTCCAAGTGTTCAGATAGTGTAAAATACTAAACATTCGAGGGAACAATGTTATGTTGTTGCCCATAATTTCCTTGGCAAGTAAAGAATTTAACCTAAATCAGGTTTTAATCCTTGCCGAGTTATGGTGTGAAAATATGACAGGTTGCATGTTATACCGACTCTTGTCTCTGACAGAAGAGAAGGAGTCTGTGACAGAAGAGAAGGAGAAGGAAGATAATTCTGAATCAGATTCAGAGGAAGAAGAATCCAAGAAGCCTAGGTACAGGCACAGACTGCTGAGGCACAAGCTGACAGTGAGTGACGGAGAATCTGGTGAAGAAAAAAAGGTGAAACCAAAAGACAAAAAAGAAGGAAAGCGCAGAAATAGAAGGAAAGGTACATAATCCAAGTGTTTTTTGTCCCATCACCCACTTGCTTCTGTAAAATAAGTCTAAAGCATGTCAGAATGGAGATCTGAAACTCTGTCATTTGGAAATCTCTGTATATTATGTTTAGAATTCTCTGTTTGATGAATAATGGAAATGCAGCTCATTTGCTTATTATATCCTCTGAATTAGATTAGTCTTGTTGAGTTTTGGCATATCAATCTTAAATAGCAGAGGCAAGGCCAGTATGTGTAGTTTGTGAAAAATCTCTCTTTTCCTCAATGTAATTTCTCCTTGGGGCTGGTCTCTAGGCCCTTGTGCATCAGAAATGTCTCCATCCTGGAAATTAGATGTTGCAGCTGTGGTTGAGCACCAGATGGCGCTGTGAAATGATGCTTGGCTTGGATTTCTCCTTTTCGTTGTTGCATGCAAGAACCAGGAATCAGTCAGACACTGATAACTTTCAGCAGGGCAGGGAAGCAATAGTAAAAGATAAACACTTACTGTCTTGTTGGTCAGTGTAAACGCTGATAATGTTTCCTGGCTAGTGGCAGTAAGGGTGCACAGTGTTATCTTGTTCTTACTGTTGTACCTATGCCATTTTCTGCACTGTTCCATGGACTGAGAGCTGCAATGTGATTTGTTTATTGTGTTCCTTCATGAAAACTCGGGTTTTTATCTGACTGTATATTCCTGCTTTACTTCTCCTGTGGAATTCAAACTCTATAAGCAGCACTTCTTTCAAGAACATTAATTGTGAATTACAGTGGCAATTTTCTAATAAGATGCAGCGGGAGTAGTTCTCAGGAGTCTTTAGTTGAAGTGTTGATTAATTAAGTTCACTAGTCTCAAGTAGAACAATATAATTTACTTCAATTTGGTGGTTCTTAACCCTATGTTATTAATATTATGTTTCCCCTACATATATAAAAGAATCCTGGTTTTAAGCTTTGTTAGTCATAGGCCACTTAAGCTTTCCATTGTAAGTTCAAACTGAAGTTACAAAGGTGCTAAATGGCATGCCAATTTTAATTACCTATAAATGTCAGTGATAGCTCCTAGCAGTTATGGAAGTGTTACCTAATGCTGCTAGTTGATGAGTGTTTTTACTTGTCTTTTGAGTCAGTTTTAAACTTGCATGACAAAACTTCAAGCTATTATTACAATAATATGTTTGCATATGTTGTTGGTAAATAAGGATTGTTTTACATGAGTTGTGAAGTGTGATTAGAAAAATTACATCAAAACATTAGAAACAAAAGCATGTATTTAAAGTCTTTTGTGTTCTGAAGTTCTGTGCTGTTCCCCATCATGTTCTTTCCTCCTCACCTGCTCTCTTAGAGAATGTCATGGTATCACAGTGCTTTCTGTCGCTTGCTTATAAACTGCACTTAGATGTATTTTTGCATAAAGACCTGAACTCTTGTTGGCAGAATATGCCATCTATCAGGACTCAGCTAGTGCTTACACTTTTTCTACTCTGATCCCCTTATATTCCTATTGATTCTTATTAGTATGTTTAATGAATCCCCGACTGTCTTGTGTGATCTCATTGATCTTAAATAGTCAGTTGTGTAATTAGAAGATATGTAATGGTGATAACTTTGCATTGCTGTTCAACCTGAAATTGTACTCTCTTGAAGTGAGCAGCGATGATTCAAACGACTCCGAGTTTCACGAATCTGCAGTTAGTGAAGAAGTCAGTGAGTCTGAGGATGACCAACGACCAAGAACGAGGTAGAAATATAACTTAACTAAGCTTATCGTGTGTTTGGTTATTGATTTTTTAATAGGGCGGTTTAGGCAGTGAGATGGTAAAAGTTAAAGACCTTGGATCAATCCTTAAAACGTTTGATACTTGTCAGTAATTTGATATGTAATTCAGTGTCTGCTAATTAACTTCACAGCAAGCGTGAGAATTAAGAATTTGCATCACAGTGTGTGGTACAGAGCATTTTGATGAGCCAGTAGGAAAGAAAAAATAAGATTAACAAAAAAATGAGCATTTTTTATACCAAGGAAGTCAATATCAATTGAGGAATGGTGGATGGTAGTAGAAAACTCATGTTTAACAATTCTGAGGTTCATCATAGAATCACAGAATGATAGGGGTTGGAAGGGTCTTAACACCCTGCTAAAGCAGGACCTATACAAAGTGAAGTATGTTTTCAAATGTATGGATGCTCTTTGGGTTGAAAAGTGCTGGGAAATCTCTAATGCCCTGTTTGTACATGACCTTTTGAAGAAAATACCTTCTTCCATCCATCCTGAGTATCCTGGGCAGGAATTAAAAGAGGATTCAACAGGGGAGAGTTGGGGTCAGTGCCATGAAGTACCCAAAGGGTTTGGTTGCATATCCAGAGGGGAATGAGCCATACTCATGGGATCACACAGGCAGTGGAACAAGTCCTTCAAAAATGGCATCTTGGAAGAATTTAGTAGACAGATTTTCCCATTTGACTTTGCCCCAAATTTAGCCATTCTCATGCAAATTGGGATAGCTTTTCCCTGTGAAGACCAGAGATTTTACTTGCAAGGTTTTAGCACCAAGATTTTAACTATGTATTGAAATCTCGGTGTGCAAGGAAGGGAGAGGAAAGCAGCTCAAGAGCTGATTGTGTTCAGGGTTGTCTGGAATAGACTGTTGCCTTGTGTATCCAGTGAGTTGAGGGAGAAGAAGTAATTTTGAAGTATATATTCTAATAATTAGCAATGTAGTTTATGTACTTTTTTAATAATTGATTTTTTTAGTGAGGCAGTGAATGATTATTAATCAATAACTTTGCCTTTTTTTGATAGATCTGCCAAGAAGGCTGAAGCAGAAGAAAACCAGCGGAGTTACAAACAGAAGAAGAAACGAAGACGTATAAAGGTTCAAGAGGATTCTTCAAGTGAAAACAACAATAAGGTAGTTGAATAAGGAAAGGGAGTTGCTGTCTCTTCTAACAACTTCTTATGGACCTAGCTGTCTCAAACAGTAGAAAATTCTAACCTTTCTCAATGTTAATTCAATACTAAAATTTGTCAAATGGCACAGTTATGGAGAAAAAAAAAACCCATTGCATTCCACTAAAACCATTTCCTGTCTATATCTTGATAAAAATCATAGAATCTTAAAATGATAGGGTTGGAAGGGACCTTTAGAGATCATCTAGTCCAACAACCCTGCAGAAGCAGGTTCACCTAGATCAGGTTGCATAGGAACGTGTCCAGGCGGGTCTTGAAGACCTCCAAGAAAGGAGCCTCCACAACCCCTCTGGGCAGCCTGTGCCACTGAATGGGTGATAAAATGCATGATATCTTTTAAGGAAATTATTTAAACTGAGTGTAGAAGATGACATAAATAGTAGATTTCTTTTCCTTCATGGAGTAGATGATAGCTGATACAGTCTAGCACGACTAGAACAGAAAAACAGTTCTTTACTAATAGTCATTAGTTACTATGAACTATCATTAATTACTGTAAACTAGTTCAATTCTACCTTTGCACAACTCGGCTTATCTTTAAAATCTCAGAATATATCATAGTTAAAGTGGCACTTCTTTTGTCATACTGGCTAACTGATTTTAAAAAGCATCTTTTTCATCTTTTTATCTTTCTTTACCTTTTAGCTCTTAAGGGCTGAACTCCACCTGTGTAGAATTCTAGAGAGCTTGTCTAAAAACGAAGGATTTGATGGTCTGTGCCATAATTTTATTGCTAATACTTTATTTAATTTCTGACAGAGTAATTCAGAGGATGAGGACAATGATGATTCAAAATCTCCTGGAAAAGGCAGGAAGAAAATAAGGAAAATTATTAAAGATGATAAGCTTAGAACAGAAACACAAAATGCACTTAAAGAAGAAGAAGAAAGAAGAAAACGTATAGCAGAAAGAGAACGGGAGAGAGTGAAATTGAGAGAGGTATGTCCTATTGTCTTTGCAAAACACTAGGAAGTTGAGTTGTTGGTGATGTTTGTGACAATAGAGTCCTACCTCACTTTAAGTAATTTTTGAAGTACTTCTCTATAGTCTTGTAAGCCACAAGTTTTATTTGTAGTTTCCTGCAGAGCTGTTTGAGTTGCCTACTGCTTTATTTTCCATGGGGAAAAGCACTTTCCCAAAGTAAGTTGTGATCCATAGTAAAGAAAGGTTTCTCTCTTACTAAATAAGTTATGACTTCCACTTTTGGCAAAGCTGGTGTCTATGCAATGTTTGGTGTGTGTGAAACATTCCTACAATACCCTGTTTGTACTTGTAGGTGATAGAGATAGAAGACGCTTCACCTCTGAAATGTCCCATTACAACTAAACTGGTTTTAGATGAAGATGAGGAAACCAAAGAACCGCTAGTGCAGGTTCACAGGAGTATAGTTACCAGACTGAAACCACACCAAGTAGATGGTAAGGAGAGAGAGTTCTTAATTTTTTTTTTTTTGGTCCCCCTCCACTGGCACAGTACCTTACGCAACCTGAATTAGAATCATACATAGGAAAAACTCTTTGGCAGGCAAATGCTGGGGTGTCACATTTAATGCTTTATGTGTGGAACATCTGAATAGAACAGTAAATGAGATCATTGATACCTAGTTCCATTCCTCAAGCAAAAAACTTTAGTAGTATGAAGGGTGCTCAGAATCATCAAATTCTCTACACAAAGAGAGAATCAAAGATGTGTTTACCCATTCTATTGAGGAATTGGTCTGCTCCCTTTTTACAGCTTTCAATGAAGGTTTTAAAATCTTGCAGTATTTTCCTGGCTTTGTCAACAGCAATTAATTTTTTTAATGGTACCTGACATGACTGCAAATCAACTCATCTTCTTTCCATATCCTGTTTTCTGTGAAGAAGGAGGAGAATAACCAGTCATAATTTTAAACTAACAGAATGAACTGTGAATAAATTTTCCTCAAAGTTCATAATTACAGCCTTTCAATTTCATTAAGAAACTTCTGGACTTGTTTAAGCTCTTAAAGCAAGGTGCCCTGAACCAGGCACAGCAGTCAAGTTGAAACCTCATCTGTGCTGAGTATAACATACTAGAATACAATTCCACAATAAATATATTGTAAAGAACAAAAAAATCAACCAGCAGACCCTCATGTTGTTAATACATTGTTATGTGGTGTATATTTCTTTTTAACCTGTATATTTTTTTTTTTTTTTTTTACCTCTTTAACTTCATGTCTTGGCAAATTTTTTTTCTGGTTAGTTTCAGATAATTTTACTAATTTACCAAGGCAATTTTAGGTTTTTTTTAATGAACTCCTTGCCACTTTTAGTTGTCTCCTCTTTTCTCTCTGTCCCCAAGATTGCAGTCATCTGCAATGCATACAGTATTTTCTTCTAACCCAGTTGAAAACTGAGGATATAATTAAGTTCAAGACAAAGATCATCTCACATACAACCCATTGGATAGATATGAATCAATAGTTATCTTGGGCACTACCATTCTAAGTTCTAATGATCTTATAGTGGCCACACCTGTGTCTTCTCAGATGAACATTAATAAAAGACATGTTTAATAAGAAAATCTTCAATAATTTTATTCAGGTGTTCAGTTCATGTGGGATTGCTGTTGTGAATCTGTAAAAAAAACAAAGACATCTCCTGGTTCTGGATGCATTCTTGCTCACTGTATGGGTCTGGGGAAAACATTACAGGTAAGAAACTCAAGTTGTCGTGTTTTCTGGTCTGTAGCTTGCTCTCAAAAGCTGATCCAGCAAAAGCCAATTGAATGACTTTCAGAACATAATAAAGTTTCTTGCAATGACTTGATGGGGATTGCTGGAGGAAAATGTTTTGTAAAGAGGTCTTGAGAAGGAAGTGTGTTTTGCAGTGCAAGTTCTGGTACACACTTGTGCTTTCTCCAGTTTTAAACTATCCAGAATTAAATTAGATAATCATTGATATTCACGTGACAAGGTCATATTTAATTTTAAGTGATGTATAGATTCCTTGCAATGCAGAACAAGAAAATACGGCTAGTGGGAGGCAGAATCAGGAGCCTGTGTTTCTAAGACAGTTGTAATAATCTTAAGCAGGTTGTGTTTTTTATTGTCTTCCTTATCCATGTGTTGCTCCTTAAACTTTTTATATCCTCGCTAGTTTTTCAGTTTGTTTCACTGTCAGAGTAAGGATTTGTCAGGTTTGGTTTGGGTATTTTTATGCCAGACCTCTAATAACTGAAGTCAAATGCTTTGTGTTGTGAAATATATTTATCTAAAAATATTTTGCTACAATTTAGACTCTTCCAAGTTGAGGGACAGGGAACATTTTCTAGTTCTGTAATTGTCCATATATTCCTTTTTTTGTTACTGGGCATCACAAACAGTTGAGACTAGAAACTTGCATTGCCTTGGCAATTAACTGTAGGGCATGCTTTCAACCTCTTGTTTTCATTTATTTCTTTTCTTTGGCTTTACAATTCTTCACTTCCTGAGATCTTCAGGTTTGAGCCTTCATTGTGACGTTAACATGATCCTGCTTTGTGACAGTCTTTAAAACACAATATTGAACCATTTCCTGCAAAAACATTTCCATATTTCTTGGTCTGAAACAAGTGGCTCTTCTGCCATGTTAAAAGTTGCACAGCGAACTACTTTCCATTTCCATTAGTCTTGAAAATCTGAAGCTCAATCCCCATCTTAAAATGTTTCTTCTGAAACTGATCTCCCAAGCAGTTGCTCTAAATCAACACTCACGGCTCTTTTTCTTGGGCCTCTTATTGCAGGCCTCAGGAGAAGCTTGTGCCCTTGACCGTCCCAGGAGCTTAAAGATCAAACCCAATTATCTTGAATTCACTGCTTCTCAGGATTTATGCTCATACCTTTTCAGGGCATGAGTGTTGACTTCCTTTTTCGTTTGCTTGTTTCCAAGCCTTTATCTGTCTTCATAAATTTTGATTGTAGCTTCACCACAAGTACTGTGAGCAGAGAACTTGGGTGAGTGGCCTGTCTTGTCGCTCTGCTGCCTGCTCTGTACCCAAGCATTCCTTTAGCAGAAGAACCTTTCCCTTTGATTCTGGGAAAGGTAAAGGCAAAATTTTGAGAACTCTGAAGAAGAAAAGAGGATAACAACCTTACTTGTTCTTGAAAAGGCCCTCAGAAAAGCAAGACCACTTCGGTTTCCTGGTCTGATGCTGTGTTTCCTCATTTCTGGAGGAGGGACATATTTCTGTGTCATTATCAGGACAACTGTCTAGTGAAATGAATTACTGTGAATCTTTTTGATCTCTGGCTTGAGATGAATCATTAGAAATATAATTTGCAGCAGTTGCAACTTGGAATCAACCAGGACATTTCCATGTCAGGAGTGGTTCTTAGCTATAAAGTCGCTTGACAGGAGATCTGCCAAGTACTCTGATGGATCTGTGACCAGCAAGTCTTAGATCATATTAGCAGCCAGTATTCAGCCAACACTTAATTCTAAATTCCTTCTTCGGATGCTCCAAATATGGATGCATTTTACTCATTCCCAGGAGTACAGTCTCTTTAGCGTGCTGATGATGGTTCTTAAAGAGGTTATTTTCTTCCTACAGTGAGGATGGGGTCCTCAAAGCGTCTGTGAGGAAATGCCATTTCACCATCCTCTTCCATCTTGGTCACTTGTGGTAGAAGCTTCCCCCTTGGATTGGGAAGCCCTATCACCTAACCTGAAGGCTCAAGATCTGTTCATTCATAGAGAGGTCAGTATATTAACAGACCGGAATTCCAAGCTGTATGAAAGTGTGTCAACATTTCTGTGCTGTTGCTAGATTCACAGTCTGTGAGTGAAAGCAACCATCTTTACCACCTTGTTAGTCACTTGGCAAAAAAAATCCTCTAAGATCCTACTGACAAGCAGTTAGTCTTTGACACCTATGTGTTTGGAATGAGGCATCTCAGTGGTTTTTTATGTTCTGTAGTGCTTCTCACGTCTGCCTTGCTAGATGGTATTTGGCATAGTCAGCCCACCTGGACACTGCTGGATGGCAGCCTTGGGTTGGCTTAGAGACTTGAAATGCACCCCAAGACAAAATCTGCAGAGAGAGTCTAGCAGGAGCTGCTCTTTGATAGCTTTAGCTATTCATTACTGAGTCAGAGGACTTCCTTATTCTTAGATCTTCCCCCAAAACCAGGATTCTTCAAAAAATGAAGTTACATGAGAGATACGTAATCCTGCAGTCCCCTGACCTAATTCAGACAAATGTTATTTAGCACTTTCTGATCCTGACAATATTCTTTCTTGACCTGCAAATTGCAGGATACAGTCACAGTGCTTAGGCTGGTGTAACATCTTATATTCTTCAGACCCCCTAGATTTCTCTACAAAGAACAGGCCCAAGGGAATCATGAGAATCTTGGGTTTTGAGGTTTTCTGATTTGAGGAGTTTTCTTGAGGGAGATGGGGCCTGGAGTAACACAGGGCTCTAGATCATCAGAGGGACAGTGATCATTCACTGTGTGTACTGTTGAAGTAAAACAAGCTGCAGTTTTGGGTTGTTGGGGTGAACAGTGTGTGAACTGTATACTCCAGCTATAGTGTATAGAGCTTTGCTTTCTTTATGAAAGTTGGGTTGACAAACACAATATTTTGACAATCTACAATCCTATAGTAGAGAATTTTCATATAGAGTTTGAAAATTGCCTTTCAAGGGTATAGTTTTACCTTCTTAATTCCAGCTTGGGTAAACATAATTCCTCAGGAGTTAATTCCACCTTCTACTGGAGATTTGCAATGTTTTGCAGAACTGTTGTGCTTTAATATAGCAGTGCAGTCTGGGTCACTGTGTGTACTTGTTTGATGAAATATTTCACAGCTGAATGGAATGAATTTTTGGGTGTGATTCACATCTTTTGGTGATGTTCATTTTGGCTGTAACTTCTTGATAGTGAAAGAAAGCCACAGTTACCAGTAAGCATCGGGTATTTTTGTGGTCAGTGTTCATAGCTAAGTTACTTGGATTTTTCCTTATGTGATCATTTGTCAATCCTTCTACTGTAGTCTGTAATACCATTTGTTAAAAGAGCTAAATCACAGGTTACGTTTCAGCAGACTTTGCAAACTGCAGAGAAGATCATCAGTAAAAGATCAGGGAAATAAGGCAATTGAGGGCTTTCTGGCTGTCCAGGACATAGGATTTTTGTGATTCATCTTCATGGATAGTTCTTGCATCTGCACATGAGATGCTTTTGTCTTGGTCACAAAACCACTAGTAATTCCTTTTGTGTTACAGCATCTAAAAGCTGTTAATTGCCCAGCATTTCAAGCATACTCATGCAGTTTGAAAATACAGTGTTCTAAATCTAAGTTGCCAGATTCCAGGGTTTGACCTGGAAAGAACTTTCCAGATGTCATACAGTTATGTTGACTAGAGTCCCAAAACCAGGCAGCCCAGCAGAAACACTGAGTGACAGCAAAAGATTGTAAGGTTTTATTTTTTCCAGGCCTCAAAGAGGTGTTATCTGCAGCATACAGCCAATCTGGCTATAGGGTGACTACTTGGAAGGCATTTCAATAACCTGCTTCAGAGCTCTTTGGAGAGAATTTGTCAATATGTTGAAAAAAATGTGGAAAACATTGATTTCAGATTGAAGTTCACTTTCAGGAAACTTGATATATATGTGAAGCCCAGAGAGGTGAACTTATTTAGTGTTTGGGGCAAATACTGGGAGAAAGCTTAGAAGTGACCTAATAGAAATATTTGGTTTATTAAAATGATTGGAGAAATGTAAAGGAAGGATTCCTTATTCATGAAGTGGTTCAGTTATCTGGTGCAGTTCAAACTTGGATATGTCTCACTATGTGAAGGATGTATGCAGCCATGTAACACAGAGTAATAACTAGGGCTTAGAAATACAAGTGTATTAATTTTTAAGCCACCAAGTTGTGTAACAAACAGGAAAAGAATGTTTGAACAAGACTGTTGTTGGTAAGTTCTGTATGTGCCTGTATACTCGGGTGTTTGTTTCCTAGTGTTTAATACTCTATTTGGCATTCTGTCTGTTTTTTCCTCTTGCAGGTCGTAAGTTTTCTTCATACAGTCTTGCTGTGTGAGAAGCTGGATTTTCGGACAGCTCTGGTAGTGTGTCCACTGAACACTGCCTTGAACTGGTTGAACGAGTTTGAAAAATGGCAAGAAGGTTTAGAAGATGATGAAAAACTAGAGGTATAAGGCTTAAACAGATTTCTTCAAAATGAAATAACTGAATGATTTACATAATTGAGAGAAGTTCTACTACTCAAAATATAGACTAAGGAATACACTTAAGGATGGGAAAAATCTACTCATGTTAATAAGCCTGGAGGTATTGAGAAGTTACACCAGTACTTTGGTGTTTTAAGAGAAATTCAACCATGTTTTCCCCCCTTTTGAAAGGTTTGTGAACTAGCAACTGTGAAACGCCCTCAAGAGAGAAGCTATATGCTCCAGCGTTGGCAAGATGAAGGAGGTGTGATGATCATTGGCTACGAGATGTATCGGAATCTTGCACAAGGCAGGAACGTGAAGAGTAGAAAACTGAAAGAAATATTTAATAAAGCTTTAGTTGATCCTGGTAAGTGAAAATGAATATAAGTATGCATTCTATATATATTTTACTTTCTAATTTATGTACTAAGTATTCTTGCAAATGGAAAGCTGTTGGGCAAACAATTTGAAACCATAATGTTAGTGAGAGTTATCAGATGTTCTTGATTGACTTCTTGTGCATAACAGAAATGGTCATTCGGAAACTATCCCAGATCCTTTTGTAAATACACTTCTACAGCAGTCTTTTCTATTAGATCAAAAGCAGAAATGACCACAGGAAAACACACTGGAACTTTGCCTACTAAGTGTCTCTTATACTAACCATGCTTTCTTTGCAAGGTAATTTCAAGTGACTCCATTGGTAACCTAAGGTTATTTTAATGTGCTGGTTTGTTGAAACCACAAGCTCCTTTATCCTTGATAGAAATCCACTGTTAAGGGATGAGCTACACATGAGAAATAGTTGAGAATGCACTTCAGATGTGTGAACAAGCAAGTGTTAGTTAAGTGCTAATGAATTGACTACAGACAAAACACTCATTTTTTTTTTCAGTCTAAGAAACAGATGTCTGGTTTAAGCTCAGCTGAACAAAATTATGTGAGTGTGTATGTAAGCACTTGAAGGTTTTCCAAGTTAATAGAACTAATCTGTCAGATGGTCACCGAAAAGAACTAAACATTTTAAGATTAGCAAGTTGAACCAAAACAGCAAAATTTTTGTGCAAATTCTGAACTAGCAGCTGATACCTGAAAATGACTGATCTGGTTTAGAATTGTGCTTGGTGAACTTGATTCTGTGAAGTTTCAAATAATGGTAGAGCTTTGAATTTTGTTCTAACAGGCAAAGGAATTCTTAATTAGTTTTCTGTCGATTTGACTCAATAAATCACACAATTGCTGTGGAGTTGGGAACACATAGGGGCTGGTATCCTGTCTTTATAGTGATTCTGTCCCTTCTTTCATGGATTTGTACTTCTGTAACTTCAAAAATATTGGTCTATGAGGTGGCCTGTTGGACGTAGTTTTATAGAGGAGACAGAGAGACTTGGATAACCTTCCCTGTCCCATGTCTTGTGATCTGTTGAGTTTTACACCCTGCTTATAAATGTGGTTTTGTTCTCCTTCCAAACCTTTTTAGACAGCTTAAGACAACACGATACAGCAGTTCTTGTGATCAGGTTATTGATTTTTGTAGATTTAATCAGCTTCAGAAACTGCAACACATTGAGCCTGGTAGGTTTTAAATAATTTCATATGAACATGGAACCCCTTCCCCTGTTTTACCCTTTTCTTGGGCTAGTTGATTGGTAGCATGGAATGAGACTGTTTTTAAGTAATTCCATAATTATTTTTATGTTGCTTCAAGTCTTTCTCTATTTTAACTAATTAAACAAAGGCAGGAGTATTCATCAGTTTAGTGTCCATTGGTTTCTGGAGTCATTTAGATTGGCTAAATGGATGAGAAGTATCTTGACACGACCGTTACTCGTTTCTTGCTGTCTTCATGAATTACGTTGGCAATATAGCAGGCTGCCAGTAAAAGAGTTATGAAGCTATGTGCTGGCTTACTGCTGAGACTGGAAATAGGAAAACTTTTGCCTCTGGGAACATTTTTAATTTTAAAAGTTGCAAATTTGGTATTTGAGCAATAACGTAACGATATGTGTCTGGTTAAAATAAATACTGCCAGAGTAGACAGAATCTGTAGGAGAAGCTTGTGTTGCACTCTATACTATAGAAGAGGGGACCAGAGAGGAAAGGTTTAGCCAAAGTTTATGGGTGGAGAAGTGATTTCATTAATTAACTAGCTCTGCTATGTGAAATAATAGCAGGATTATAGACGCATGCAGAGCAACAAATGGTTTCCCATAATGCTCTGTGCAGCTGATGAAATGCTGTTGGGTTTATTGATAGCTGTTGTGCTTTGCTTGCAGCATTTCAATAACTATTTTTTTTTACTTGTTGCTACTAATAAAAATTCCATTACTGTTTAACTTGGAAACTACTCTTTAATTGGCAGTTGCATAAAGCAGACTTAAGTTGTTATAGGCTTGAGAAGAAAAAAAGGACTGTGTGTATATCTGTATATCTATCACTGAGTATGTTTCATGTGTGTCAATATATTAACGTGCAAGTACAGCAAGAGAGATAAGAAGATTGTGATCTTTGAGGAAAGACTGAAGCAATAAAGCTTTTTAGCCTAGAGAAACCTAACTTGACAAGTTTTCCATCATGTAAGAGCTGGTTGCTGAAACAACTGTCACCGGTTGTTGCTTAAATCAGTTGCAGAAATAAAGGGCAGAATTCATTCTGATTTGCAGCAGAGATCTTTTATATTAGATATTATTGCACAGTGTTTGAGCAAAAGGGAGAGGTCATGGAATTTCCTAGTTGTGTCAGCAAGGGTATGTCCCTTTCTCGTAGCTCTTATCTCAGATGAAGAAAATGGACTAAATGATCCCTTGAGGTGCCTTTACGTTGTACATTCCTGTATAATATTTTGAGGAATGTTCTGTCTGTAATGAATTGCATTCATGTTTTTAAGAACAAGGAAAAAAAATCCACAAATTACTGAAAATCCCTGCCACTGAATTCTGGCCAAGATGTTAGTTCAAGATATCAATGCTACATGCCTGCCAAACAGACCACAAATAATTTTACTAAGATAGTTTTTTCATATTTTTACTGTCATTCACTTACCCATAACAACATTTTTGAGGTGTTTTTTTTTATTTTGTTTTGGTTTTATTTTTAACTGACTGCTTCACGTTAATGAATCACAGTCTTTACTGAAACTGATTTCTGAGGTATTTGCACATTTTTGATTGCTATCTATCATTAAGACTTCATTATCCTTCTTCTCTAATGTACTTTGATTCTAATTCTAAACATAATGTACTAGACCAAATCTACTTCAGAGAATGTGCAAGCTGTCACATCTGGTGGGGAGATGTTGCAAATCTTGAGAAACACTTCAGCGCTAGAAAATGTATCCAAGCCATTTCAATTACACTGTACACTGCAGGAACAGCTTGCTTGCTAGTCTTCAGGAGCTATTAGAATGAGGGCAAGAGAAAGGATCTGTCACTGTTAAGAGGTGTTTGCCTGAAAGTAAAGGCAGGCTTTGTGTGTAACTACTCAGTGTTTTGCATGCTGTCAAAGTTATGGAGTAATATGGGAAAATGTTTCTGTGGCAGATGTGAAAATAAGTAAGTAAGTAGGCTTGGAGAAGTCTCAATGTGTTTGGGGTTTGTAAGTGGATTCTCATCACTATCTCCCAGGCTTGGTTAAAAAGAATTTTTTTTTTTCTGCTTGGAAAAGAAATACCTTCTTGATTCCTTTCGTGTCAGCATGTAAGGTTTAAATCACCTTTTCACACTTCAAATGGATTGATTAAGATGACTTGCTCTGGCATTACATTAGGCAAGTGATCAAAGGTGTAACTGATTCTCTGTTGGTGATCGCTGCCCTAGACTTCATTTTCTTCTATACGAGGCACTTGAGTCTGAGGAAAAATGTTATTAGTAAGTTATAAAAGATTGGATTGTCCATGCTTATAAATACTCCTTTACCACCTCAAACATCAAGTTTTTTAGAGCTGAATAGATGAACCCAGCTGATAGCTTTGTATAGTGTTTTCAAAGTTGCATAAACCTGACTTCAGCTGACCTCATGGCTGATAGTACTGGAATTGAGGTCAGTTTTAGATCTGGTAAAACATTCCTTCTAAGTTACTAGGTGGATCCTAGAATATCTTCTACTTCTCCTTTTAAGAAAGGAGTTTCCAGAAGTTGCCTAAACCTGAAAACTGTTGGAGTGTGTAGGTCTGTTCCTCCAGGTTTGGAAATATTTATTATAGACCCCAAATTGTAACACCTAATAATTTTATTGGAATTGCTTTGCATACCATGGAAATGGATTGTAATGTGGTATGACATTCCTTGTGCAACTCACCTACAACAGCAGTGTAGAATCCTTGGGTTTATATTCTGGAAGAAAGCTGAGGATGTTACTGCAGTGACTTTGAGCTACAAGGTGGCAATCTTCTTGCCTGTAATTCAAATGAGATTTTCTTGTGTTTTGTCTTAAATAAGACTTTTGATTGCATTGTTTACCCCCTCTTGATACTGACCTTAATTAAAAATTACTGTTTACCTGATCTTTGGTGTTCTGTAGAATTGAGAGAGCCCCAGTAGATGGCAGCCTGGGCTGGATTTGAGGAACAGGTTTATGGAGTTTTGACAGGGTGAATGGAAATGTGGACATTGACACACTGTAACTGTATGGATAGATATTTTTAATAGGAATATATTGCAAAGGTGTATTTAATCCTTTAATTCCCATGAAGACTTTTCAAGCAACAGGCTGTAGTTTACCAGAATGGCTATTGGGAATGCTCATGCAGAGGCTTGATGAGAACCTTAACGGTGCTAAAAAACCCACCTCATAACACTTTCACACACTCCCTCTCACTTACACTCACCCCTCCATCTTTAAAAGATCCCTAATGACATTAGTAGAACAAATTTTGGGTTCTTTAAGCTGCTAGTTTCTTTGTGGTTATAAATATTCAAGAGAGCTAATGTTGTTTCTTTCTAGGCCCCGACTTTGTTGTTTGTGATGAAGGACACATACTCAAAAACGAAGCATCTGCTGTTTCTAAGGCAATGAATTCCATTCGATCTAGGAGAAGAATAATTCTGACAGGAACACCACTGCAAAATAATCTTATAGAATGTGAGTAGTTCTCTGGTTTAAGTCTTTATTTCCTTGAATGGATGGACCAGGCCTTACAACAGCATCAGTTTAAATTGTTTTAAACCATTATAGAGAAGTGTTCTTAGTGACCTTAGTAAACAGTAATTCATGTTACTGTCTTGGGAAATTAATTTAAACTAGCTTGTATCATTTGCCTCTGCTTTTTTAATAGATTGGAATGTTTTTTTTTCCTCTTGATTAATATGCTTTAGAATCTATTTAAAATTATTGCAAATATGATTTTGTCATATGATTGTTTTGGTGTACAGCAGCTTTCAAACTTTGTGTAACAAATATGTTGAGATGGTTTTAAACCTGACATGAAATTTAGAAGTTAGCTCTCTGCCTTCTGTATGTGTCAATTTAAGGCGTCCTTTATGGAAAGTGTTGAGGCTGTCTGGGGTTTGTTTTTTGCTCATCAGAAAGTCCTTAGTTTTATGTGACACACATAAAATACAACATGACACGTTTCTTTTCTGTCCCAGTACTGCACTTTCCATTTTGAACCACTCAAGTCTGATCTTTTTGTCCTAGATCACTGCATGGTTAACTTTATTAAGGAGAATTTGCTTGGCTCAATTAAGGAGTTCCGAAACCGATTTATAAATCCAATTCAGAACGGTCAGTGTGCAGACTCTACCCTGGTAGATGTCAGAGTCATGAAGAAGCGTGCACATATTCTCTATGAGATGTTAGCTGGATGTGTTCAGGTAAGAAGCGTTTCACTGTAACTGATTCCTTGAATTAGCTTCAGAGAAGGGGAGTTAATTCATCTCTTTCCAATAAAAGCACTCAAAGGTCTGTAAACTTGCTCCACTGAATTCAGCTACTATTGTTGACTGAAATATTTTCACTGATTTCTGAATCTCTGCATTATCTGTTGTGACTAGAAAAACTTACAAAAATTTCATAGGTTTCATAAATCCACAGACTGGCCACCTAATCCAGTGCTACATGTCTTTTCTCCCTGTGCAGTTGTTGGTAGTCAATTAAATAGCCCAAGTGGACATGAGCTGGATGAAATGGTCATAGTGGGATAATCCCACAAGCAGATGTTTCTCCTTGAAAGAAGTAAAAAGATTTGTGGAAGCATGTGAGGCTGGTGAAGGACCTCCTATCATAAAATTATGATCTTGGAAGTAATGAATAGTAGTGAGAGAATAGGGTACATTGTTCTGAACATACATAGAGCAGTGCAGGAGCACAAACCAAAAGGCAGAACAAGAACAACAACACAAATAGCAAGTGTATCTTACGTGCCTTCAGATGCTGAGTGCCCCATGTTTGTGCAGTGTTGTTCAGAGCCCAGATGGATTTTCTCACTGCATGCTGTGCAGAGCAGATCCTGTCCAGAGAGAGCAGCTCTGCCTTCTGCTCTTTCGAGCTACTGTATCATTTCCTTAGAAGAAAGCAACTAAAGGATGTTCTCATGAGAACTCCTTGAAGCACTTCCAGATAACAGCAAAGCCATGCAGGTGGCATAATCACCTGTACTAAGTGGGAGCTACCTGCAGGCTCCTCTGTTGCAGTGAGCTAGCTGAGGTTACCTCGCAGCCAAGGAGCTTGTGCAGTACAGCATAGGCAGGTTAGCTCTGATAAAGGTCACTTAGCTCCTAAACCTGCAGTGCTCTTTTGGTCAGGATCAATACACCAAAAAATCAGATAAAATACGCAAGAGTCAAAAACAATTAAGGACATTTTGCAATACCTTAAAAAAGTATTCAGAAGCAATGTCCTCTAAACCAGAAAATGATTAACATGAGTGTGAATTATCTGATAGACATTCTTATTAGCTGCTTGAGATACCCAGGCTTACACAAAAAAAAAAAGGTTGAGTATTTAAAAAAACCCACAAAAGTAGTTAGCAGAGCATCTGCTGAAGCTGCAGTCAACTTTGCCAGGACTTGGAACTGGAGTATGGGATTAACAAGTCATATACTTTTGACTAGACAACTGCAAGATGTAAGATGTGCTTCTGCAGAGAGTGCTTGTAATTGGATTGTATTTAGTGGGCTGTTTTTTTCCCCTTTGTGGTTGGAAAGCATGTGTATCATTGTAAGTCATGCATGGTGCTTTGTTGTTCAAGATGCCAGAAGTTCTTAAGCTCTTAGCAGCCCTTTTCATGTTTATGTGACTAAAGTACTGTTGGTAAAATTACAGAGGAAAGATTACACAGCATTAACAAAGTTCCTCCCACCAAAATACGAGTATGTTCTGGAAGTTCGAATGACACCTATTCAGTGCAAGCTCTACCAATACTACTTGGATCATTTGACAGGTATGTGCCTCCAGTTCAGGTAACAAGAGTGATGGTCATTTAATAAGGAAGGTTTTGCTGTAATTGGTAGGTTGAGGGGGTTATATGTATTACTGCTGATAGAGATGTGTTTTACTGCTTCCTGTAAGATTTCCCTTAGCTCTGAAACTTGAATTATAGCAAAACTTGGTCGCACAGAAACATTTTTTTAAGGACTAATAAGACTTTTTATCTCTTACCAGTAGTCCACCTTCAGCTTTTGGTTCATCTCTTTTTTCCTCCTTTTCTAAACGCAAAGCTTAAGTAGTGTATTACTCTTCCAAGATACTGACAGGAAGACTGGTGGGAGAGAATGCAAAATTGAGCAATTTCCTTTCATTGTTATGCTGACTGAAGCTGTTATTTGAATATTGGATCTTCTGTGGAGCTATCTCTTCTTTTGTTCTGAAAACCCACAAGTCTGATTTTCACAGTGAAGGTGCTTTTCTTCAGCTTTCAGTTGTGCCAGTTTATTATTGTTGTATTCTCTTACTAAGCCACCTGTCTGCAAATACCTGTCTGGTGCTGATAAATTTATCGTTTAAAAAACTACATTTTGTGTTCTGGTTGCTCTCCCAAGTTTAATTACAAGAAAGATTAATTGTATCTCAAATAAAGCTATGACATGCGGCAGTATGAAATTCACTGTGTTATCTTAATGGCTTCAGATTCTGGGTAGTGCAGTTTGTGATTTCCTAGATAACTGCCGGCTAGATTTCATTTCCAAAGTCCTGATGCGTGTTGCTTATTAGGTTAAGATAAAGATGGAAGGAGTTTTGAAGGACCAATGAAAGTCATTTCCCTTCTACTGATGTCTCCAGTAATAACTGCCAACTGCTCCCTTTGCCTTTTACGCTAAAGGAATAAAAACTCTGGATTACTTTAAAAAATATAACCAAAACCAAACCAGCCACCTTCACCACCTCCCCCTTACTTGCAAGCCCAAACCTTTATGTGTAGTGCTGATTCCTAATTAGTTCTGTGCTGCAATCTGTTCTGTTGGCTCTTCTTTATATACATGTTCTGAAAAGCAGGTTATTTGTGTTCTATTTATTTCTGCATCACAGTAAATGCCTTCCGAAAGCTAGTAGCTTAAAAATGATAAGCTCTTTGCTTTACAGGCACGAATCAAAATAATTTTGGTTAAATCTTTGTAGCTCTTCATAGGAACTTTTTAATCACAACAGTTAGGGTAGTTTAGTAGGTTATCTTTGGCCTATTTCCAATACAAAGCAAGGCTGCTTTTGTAATTCCAGACTCTCCCAACACTTTGTTGGTCTGCCATGCTTTTAGATGGCAATGTAAATCTTTTACAGATCATTAAGTAGCATAAGAGCCAGTGCTGTGTGTTTTTTCTCTTACTTTTGACAGGTCTTTACATTCAATGGCATTCAATACTTCCTGTTTTAATAAAGCTGGTGACCAATAAGTAGTAGCCCCTTGCCCAGTGTCAAAGTTAAGGGAAAGGTTTGCTCTGGCAAAAAGCCTATGACAGTGAGGTTCAAATTTGCCACATTGTTGGAGCTAGGTAAAGCAAAAGCCCTGCACAAGCAAAGCAAAAGAAGAGGATCCCCACTTCCCCTGGGCAGGCAGGTGTTCAGCCATCCTGGGGACAGCAGGGCTCCAGCACACAGAAAGGGGACTCCAAACATCTCCTCCTTCCTCCTTCTTCCAGCTTTATCATATGGTCTGGGATATCCCTGGGGACTGTTTGGATCCATTGTCCTGGCTGTGTCCCCTCCCAACTGTTTGTGCACTCCAAGCCCCTTTCCTGAGGAGGGGCGGTGAGGAGCAGAAAAGGCCTTGACACTGCACAAGCCCTGCTCAGTAGACACTAAACCATCCCTGTGTTATCAGCACTGTTCCAGCACAAATCCGCAACACGGCTCTGTACCAGCTACTGGGAAGGGCATTAACTCCATCCCAGCCAGAGCCAGGACAAGACATTTACTGGGATTGCCTGTGCATTGAGCAAATGCACTGAACAAGCTCTGTGCCTATTCTGCCCTAGACACTTCGTGGTTGTTATGCAATAAATACAGTTTTTTGCAGGTATACATGCCTTAAATTATGCATATAATAAATATGAAAAGCAGTGTTTCAAGAAGCTAAAGTGAATGTGCTGCTTAATGAGAAACTGAGACTACAAAAAAGAAAGTTATCTGTGTGAACATTCTACTACTTTGCACTAATTTGTGCTTGGAGAATCAAAAATAGGCTGGACTTTTTAAAGGTTCTTTGTTGTTACAGAACATTGCAGCATTACAAGTCATTAAGTAAAGGTAGCTCAAAATAGCACATCACATTCATTGAAACCTACATTTTATTTTGTGTTTTCTACCTCAGTCTGCTTTTACAAAACCTAAATAGACATGACTGTCTTTTGGAGAGGATTTGGATTTTTTCCTATACTGGGGAGAAATGTGCTTTTGTGTAACAAAGTAATAGTGTTTCTCATTATCAAGAAAAGAGAGAAAATCTAATTTTGACAACTTCAACTAGGAAAAAAATGCCTGTGACTCAGTAATTTGACCTCTTTCACAAGACATGCTGCAATATGATGTGCATCTGGAAAGAACAGTCAGTACTGCACTAACAGATTGTTCAAAGGGGGAACAGTATGTGGCAAACTTACTTCAAGGTTTAATTCTAAAACCTGAACTTTATTGTCAGGTGTAGGTAGTGGCAATGAAGGTGGAAGAGGCAAAGCTGGAGCTAAACTATTCCAGGATTTCCAGATGTTGAGCAGAATCTGGACTCACCCTTGGTGTTTGCAGCTGGACTATATTAGCAAAGAAAATAAGGTAAATTAGATATATCAAAATACTCTCTATTGAGAACTTTCCAAATAAGCTTTGCCCAATGCTAGGTAAAGTTTGTCAAATGAATGGAAATCTTTGTTGCTGTGGGGTAATTTTGCTGCTGGTTTTGTCATGTTTTTTTCCTGGGTATGTTGCCGTTCTTAAAACATTTTGCAAGACCATCTCTTTGTAGAACATACCATTGTTTAAATGAAGAATAAGCAGATGGATGAAGGTTTAGGGAAGTCTTGGGGAGAAGCATACTTAATAAACTTTCTGATTTTTCTCTTTTGAGGGCTATTTTGATGAAGACAGTATGGATGATTTCATCGCTTCAGACTCCGATGAAACTTCAATGAGCTTAAGTTCTGATGATTATGCAAAGTAATTGAGCTTTTTATCTGTTGTTATTGTCAGTTTTATTTCCCTAATAGAACTTCAATGTGTTCTATCTAAGTGAATGGTGTTTATTTTATATATGTGTCAGAATATGTTCTCTAGCAGTAGAACTTTCCAAAGTAATGGAGTGTGCAATGTTACCTTGCTAGGAAAAAAAAATCCAAGGGAAAAAAGGTGAAGAAAGAATGTAGCTCAAGTGGAAGTGGCAGTGATAATGATGTTGAAGTCATTAAAGTCTGGAATTCAAGATCTCGTGGAGGTGGAGAAGGAAATGCAGAAGAACTTGTAAACAACCCTCCATCTGTTACAAAATCAGATGAAGGTGAGTATAATATGCAAATAAATAAAGTACAAGGCAGATTCATCTTGCAAAAGAGGAATTGAGAGGGCTGTCAGCAATTGTGTTGTGTTGCAAAGTGACAGATTCCTTAATTCCATCAACTACTGCTATGTTTCAGCTCTTGCCACTGCTAATAACATACTAGTCCTGGAAGAGCATCAGTTTAGAGCTCAGGGTCATGTGGCAGGGAAGCTGCACACTTGATTTTTAAGTTCATTAAGTACCAAATTTTACAAAGTTAACAGAAGAACTGTGCTGCTTTTCATCTCTTTTTAAACATATTGGTGATAGATTAATGAGAAGATGAAGAAATATGCATAGCATTCATTGCTGCACCTGTAATTTGCAGTGAGTGTTGAGCAATCAGATACAATGCAGCAGGAATAGGAGACCTTTCTGAAACTCGTTGCTTAAAACTACTTACAGTTTGATGTTTTAAATAATCAATCTAGCTTTTGTCTTGTACCTAGTAACATAGTTTTCTGATTGGATCTTTTATTGCCTATTCACTTTCCCTAAATAATTGTTTTTTTCGGGACAGTTGAGATGAGAATTTTTCGTGGTCCCCATCCCAATGTATCCCTATTGTAAACATGTAAGGGGAAGAGTTTGTGTGTGTTGGTTTGTCAAGTACATGCAGATTAAATGTATTGAAGTAATTAGTTGCATTGTGGTCAGAATGAGTTTCTGTCTCTGGATCACTTAAGTGTTTACCTCTTGTTCAATTTAATGTAGGTTTATGGGCAGACTTTTTCTCCCATTGCAGCTGGTGGAGGCTCTTCTGCTATAAGCGAAGACAGAAATAGATTGATGATGTGTATACATTTTTCCCACAGCACATATAGATCTATTATTTGGTTCAGTCTTTGTTCTGGTTTTGAAAAAGATATTCTTTAACAGCTTGTATGAAGGCAGGTGCCAATGTGGTGCATTCTTGTTGGAAACAAAGTTGCTGTTAAATACTCGAAAAGATGGAGATGGCAGAACTGTTTGTACAAATGCCCTGCCACTCAAAAAGGGGATTTGTGTCTTGGTGATGACTTATGCTACAGATAACTTAATCTGGTCACTGCTAGTAGTGCAAACACTGTTTTTTCTTTGTCTATTTAACTTAACTCCATAGCAGTTAAGTCTAATAATTAGGAAACAATTCTGTAGCTCACGTTTCAAAGCATTTCAGTAGAGACCATACCTTTTTTTACTTTGTTTTTTGTAGGCAAACCTACATCCTCTTCCAATCCTGGTAGCCCAGCACCAGACTGGTACAAAGACTTTGTCACTGATGCAGATGCTGAAGTGTTGGAACATTCTGGCAAAATGGTGCTTCTCTTCGAAATTCTTCGAATGGCAGAGGAGCTTGGAGACAAAGTGTAAGTGAAATATTTTCAATGATGCGATAAATATGTTGGTCTGACAGTCTTCATGATGCTGTAGCTCAGTTGTCTGAAACAAGTGTGCATGCTGCATTCATTTTTATCAGTGACTCTTCCTATACATGCATGTTTTCCACCTTTCCCTGTGTCTAGAAAGGCTGTTTGTTTTAAAGGTAATATCAGAGTGGGGAGAGAAGAAACATAAAGCAAGACAATAATTAAAATAACCTCAGAGTGTATTTTGTGTTTCCTTGTTTCTGTTTTCAGCCTAGTGTTTAGCCAGTCCCTAATATCTCTGGATTTGATAGAGGATTTTCTGGAGCTGGCCAACAGGGAGAAAACTGAGAAAGATAAACCTCCTATTTATAAAGGTGAGTGTCACCTTGAACAATTGCAAAGCTAAGAACTGTTTTGCAAGTTATTATTGACATAATTGCTTTTATGAGAAGTATTGTATGCTCTGTACTATTCCTGGAGTTGGCAGGATTATTGACCTCCTCTGCAGGTGGTCTCTCGTATCTCATTATGGGCTCTTGATTCTGATTTCATTCTGTATCATCCATGCTTAACATAGCCTGAGCAGATTAAATGTTCATCGTCTGAAAGCAGAGAAGGCAATATGTTAAACTCTGCAGAAAATGATGTTATATGCTGATGTGTGGCAAATTCCGATCCTTCCTACTGAGAGAGACGTGATGAAGGAACATTAGACTGCTTTAAAACAGCATGTAGAGCATGCAAAATAGGAATTTAGGCTCTGTAAGTACTGTAGTGATTGTTTTATGGATTTCATAAGGGAGCAAAGTGTTGAATTAATACTTTGATATATTAATAGTGATGTAGTAATAGTGATGCTCAAGTGGTGAGGAATTTCTCACTAGCCAGACATATCCTCCTTGTACGATGTTGCTTCTTTTTACTCTGAGACCCTCCCAGAGCTTCTGATGATGCAGTTCATGTTCCCAGTACATGTTGATTGAAGAATCCCTTTGAATCTGCCATTCCTTTCAAATATCTTATTTTTAAGTGTAAACATGTTGAACAGTTGCATGAGACAGTGCCTTAGTGATACCATCACCATAGAGACATGAAGATGTCCATTGTATCTCTCTCATGCATTTATTGTTTCTGGCTATTGCTTCCTTAGCTTCTGAACATTTGTGATTTTCCTATGTTATGAGCTGTCTGTATTTTATGGATTTTTGTGCCTTTTGTCTGAGATAATGTTTGAAGAGATGAGGTTTTCATTTGAGGTAGGTCTCTTGCTAAGCAGTTAAACTGTCAATCATAGCAAGATTCACCATATAGAGACCTTCCTGATGTAATGCAACAATCTATTTCTTATAATTGATTATTATGTAGCATGACACAACACAGATCAGTTAGGAAAGTACCATTAGTACTGTAATACCTAAAGATTAGGTGTGAAGTTACCTTTTAAAATTAACTTTGAGTAAGATATATCTCTGTATGTACAGCTCAAAATAGTGAAAAATAAGAGGAACTACCTCTAAAAATCTCACATCTTTTCAAATTTAACCTTGGTACATATCTGGATTATAAACTTGTATCTTTCAATTCCAAACTGTCTAAAGTTACTCTGAGGAGTTTAATTTAATATCAGTTGATCTTTGTGCAAAAAATAACAAAATGTTAGGAAGAGACAGATAGTGACAGACAGTGAGAGCTGCTGGATACTTTTTGCAAAGTAAAATTAAATTGCCAACATTTCTTTTATTCTATTTTGATAGAATTAGTTTAGGGTTTATAGGATCTGTTACAGGCTTGTGGGTGATCCTTGCCATCACAAATGCCATGTTTTCTGTCATGTTACATATTTGATATTTTGCTATGCAAACTTGACTACATAATTTTCAAGACACGCCTGGGGCACTCCAGAAACATTCTCTGTCTTGAATAACCTATAGTCTTCTTCCATTGTCTTAAATATCAGGATTTGCTGTTCCATGTTTGTTCTTTCACTGTTTAGAGGGTTGTATATATCCAATATTATCAGTCTGGTTTCTTTTGCAACCTGCTTTTAATAATTTGACTGTTTACATTTATAGGTGAAGGAAAATGGTTCAGAAACATTGATTACTATCGCTTAGATGGTTCAACTACAGCTCAGTCAAGAAAGAAATGGGCTGAAGAGTTTAATGATGAAACTAATGTGAGGTGAGGTCTCTCCTGATGTGTGTATGCTTAATTTTCCCCCTTTCATTTCTTTTGTTCCCTGTTTCATTGTTATTTATATTAGCTTAATGACCTCCTATGGCTCAAAAGGATACTTAAAAGGAGTTGAGATCCTAAGGAGGTCATAGCCTTGTACAATATGGGCTCTGGTCAAGAGACAACAGTCACTTGGCCAGTTAGAAGCATGTGGCTCTCTTAGCTCTCCTAAGACTTGTCTCCCAACCATCCACTGTTCATGCAGGATGGGATTCGATTTCAAGTCTGGTTTGGACAGGTAGGCAGACATGAACTTGTATAAATTTAATGAAGTCAAGGAGCTTCACCTTCCTAGACTTGTTTGACAACTAGAATACTTAGTTATGCTGCAGTCGTTTTTAATGTACAGGAATAAAAAGTAAACTAATTCAGTGTTAATAGTCTTGAATAGTTTATTCTGTTGGGTATCTGTCAAGAGCTTTATAAGTTGAACCTGAGTGAGATGGTATTCAAGAAAAGCAGATGCATCAAAGAGACAGTATCATTCTAGAGTAATCCTGAACGTTTGCTAGGCAGGAAGCAGTGTCAATAGCATGGGCTATGCCTGTTTGAAATTATGGTTTAATTTGATAGAACTAATTTTATTAGAGTTTGAAAATGCAAACCTCACATTTTTTTCTTGCCCACCAGTTTTTATTAACAATTGGTTTGCAAAAGGCCCTGATTTGTTGACTTTGTAAAAGCTGCATCTGTTTTATGGTTAATACAGTGTTTTAATGAAGTGTATGAACAACTCCACAGTAACACAACAACTTGGGAACAAGAGTTGTTTTCCAGAATATAAAATGTTGCAACTTTTCTCTGTTCCAGAGGCCGCTTGTTTATTATATCCACTAAAGCAGGTTCCCTCGGAATTAATCTCGTTGCTGCTAACAGAGTAATCATCTTTGATGCTTCTTGGAACCCGTCATACGATATCCAGAGTATTTTCAGGGTCTACCGCTTTGGGCAGAACAAACCTGTGTTTGTGTACAGGTTTTTAGCTCAGGTAAGTTTCAGTTTGATATTGTTGTGATACTCTGGTCCTGCAATCAAATTTGTAAACTTGGTCTGAAATCTGTAGTTGTCCATGACAATCCAGTCATCTTCCAGCCCTAATCTGATAGCTATGTTTGGCCTGATAAAGCTCCTGAAGGAAAGATTGGTAAAATAAACAACAACTGAAATGATTTCCTGTTAAGCCTCTCTCTTCTGACTCTGTGTGTAACACACATTCTGGAGTTCTAGCAGTGATTCACACATCCAGGCTCAGAATAGTGTTGTCAGCCTTTTTGATTTGTACATCACAAAAAAATTCTAGGATGAACAGACTGCATAGAAGGATGGTGGTGAAGAATTTGGCTTGCTCAGTGTGGCTGTGTTCTACAGATGTTTGGTCTGTGGACTCTTGGTGGTCCATCTGGAGTGAAAGCAAAGGGAGCCTAAGAATTTTTTATAAAGTGGAATCCAGTCATGATTTGCAAACTTGTATCACACTCTACAGGTATTAAAGATGGGTAATAATTCTGATAATCACTGATCTATGTTGTTTTTCTAAGTATAATGCCATTATTTCTGTTAGGAGGTATCTCACTTCACCTAGTTATCAGGTGTTACAGACTGAAGACCTTTTCCCAGTAATAGTACTTAACCTTGGTCAAGTCACTAGTAACTTACCAACTTAAATAGGTTGCTTTTTATAACAAGTTACTGTCAGGCATGATTTTTTTCTTTAGTCTTCAGTCTCTTTTTGTAGTTTTCCATGTGCACTTTTGAACTGTTGATATCCTTTTTAAATTGGGGCTGCAGAACAGGCTGTGCTGTTCTCGTACTTCTCATAGTCATCTTTTATTTAAAAAGAAAGTACTTTTCCTTTTTTCATCAAGGATCTAATTTTTTCATACACAGCTGTGATGAATTAGACTTGACTGCTTCCCTTCCCCTCTCCTCCCCATCCCAGTGATATGGTAACTGTTTTCTTTTTTTACAGGCTGCTCAAAGCAGCAAAGTAAGAGACGTGATGTGGAAAGTGCCATGTTTTTGCTCATCATCCTACTTTGGGGAATGGAAGCAAAACCAGATACCTTCAAAACACTACCAGAAAAACAAGTTCTTACTCTAGTCAATAGCTAGATGGAGCAGCTCTCCTATGGGGAAGGGCTGAGGGACCTGCGGCTGTTTAGCCTGGAGAAAAGAAGGCTCAGGGGAGACCTTATTGCTCTGTACAACTGCCTGAAAGGAAGCTGTAGCGAGGTGGGAGTGGGTCTGTTCTCCCTAATGACAAGCAATAGAACAAGAGGAAACAGCTTTGTCACCAGGGAAGGTTCAGGCTGGATGTGAGGAGGAATGTCTTTGCTGCCAGGGTTGTCAGGCATTGGAACAGCTGCCCAGGGAGGTGCTGGAGTTACCGTCCCTGAAGGGGTTTCAGAGCTGGGTGGGTGTTGCACTGAGGGCAATGGGCTGGTGGGTGATGTGGCTGGGACAGAAGCTGCACTCCATGAGCTTAAAGGGCTCTCCCTGCTGAAACCGTTCTCTGATTCTATGGTCTGTCAAGTACCCAATTTGTAACTATTTGTAGATAACAGAGTAAAAAAACCTGATGAAAACAGAGCACTGTTATGTTGCTATTCTAGCTCTTTAGTATCCATTAGGATTTTTTTTCCTATATGACAAGAAAGTCCAAGATTTGTATGAAAGTGAGTGTTTTGGGTGTTTTTTTAGGGAACCATGGAAGATAAGATCTATGACCGTCAGGTAACGAAGCAGTCCTTGTCCTTCCGCGTTGTGGACCAGCAGCAAGTTGAACGTCATTTCACTATGAATGAGCTTACAGAACTGTACACTTTTGAGCCAGATTTGCTGGATGATCCTAATTCAGAAAAGAAAAAGAAGAGAGATACACCAATGCTGCCAAAAGTAAGTTGATGCACATCACTAGGCGTTATTTAAAACCAGTTTGGACATATTTAAGGACATGAGGTGTTTGGTCTTGGAAGGAGTGCTTTATTTTCACTTTATTTTTTACTCTGAATGGAGATGAAGAGCAGGTAAAACAAAAATATGTAATTAATGTAACAGATGGTGTAATGAGCTTGAGAATTAAGTGTTTCCATTCAGTGTAATTAGCAGTGTAAGTAAAAGATCTTCAGTTAAAAGACAAACATTTTAAGTGAGAACAAATGAAAATATATTTTCACACAGTGAGAGTGAATAAAAGTTTTATTACAGGAAACTATGGAAGCCAAAATTCAAATCAGCATCTGTGTGAGTGCTGGTGATACCTGGCATTTCCTTAATACATGATAACAAGTCCATGAGGTGATAGTGTACTGTAAAGTCTGATATTTTTTTTCCTAGGCAAGTCTTTGTAAGAGTCAAATTAATCCATCCTCTCCTTTGGCAAGCCTGTTTGGGTTTTAGTTCCTTATTTAACTGTTCTTGTAAGGACCATTAATAGAAATATGATAGACAAGGAAAAAATTGAACTTGCTTAAGTGAAGAAGATTGAAGAAGCTGAGATTTGGTGATGTTTTTAGCATTGCCAGTACTAGCAGAGAACAGTGACTTTTTGTAGACTATCATTTACACAGCTTAGTGAGAATGATACTCTGTACTCTAAAATGAAGCAGTGATATACCTTTTGTACCTTTTTCTGACGTGATGCTAAGTGAACTTTTAAGGTCACAGTGGTTTATCAGTGAGGCCTGCCTAAATCTGTTTGCAGTGAGTGGCATGTGTAGCAGTGGTTCATTAGCACTGTTTTATGTAGTAGTGGTTCACTATCCCATGTGATACTTGGGGAACTTTTCAGTTACTTTTCAGCTTACTAACTGAATTCAAACCCAAAATCTGTAATTTTTACAGTCAAGCAGGAGTAAACTTCAGGGGAAAAAATAACTGGTTCAGTTATTTGATTCTTTTTTTCCCCCATAATGATTTTTGTTTAAGATTAGGCCAAGGTTTTGTACTTTGAGTAATTTATATTCTTTGTGTATGTGGGCTACTAAAGACTTCTTCATCATTAAACTGTTGTGCAATTATCTTTGCTTCTTAGCAAGTGAGTAACTAGTAAACTGTAACACATAAATGTGTGGCCTGTAGTTAGTTAACTAGTGAAATTTCTGAGTTATTACTGTGCAGGTCATTATACAGTGTCTGGGTGTAGGGAGAGAGGTTTTCAAGTTTGTAAATCTATTCATTTTCAATCTAAACTATCTGTAGATCACTGTAACATAACAAATTGTGGTCAGGCATCACTGTGGCATTCTTAATCGTAAGCCATTCTCTGCAGCAGTCTGTCAGACCACCTACAGAGTCAGTGCAGCTGCTGGGGGGATTTAGGAAGTGATAGCCCTGTAAGTGTTAGTCACTGTTACACATGCATTTTAAAACCCTTGAAAACAAACTTTAATGACTGTATCTAAGCTCTTTTTATTACAGTGTTTCTCACTGTAAGTGGTAAATTGATAGCTGAACATTTTATTCTGTCCTTTTACTATGTCCTACAATTTATTTTGACAGACTTTTTTTACCTTCTAAACCATCTTCCTTTCTTCTGTAATTAATAGTATGTATTTTATCTTTTTCATGTTCTTAGTTGTTTGATGCCATATGCATTTATGCTTCCACAGCCTCATGGCCAATGCATCACCATTTGCTGCTGCTGCTGCTTATTTTTAAGAAAATAAAAACAGGTCAAAAAGCTGTAAAGCAACTGCATATGTTTACTCCAAGCATGGATCAATCCAGTGCAATAATTAAATACTGAAAGTTCCTTGCTTTCTTTTACAATAACAAATGAATTATTTAATGGTGTGTAATGTGAAAGAAAACGTTTGTAAATCACAGATTTATCATTCAGTTTTGAATGTTAAGTTCCATATTGATTCCTTTCCAACCATCAAGGTAAGGTTTGCATAAGTTAAGTTGAATACAAGCTTGTAACCAAGTCTCTGGCCATAAATAGAGCAAATTTCTCATCTTTTTTTAAAAAAATATGTTGCTTGACTATTAATCATCACCTAGATTCATCTTCTTTTGGCAGTTTCTCTATTTATTTGTTGAAAGCAGGGCTTTGCATTTCTTATAGCTTCATAGAATATGGGAAGCTAGTCATTAACCCCCCAATGTGCTTTCCCTTTCTTTGTCCCCCTCTTAGTCTTAGTTGTGAGGAAGAATCTGAGTGCTGAGTTAGGAGGTGAGAGCTGTGGGTGAGTGGTGTAGGCAGTGGGTAGCTCCCAGTGCCAGGCATGGTAGCTGGTATTTTCTTGTGCTGTTGGTACACTTGTGGTGAAAACTCCTTCAAAATACTAGAGGAGAAGAAAATATTTGTAGGAGCGTTAATACAAATCAGTAGGTGTCACCATGCGGAGTATATTGCTTGTCATGTGGGCTTTGGGCAGGGAGTTTGAGGGTAGCAGGGAAGTCTCTCTCCTTCAGGGCCAGCAAATATACCCGAGTGGTGAGTTATCACGAGTGAATCCTCGTGTTGAGCCAAGGAGAAATGCCATGTGAATAGTGCCATTGGGGGTGACCTCTCTGCCCATTTGGCATTCCCCTGCCTGGCCTGGGTGAATGGTGCTCAGCACCAAGGCAGTAACCCTGCAAAGGAATTTCTGTTGGAGAACTCCATTTCATCTGGTACTGATATTTACCAGTTTGATGATACCACTTTTTAAAAATGACTCTTGGCTGCATTTGTCTTTCCTGTGCAGCTCAGCTGATGGGGATATTCTGTTTCCCTTTTACCCACAATTAGGTTCTTGCTTTGCACACAGAACAGAGCTAGTCCAGTAGTTGCAGTGACTGCCTTCATGATTCCTGTGATCTGCTTAGTTTCTCTAAAATCCTATGTAAACCATTCCCCAGTGCTTTGTCTGTGGTAAATTCAGCACACCCAACTGTAGCTCTTGACTGGAAACAAAGGCTACTAAAACTTCATCTGTGTTACTCTTCCATCCTTGAGCCATCTACCCCTTGGTTACAAAGACTGAGCTGCTCCTTTTTAATTAGCAGCAAAGCAAAATAGGCATTTAGGCTAAAAGGTGGCTTTAGTTCTGCCTCTTTCAGATTTTCTGTCTAATTGTCTCCCTCTGTCTTCAGGCCTCTTTTACATCTTCGAGGCATAGTCTGTTGGACAGTGTTATCACTGTGTCATTTTACTGTTGTGCAGAAGAGTAAAGTAAGAGAATTACCTTTGTAATCCTTAGCATTGATGTGACATGCACTGTAAAAACACATAAACATACTCAAAATGTCAAGTGGAGGTACATCTAGAACAAATTCCTCATACAAATATGTTTGAAAATAGGCATTTTAGAATTACCCCCTTCCAAGTGTGCTTTAAAGAGGGGATTCCGATCAGCTGAAGTGTTTTCCATCTTTCCTCCAACTGTGCAAAATCCTGGAGGGATCACAGGTTTTTTGCTGGATGTCTGCTCAGGCAGGGAACTCCTTGACTTCAGTGACACCGCATGGCAGGAAGATTGTTTAGGTATGCAGCCAGGAATCAAGTGAGAGGAGGAGTGATTATGAGCTGAGCTTAAGGATTCTTTGTGTTTCTCCCAGATTTAACACACGTGTCAACTAATTTGATGTAAGAATAAAAAGGGGTTTAATTCTTTTGCTTTTAAAGGGGCAGGATAATTCATTCTCCATTGTTTCAAAAGTCAGAACAGAAGCCATTGTGTGAGTCAAGAAGCAAAACTGCTTGCTTTTTTACATATGTTCTGGAGAATTTTGGGTTTGCATTAATCCAAGTTTCAGTCAAAGACCAGCTTTAGGAAGCGTTGGGAGGGGAAGATGTTGAATGTTGCTGTTTTTTCATTGAAAGTCACACGGCAAACATGCAGTGTGTAGTTTTCTTGGAAGCTTATCAAAGTTTCAAGCTTTAGTTTTAGCAGCGGTTTTCTGCCCTTTGTGGTCTGAGCAAGACCTTCAGGTTGCTGAGGAGTGCTGGGGAGCCAACATGTGTGGTTCTTAGAGGGGGGAAATGCCTTTTGCACGACAGCTATAACTCAATAGCAGCATTTCTTACTCCTCTGAAATAGCTTCTGTCTTGAACAGTGTCAACAATTGGTTTTAACAGAATATATTTATTATGGATGTTCTTTACTTGAATTATTAAATTAGTCTCTGCTTCCACTGCTTGATTCTGTTCACCTGCTATCCCTGCAGAGTTGAAAATCTTCTTTAGAGATCCGATCCAAAAAAGGTAAAACAGGTGCCTTAAGGCTGAGTGATCCCTCACTCAAATTGACTGTATTTAAGTACAGATACAGTATGAGCTTTTTGCAAATGTAATGACTCATTATCTAACCCAGACTCAAGGCACAGGCAGGTTTTGTTGTTATTTCTGCAGAGTAGCAGTTCAAAAGGAAAAGGTGCCAAGGTTATTGTAGAATGGTTGTATTCAGGTGCTACGTTTTACTTGGCTCTGAATTGAACAGTGGATCTGTTACATCAAAGTGATTTGTGACTGGACTGTTGTTTGGGTTTGTTTTTTTTAAAGGAGGTTTCCACAGACTCAACACTCAGCTCCAAGGATTGTGTGTGGAGCAGACTTCACTGATCACCACAAATACTGATAGCAAGACTCTGTGATAAGTGCAGTGCCTGAGGCTTACCTGGGCTAGTGCGGAACCTCTGTGAGAGCAGTGCATATGAGGCAGATGCTGGACAAAAACAAGATGAGAGGTCACTGTGCGTCCCTTGGACACCCTCAGTCCTTGTTTACTTTTCCCTAGATCAGCACGTTCAGTGGATGAGAGCTGCAGTCACCTTTTTATGTGAAAGCAAAACTTGGCTCAGTTGAGGTCATGTAACACAGATTGGAACAGCAGATCAAAATTAGAGATTCAGTTGGATATAGTATATCGTTATTTTATACTGCCTCAGGGCATAGCCAGGGCACATGTTGGACTCTAGTTCCATACTAGAGGACAGTTTTGTGAATCTTGGAAAGCTGTTGATCTTGGAACCAGAAGAATTTGCTGCTTGTTTATTATTTTATGGTTTTATATTTGTATTTTTATTTTGGACCTTGGCATTAAAGGTTCAATTAGTTGACAAAAATTTGATTACGAATCACAGTGTAACTAATGTTCCTTCACAGATGATTTCAGTTCTAATACATTTCTCTCTCTGTAGCATTGAATTCCCAACAGGATTTTTAAGAGACAAATCTTTTCTTAAAACTCACGACTTCTTTTCAGTATCTCTTAATTTTTTCATGCATCACCAGGATTTCACCTTAAAGCTATAAACCAATTGCTAATCATTGTTCCATCAACCAGCTAAACAAATAAAAAGGAATATTTATGCTCATGATTGTGTGTGTGTGTGTGTGTGTAAGGTGAATTTTATTGGGTTTTTCATACTAATATTAAGCAAACTGATGGCAGTACCTTCCATATCCCAGTTTTCAAGCTCCATCATAAAACTTAATGCAAAATAAAGTTTAGACAAAGAAAAACAAACACACAGTTGCATGTAATTTAAACCACGTTTTGAAGACTGTTGGCTAAGTGTGTGTGGATTATATTCCAGTATTGTTTTCAATAATAGTGTTACCATGGAACTTAATGCATATGCAGGAACCCTTCACACACTGATGTACAGCTGTGGAATGCTGTGAGTGCTTTAATCGTGTTAGCTCACTTGGTGTAACAGCTTCTTGACTTCTTCACCTGCTTCCTCTGGAAGTTTTCATCATATCCCACTGTTGCATCCCTTTTCTCTCTCTGCCTTCTCTCCCACCACCCCAAAAATACCTTCATTTTTTCCCTGTGCCCGTTATATTACATGGACTGTTTCACTAAGAGCCAGCAATGGAAGCGTTGATTCAAATTTAGGGAGACCAAATAGTAGAAGTATGAAGCAAAGACTAGCTTATATAATTGGGTAACGTAATTTAGTTTTACACACACACAGAGCAAGAAACAACTTTCTGTAGCTGTTGTGACAAAACCACTGGTCAAAACTTCCACATGCAGTTCCCAGTGTTGCAAAAATCTGTTCACGTGTGGGTAAAAGTCATTCTTTCCAATCATTGTTCTATCTAGATTATAAAATGTCAGGGTAGGACAGTTTATGCTCCTGCTTGTGCAAAAGCCTAGCAGGGTAAGGGCAGTGGTGTGGAGTGGCTCTGGAGGCATTTGTGTAATTCTACTGCAAAAAAAATACTTGCAGTGTGTTCCCTGTAATTTGTCACAGGAGTGGTCTGAAAGCTCAATGAGGGAATGTTCTTGTGTTCTGGATCTTTGACTGAAGGCTGAGCTGTGTTGGGGCTTTCTTTTAAATATTTGTGTAGAAAATATTAATATGGCTGTGAGCAAAACCTTCACAATAGTTTGACACCATAAAGGACACTGTAAATATTTCAGTTTAACTTAAAAGCAAGTAAGCATATGGAGTGCTGTCGAAGAGAAAGATCTAAACTTCAACCTGCTGATCAAATGTGTTCCACAGGAGGGATTTGACCTTCTTAGTCTGGATGGGTGGAGGACTATTTATCTCAACGTGTGTCTTAACAGTTTTAAGAAAGCAGCTTTTTCTGTTGAATGCTGATGGCCAGTTAATGGATCAAAGTATTAATTGATGTTCTAAATCCAGTAGAAGTGCTGTTTATATATGCTAGAGGCAGGTGTTATTGTTGGGTCCTCTCAGGTATCCAGCCTAAGCAAAGGAAAAATCATCAAGCACATTCCATTCTTTTTAGGTTCTTAAAGTGCATTTATTGTTGTGGAATCTGAGTGCATTCCTGTGGTTCATTAAGTGATTGGACTGTCATCTCTGTACCAGATTGTTAATCCATTACCCTCCCTCTGAGGAAAATTGTACTATTACATTATTTTTTTAATTGACTTTTGCTGTGAAATGCTTTGAGCTGCTCTTTGTGAAACGGGGTCAAAGCAACGAGTTGGGAACACACAAGGAGTACATACAGGAGGCCTGATGGGTCACTTCTCACGTGATCATCTCTTCATTTGAACAGGATACAATTCTGGCAGAATTGCTTCAAATCAATAAAGAATATATAGTTGGATATCACGAACATGATTCACTCCTGGACCATAAGGAGGAAGAGGAACTCACTGAAGAAGAAAGGAAGGCAGCATGGGCAGAATATGAAGCAGAAAAGAAGGTAAGGAGATATATACAGATGAAAATAACCTTTCCATATTTAAGTACCATTTAACTTTTCAGTTTGTTTTGGGATAATTGATATTCTTGTAGGCCAAGAAATGAATACATAAAGCAAATTTTGACATGTGGAAAATGGGGATACCGTGTCCGGGTTGCTCTCACAATGCTGGTCTTTTGCATAGATTTTCTTTATTACTTTCATTTAAAAGCTACATTTTCCTTTTATATCCTTTTCTTTTTCTGTTTCATAACCAAAGCAAACTGCTGTCCTGTGTAATACTTCTCTCTTAGCATTTGAAGGAAATTTCTAGCTCCGTTAAAGGTATACAGTTGATTTCAAAGTTTTTTGCCACAATCCCACAAACATTTGAGCATCTCTAGAAAAGACCTGAAAGCTTGCTTTATATTTTCCTATTATTCCCTGTGCATTGTCTATTTGATATTTTAGCAGGTGACAGAACGAAGAAAACTGTAAATTGGCTGATCTTCTCTTGGGGCTGATTGGTCTGTGTTTGGTATTTCATAGGTTATTGCAGAACACCAGTAATTATCAGAGTTACTCAAACATAAATGCATTTGTTGTTTGCTTTTAAGGGCTTAACTATGCGTTTCAACATGCCAACTGGGACCAATATGCTTCCCACAAACTTCAACTCTCAGACACCGTATATTCCCTTCAACTTGGGTGCTCTGTCAGCAATGAGCAATCAGCAGCTGGAGGTCAGTAGCAATCCACGTTGTGTGACAGATCTGCCTTGCTGGGAGTGTGTGTGGGTTTTTCTGTCACAAATAATGGATAATGTCATTCTTAAATAGCTTGATGTTTATGTAACTGCATCCTGGTTTTAGTAGGGTTTTTTTGTGTGTGTGTACAGCTATATTGAAATCTGACTGGCATGCATATCAACCTGTAGCTGTGCAGTATCTCAGGATTCTGGCAGATTAACTGCATTCTTTGCAGACATTAATTACCACATGCAGCTTTCCACCTCCATCTGCCTTCTGTCCTGGAAGGAATGGCAGAGAGAAGCATGTGCTCTGTTCCTTAGTTATCTCAGGTCTTGGTTTGCCATCTTAGCTGAAGTAGCCAAGGGCATTTCTTCCTAGTCCGATGCCAGGCTGTAAACTGCAGGAGCTGAAGCACAGTTGCCTAATGATACCCACTGATGTCTGGTCAGGGGTCTGTGCTGGAGAGCTGAAAACCTCTGACAGTGTTAATCAGGGGGACCTGTTGAACATAACCTGAGGAATAGTAGAGAAGAGGTGCCAGTATTATGGTAAAATAGCTAATTTAGCATAACAGAGGGTGCTTTGAGCACATGAAACTAGTTGAAACTATAACATTGTCCAAATCAATCTCACAGAAGATTTGCTTGGGTAGAAATGTAGCACTGCTGTCATCATCTGAAAACCTTTGGGTACAAAAGTGGACTTTTTCTCAGTACTGTCCACTGTGCAAACTGGCAGATTTATACATGTTGTTCAGTCATTCTGTTCTGAAACTCAGTTGTGCAGAAGCTTAGACTCATTGACTTGTACAATTACAGAGAAAGAAGTAATTGAAGTCTAGGTACCCGAGGCAAAGGGGAAGAAAACTTACGGAAGTTGGGCAAAGAAACATGTTCTCTGTATCCATGCTTTGTATTTAATTTTCTGCTGTGTTCTCAGGACCTTATTAACCAAGGAAGAGAGAAAGTTGTGGAAGCAACCAACAGTGTAACTGCAGCAAGAATTCAGCCCCTTGAAGACATCATTTCAACCATAGTGAGTGAAGTGCATAAGTGTTTGCCATGCTCTGAAAGTGTTGATTTTCTGCAAATAGGAATAACATTTATACACAAATAAGGTGTTTTTCCTCAGTCTCATCTTTATCTGTCTTAGGCTGCTACATTTCTCACTCCCAATAATCTAGGGATGTATTGCCTTAATTAGCAGTTGGAAGAACTAGTAACTCATAGTTCTGCTGGTGAAGTATAATTTTGCCTTTACTGGGGATTGAATGGTGTTTTAACTCTTGACATTACTCTGAACATAAAGCAAGACCTTTGTTACCATTAGGCTTTTGTTAAAATGACTAGTGCCAAGAAGGTTTTGTATTTTTTTTTCCCTTTTCAGTGGAAAGAAAATGTAACCCTTACTGAGAGCCAAGTGCAGGCCCTGGCACTAAGCAGGCAGGCAAGCCAGGAGCTGGATGTCAAGCGCCGAGAAGCCATCTACAACGATGTCCTTACTAAACAACAGATGGTAAAATAGTTTATATTTACTTGATCAGCTATCTTGTGTTTCAGCTGGGATGTTGAGTGTTCTTAAAGCAGAAGTGAGTGTTCAGGTACATCAGTGTGTACTTGCAGAATGTGTGTCTCACGGGGCGATGGATCTGCTGGCGTGGCATAAGGGTGCGTGTGACGTAACGTCAGGAGATGGTGACTTCTGCTCAGCCTCACTGCAGGAGGCTCCATGAGAAGTTCATGTACAAAAAAGACTTGCCAGATTTTTTTCACTTGGAGTAGTTTGCTTGAAGGTCACGAGGCTTAGAGAGAAATCTGATTCTCAGAGCTCAGAAGGCAGCTCACAAAACACACATCTTAGAAAGTATTGGTAATGTTGTTTTAGCTTAGAATTATTTTGCAGAATCTGAAAGCTGCCCAGACTGTCAGTGAGAAGAGTTTTCTCATGGGCAAACAAAGATTTAGTGGCAGTCCTGCATGTGGGTCTTCCAAGGGGAAGATAAATGGTACCTGACAAATAATGTTGTAACTTACACCTGGGGACTGATTTCCCAGCATAGTGCATGTTGCTGTAGCAACTTACCTAAATGCTTCGTGCAATGCAATAGGCAAGGCATTAAGGGAACTTAGCCCTAAATGCTGTTACTAAATGGTTTCTACAGTAAGTAGCTTGTGAATGCCATCACATTAGTGATGGTGATAACAATGGTGCTCTTTTCCTTCAGCCAGGCTATCCCTAACAAATTGATTTTAACTCTGAATTTGATACCTGCAGGGTTGAGACGGGTCGTGCACTCACAACAGCTCTGCTTTCCCTCCACAGTTAATCAGTTGTGTTCAGAGGATACTCATGAACAGAAGACTACAGCAGCAGTACAATCAGCAGCAGCAGCAGCAGATGTCTTACCAGCAAGCAGCAATGAGTCATCTCATGATGCCAAAGCCTCCAAATTTAATCATGAATCCTTCCAACTACCAACAGATAGATATGAGAGGAATGTATCAGTCAGTGTCTGGTGGAATGCAGCCACCACCGTTACAACGAGCGCCACCCCCAATGCGAGGCAAAAATCCAGGGCCTTCCCAAGGGAAATCGATGTGATTTTGCACTAAAAGCATAAAGGATTGTTAAAACCAGAGAAAGAACTTTTTATTTTTTTAGGAATCAATGGCCTAACAGAACTCAACTGTAAAAACAAAAGAAAAACAAACTAAAAAAAGAAATAGTTTGGTTAATCCCCTTAAATGCCACGTTCCACAGTAGCATTTCAGCTTTGTTTAAATAGGACACAACCTTTTCCCTGTTATCAGTGATGTTGCCTAGAATCTTCTTACATACCTTGAGTACAGGAGATAACCAAGTTGTTTTCAGTGAAAACAAGTCCTCCCATACCAGTAGCATCTCCACAGGTTTCCTGTCTAAACTCCTTACGCTTTTAGTAGCTGCGAAGCCGCCATCCGATCTGAGAAGCTTAGGAAGGGCTGCAGGTCTGTATGTTTCAGTATATACCGTATGTGAGTTGTAAACAGCTGAGTTCTTGATTAGAGTTGATTCCTCAAATTATGGAAGACTTTTCTGCTCACCCATGTCTTTATATCAGTGGGAATGTTATAAGAGAAGCAGTCTAGTTTCTTTTTGACTGAGGTCTGGACTCGTACTATATCATCTGTGCTGAATGAAACAGGAACTGAAAATGCTCTTAGAAACAGAATTGAGTGCAATATTCTGAAATACTACTGCTCTGAAACTTCTGAGTCGTGCAGTTATCTAGAAACTGTGCATCCAGCCTTAAATAGCGACCTGGGGAAGGTGAGTGGTCTTCCCCAGTCTTCTGCCATGTTTTGTTTTAAGTTTTATGTGATGGAATAACAAAGGGTGACCTTAGAGCAGGAGATGTTTTTCCTTCACACGCTTCTTTACTCTCTGCAGAGTCCAATACGAAGCACATTTCTGTTAACTCCTTAATGCTGGTGCTACTGTCTCCTCCCATTGCCGGCGATGGGAGACGGGCCAAGAAAAGTCAATTCCTGGTATTTTGGGGGTTAAAATGCTGCCGGTGGCCAGGGTCAAACCCTGCCGTGAAAAAACAGCTTCCAAATGGCAGAACCGTTGCTGATTGAAAATTGATGCAAAAAAAAAGTGCTGCAGCAACTTCCAGAGCTGCCAGAACAGTGAAATAACTTCTCCTCCATTAGATAAGAGTTTTCATTGTGCACTCCTCCCCATTCCCTTTTGTTGGTGTGAAAACATGATTTAGTACAGGAAGAGTTTGATTATTTTTTTGTGGGTTTTGAGTTGTTTTTGGATTTGTTTTGGGGTTTTTTTTTAATGCAGACCAGAGCTGAACTTCTGGTTTGCACTGTAACACTCTCTTTACCCACACTTTTTGTGCTTGTGAAGATCTCATTAAATACTAATAGGGCTTTTCTTTGAATAGAGTTTGGTTGATTCTTCTTCCCCCCCCACCTCCCAAAAATAGAAGAAGAAGTTTGTAATGTGGGAGTAAAAGTAAGTGAGAGGAACCTTGAGGCCATGATGTATTGACTCCAGAGAACTCTGGAGAAAGGGGCAGATGGACACATTTGCTTCACACATTGCTGGACTCTTCTGACTTGCTGACGTGAACTGAAATGGTTTTGGTTTCTGGAAAGTTTCTTGCAGGAGTTTTGAGTTCTCACCCTGAATGGACACGTGGCTTTTTGCATCTTACCGTATTTGCTTTTGCGATGGGAACGGAGGTTGTTTGATCTGTTGCAAAACCAACAAGGAGTTGCCGTCGTGGACTCTTGTACTCCAAGATACCACAAACAGAACCTCGGTATGTTCTAGTGCTTTGCCAGCTCTACAGTTACATTTAATTTGGGGGGAGGAAAGTAAAAAAACAAAAATGAGAGACGTGTTGACACGAGAAGAAACGCAACGTGAGTCTGTGAGACAAACGTTCGAAGGCAAATGTACCGTGGGCAACTCTCAGCGATGTTCCTACGTGTCGTGAATAAGAGAAACACTTTTCGACCAAACCCGGGAATGTTCAATAAAAAGAGTTTTGCAGTAACTCAAAAGACTTAAATGTGGAAGTTTTAGGCAACATTTAAAGGCACATTTTTTTTCATTCTGGACAGAACTAGGGGTAACAGAAGAGTAACGTGTCGGAAGGAGTCGGAGACGAGCATTGAGACGAAACTCGGACCACTTTGCATACATGTTTCTCACTTGGCATTTTAGCTGCATAACGATGTGCTTTGAGTATAACACCAAGCTTTAACAAATATTTAAAGACAGAACATACATCAGTAAGATAATACAAGGCTCATTTTTATATTTGTTTTAGATGTTTTAACTAGATGAAACGGCTTAAGGTGGCGAATAAAAATGTTGCTTGTAATACAGTTTTGCCTGCTAAATTCTCCACATTTTGTAACCTGTTTATTCCTTTGGATGTAAAGCGTTTTGGCTTAGTATTGTGATCTTGTACATGTTTTGTCCCAGTTGTATAGTAATGTTTCAGTCCATCAACCAGCTTTGGCTGCTGAAATCATACAGCTGTGAAGACTTGCCTTTGTTTCTATTAGATGGCTTTTCAGTTCTGTATTAAATATCTTAAGTACTATAGAAGAAGTGTCCCCTCTTCCTATAAGGCTGTTTTGTAATATATATAAGGACTGGAAATGTGTTTTTAAAGAGAAGAAGCATTCAAGTATGACGATATACTATCTGTGTTTTCACCATTCAAAGTGCTGTTTAGTAGTTGAAATTTAAACTATTTAATATCCTCATTTAATAAAGTGACCAAAACCCATCAGTGTGCCTTGTGGTACCTTCAGAACCAGCCAGGACCTGAAGCTCTCTTCTTACGTCTGCCAGTGAGGGACCCATTCATTGCATTTAGGGAAAATGGTTGTGGTCCAGGTTTTCAAATGTGATGAGTTAACAGTGGCTTCTGCAGCCAATTAGTCTGTTAGAAATGAAGAAGGGAATTTCTGCCCAGCACCAGTAAGTTGTTTAAGAGTGAGGTGAAGTTCTGCTTGGTCCAATTAGAACAATCTACCTGCCTGTTTTCACCTTCTCCCTTTCTCAGTTATTAAATGCCACCTGCTGGGAAAAAAAACCAAAACAATCCTTTTCCACACAGGAAAACCATGTGCCAGTTGTGTTTTAAGTCTGGCCCTCTGCCCTTTCTCATACTTGAAGCTTTTTTGTGGCCAGTGCTGCAGCCACATGGCAGCCCCACGGGTCTGCTCGGGGGGGTGTGCAACAGCTTGTGCTGGTAGCTGAGAAAGGGCAGGTGCTGTACAAGTCAGATTGTGCTACAACGGGCAGCGTGGGCAGCAGGTTTTAAATATCCCTGGAAGTTTGATGAAGAGCTTTGACAGAGGGCAGCAAAAGGCTTGTGTCTGTAGCAGGGACAGATCCTGCCTGTCCATATTGGGCTGGGGAGCATCCAGGAAGGGGACTGGGAAGGTTCTCCAGGGCTCTAGTGTGGTGTTTTTGATGGGTCAGGTGCTAAATGTTTACCATGGCTTACATTTTTTTTTGTCTTTACCTTAAAAGCAGAAGTACTCCGAGGAGGGAAAGGGAAAGTAAATTCCCCATTCCAAACAAGAAGAGGTTCAGAGTTGGAGAAATTGTCACTATTGATGGAAAGTAAATTACATCCTAAACATCCTCAGCTGGAGATGTTTGGGAAAATGCTGGTGTTGCAACATCAGCTGTGTAAGCACAAAGTGTCTGGATGTCCCTCCCCAGAACTGCTCAGGTGTTGAAATAACCCCACGTGCACCCTCTCTGCTGTAGGATGGACCCTGGAGATGTGTCCTTGTGCAGGGCCCCGTGGGCTCCATCTGAGCATGGAGCTGAGCTGCTGGGAAGGGCTGAAAGCTGTGACCTCAGAGATGGTTTTGGGTCTCAGAGACGTGCACAGACCTCGCTCTGTCAGTGGGAGGGTGGGTGCTCTGGAGGTGCTGTCTCTGTGCCGCGAGATGAGTGGGTTCATTCTGGTGCCGCTGCTGCGGGACCCTCTGAGGACCTGCCTCGGGAGCTTGGTGACCAAAGGAGGGTGTTGGGAGAGGGCTGAGGCCTGAAATGGAGATGCTGCCCTGCAGAAGGGCAAAGGGCTCTGATGTGGGGTCACCCCTTGGGTCTGTGTTAATGACTGTTGCACAAGAAAGCTACTGGAGAGGCTGAATGTAGGACAGCAGTTGAGGTGTTAAAGCCAAATCCAGCAACCACAGCTCCTTTCAGAATTCCAGTGCACAAAGTGTTTCTGGTTTTGATGGATCTTTCTGGTGCACTTGCTGTGTTTCAAGGGGTGATGTGCCACAGTCACGGGCATCTTGCTGCTAAATACTTCCTGGTATATCGAAGGAAGAGCCTGAGGCTCCTTGGCTTTACGGGTCTTATTCAAACTCAGCCAGTGCAGGTACAAGGTGACAGCCTTGTGACTCCTTTATGAGAATTTAACACCTTTGAAGCAGCTGCTTTGAAGAAAAAATATCAAGTCATATGCTCCCTCTTGTGTGACTTAGTCCCCTTGGTTTAAGTTCCTATCTGTAATCTCACTTCTGCTGTGTCTCAGCTGCAGGCAGTGAGGGGGTCATAGGCTCTGGTTTTGCTGTTTGTTCTCCTCACTGCAGATATGGTTTGTCTCTACCTTCAAGGCAGGATTGGAGTCAGCTTCAGCCACAGAAAGGGCTTTTCCCACCCTCTTCCCAGGAGCTGAGCTTTGTGTTTCCAACTGTGTGTCCATCTTCGATGGCTGCCCTGGCTGCCCACCTGGAGAAGCAGCACGTTGCACCTACATTGCACATTTGCTTTTTAATTACCTTCAGCACAGGTGCCTACTACCCTGGAGCCCATCCAAGTGGTTTTCCAGCAAGGCCTTGGCATTGTTTTGTTCTCCAAAGAGCCGAGAAATGATTTACCCAAATGACACCGAGATACCAGGTAACCCAAATAATAATAACCCAAATAATACCCTCAGTAATCATGTCCTGTGGCTGAGGGAGCTGACTTCACTCACTCAGTAACCTTGCTTTATTTCCTTGCAGCACCTTTGTTGTTACAAAGCCTTCTGCACCGAGCTGAAGCCAGACTTTGCCCTGCAGACTGCTCTCCCTGCCAGGATTATTGGTGTTTCAGTCAGATGAGTTGACTCGGACTTGTTGGGTCGTGGGAGAGGACGTTGCCTTCAGGATGAGGGTCGTCATCTACCACCAGCACTATCCAAGGGCTGCAGATGGCTTTGTGTCACCATCAAGAGGAGTTTCAGCACTTCGGGGTATCTCCATCCCTGGGTGTCCTTTTGGGAACATCTCAGCCACGGTCCAGCAGCTGCAGTGTTGTCTCTCTGGATGCAGTGCCATGTATGACACCGAATGAGACAGGCCCCTTCCCTGCCTTTCAGTGCAGAGCTCCTGCATTCCCTCTGCAGTTCTGGGCTCTCCATCACATTCTCCCAGAGAGGTAAGTCTCTGAGGCCTCCACTCCTTCCCCTCACTCAGAGAAAGGAGCCAGGAACCACATAGCCTACCCAGCAGAGCTCCCCACGAGCAGCAGAGTCTCTGTGGGGACATCCCTCAGGTCATGTGTACATTGCCACTTGGAGGTCTATCTTTTCAGTCCCTCCAAGACTGTCCCTGTGCCTCAGATCAGGCACCAAGGCTGGAGCTGCACTGGGTGGTGCTTGGTGCTGTGTTGGCCTCATGCAGAGGGTTTCCATCCCTTTCAACACCCTCCATAGTGAGGTTCCAGAAACTTCCCACCTCTTTGCTGTCAGCCTCCTCCCTCCTGCTTTCCACAGCTGTTCTGGGATAACGTTTCTCTTAAAACATGCCCACCCCTCTCTGGTAGAAGGAGAAGGGTTGAAAGAGATGCCTTTTGTCCTCTTTACTGTAGTGCTTTCAGACCCATGGATTGTTGGGTGGAAAACAGCACTGTGGGGGGTGAAGGGTGCAGCGGGGTTTCTGTGGGACTGAGGCTGACCCCTGCACCAGCTGCCTTTGCCTTCCCTTTAGGAGAAACTTTCCATCTGGTCATGTAACTTTAAAGTGCTTGGAAGCTAAATGAGCTGAGCTTCCAAACATACACTAATGTTTCCTTTTGCCAGTTCAAGGAGAGAGGCTCTCAGTCGAAGCATCACCAATATATTTTCCTCTAAAACTTCCCCAACAGGAGTAGGAGAGCCCCTGGGCCCCATCAGCCACAGCTGGAGCAGAAGCACCTCGGCCCCAGGGTCCATCTGCCAGTGCTGCATAAGCCAAGGAGCAGTTGGTGGCAACGGGACAGGGAAGGGAGAGTGTCCCTGGGGAATCGCCCACCACACATCGCTGGCTGCTTCCCGTCCCATCCACAACACAGCCACAGTCCAGGGGTGTTAATTCTGCTGCTCATAAACTCCCAGGTCAGTTATATTAATAGTATCTTTAAGTATTTTGTTGAACCAGAATGAAACCCAGTAAATTTCTGCTGAAAGCAACCATTTGGGTGGGATTTAGCAATGCTGAATTGCCCCTTTACAGAATGTCCTACAGAGGTGATGGCACCAAGCTTCTGTCAAGGGGTTCCCAGTAAATTCTGTGTGGATTTTGTTGTTTGCAAGCATTGGGTTTTTGAACCCAGGTCCTGAAAAGGTGTTTTACACCGTCCCTCGTGGCTGCACGTCCCTTCGCAGCAGGAGGCTCTGTTGAGGCAGATCTTTGATTCAGGTGTCGGATGAACGAGTCCATCACCCCCACGGGCCAAATCAGCTCTGCTTTGAGTTTGGTAGAAAATTTACTTGGTGTTGCTGGGATCAGGTTTTGACCTTTGAGGAAGAGCAGCAGGATCTTAACCCGGTGAGAGGGAGGCAGGATCATCCCAGGGGCAGAGCAAAGCTCAAGCTCTGAGGGATTTCCCTTGGCACAGGGAAAGGTCAAAAGTGCACACGTCAGGACAGTTGGTCGTGAGGCTCGTGCTCCTGACACGGTGGCTGAGGACGAGATGTTTCAGCAGTGACTCAGAGGAAGAAGGTAAATGAACACTTTTTATTTCAAACACAGGATGAAATTCCTTCATGTCTGGATCGTTGCAAGGAAAGCTCCTGGAATCCCCTCCTCACCACCCGCGGCCTGGGGGCTGGTAGCTGCCGGACCCACTGAGTTCAGCGTGGCTGAGACTTGGCAAACAGCCACAGAAGGGACGTGGGAAGTGGCAGAGAGGGCAAGAGAGGGCCAGGAGCAGAGCTGGGCAGCAGCATGGGTCATGAAGAAGCTGCTGTGGATCATCCCCAGGTCAGCGAAATTGTTCTGGGACTTCATGGACCGAAGCTGGAGAAGCTGAGATTTTTACCTTGACCCCTTTGCAAGGAGGAGGCTGAGAAACAGTCCTTGTGATGAGGAAAACCCCAACCCAAAGCCACCACGTCTGTGTCTGAATGTACTTGTGCACACTCCAAAGAACCCCATTTCACACCAGCCTCTGCTCTGTGTTGCAAAGTGCCTGCAGCCACCGCACCCTCCTGCTCCCACCATGTCCTGAAAACCCTCTCTGCTGATCCTGGGGACAAAAGGGAAACCAGGACCATCCCTGGAAGCCTCCTCTGCAACTCTGCAACATCCCGAGCAGGCAGCGAGGGGTTTCTTTAAAGTGCTCTTGCTGCTTTCTACTTTTCCTTCGCTGATTTTCTGTGCTGCTTCAGGCGAGTCTCGTGTGGTGGTTCTGTGCAGGGATGATGGGTCCATCCAGACATGATGTGTACTCTGGGGCAATCTCATCCCAGCTGGGCCGTGCCTGGTGCCCAGCATGGCCTGAGGGCCAGTTCTGCCCCTATTAGAGGGAAGGAGTGGCCTGAATTTGCAGATCTTGGAAATCAGAGTTCCTTTGACATCCAGATGGTCATTTCAGTCGAGTCACACTCCCAGGGTCCATTCCAGGTATCACGTGAAGTCATCCTGACAGGAGAGTTTGGGGATTTAAGTCATCGATCTTTACCATATGAAGCCTTTTTAGAGGTGGTCTTCACATTCATATTGAAACACTGGGTTAATTATGTTAAAGAGCAGCAAAAAACAAAAAGGGCTAGCAAGGAATCTACAATATAAAGACAATTTTATTGCCAATAAGCTCTTAAAACTCATTATTTTTCCTGTTTCAGTAGGACCTGTTTCTTCCTGACGAGAATCCGGCCATAGCATCTCTCATTAAAAATAAAATTATTCTGAAATAAATAAATATATAAAATAAATATCATATACATTTTATAAATAGGGGTTTGTCCTTATGCACAGTATCCATGCTTTACATCTTGAATCATGCTCCTTGCCCCCTTCCCACCCCGACAGCAGGAACAGCCCCACACGTCAGGACCAGTCCACGTCGCGTCGCCCGCGTAGCGAACTCCCGGGCTGCTTCAGCAAGGTACCATCCAAAGGGCTTGTCCTCAGCAGCCGACCCTCCCCAGCTCAGCAGCAGCATCTGCAGCAGTTCTGTGGTCTTTTGTTTTCCGTCTCTTCATGTTTCAGTTGGTTGGGGTGGGGTTTTTCCCCCCACCACCTCCCCACCCTTGGTGATCAGCTTTGCTCACCTGCTTGTTCCTTTAAGCAACCGTAACATTGAATATTCGGCCTCTCTTGTAGCAACCGGGTGAAGAAAGTGAATGAAAACAAGAGATTACATGTAGGGTTCCCTCCCTTCCCTACCCCCACCCCCATAAATAACCCAGGTTGGATATATGCTTGAAACAAGGAGGAACAGCAGTGTCTGAATCCGATGTGAGTGCTTTCCTACGTCGTCTACGCTTACAGGAAGGATGGAATGACTATGAATGTAGTGCTCCAGGGAAAAGCTTGGCAGCCCAAGTATGTACAGCGACGGGGCAGCCTCAGGAAGCATCACCTGTAGTGGAAGAGGTCTCTGTACACTGCAGGGATTTTGGCAGGGTCCACGGGCCTGGGTAGGAAGTGGGTGAATTTCTGGTGTCTCTTAGTCCTGTACCCCTCCCGGGGGGAGCCGTCCTTGTTCAGAGCCACGTAGTAGTGCCGCTCCGAGTCGGGGTGTTTGTAGAGGGTCGAGGCGTATGTGTTGTACCAGTTCTCCTCAAACTGCTCCCGGAAAACACACTCCCGCGTGAGCTTCTTCTGCGTTGGGGCAGAGGCAGGAGAGGGAAGAGAAAAGACATTCGTGTCAGTTTTGTTTGGGTTTTTAAATGAACTCTTTTCCTCCTCCTTTCACTCTCTTTTCCTGGTGTTTTTCCCAGCTCCTTTCTCCTGGCTCCCCTGAGGACAGAGACCATGCTGCCAGTTCCCCCACCTGAGAGCTGGAAATGGGCATAAAGTCCCACAAGCCAGGACCCAAAGACACCTCTGGAATATGAGGAGGAAAGAAACAAAAGGAGAAGGTGGGCGTGAATTTGCCAAAGGTGCCCTGTAGCAAATCTCTAAAGCTGACAGCCAGGCCTCTGCGATGGGGGTGGGAGTTTTGAGCTTGCCGGGGTGGCCATAGCTGCCATGTCCCTGGCACACCCCAAAAATGCAGTAAGAGGTGAGAGCTGACCCCAGGAGAAGCAGCATCTGGGCAGCACATCTGAAGGGTTTAAACAGGAGTGAGCACTGCTCACTGCTTTTATTTCCAAAATGAAAGCATTCCTCAGGCCTTCCATCCTCTGAAGCGACGCGTGATGCGAGGAGCGGGTGCCAGCCTGCTGGGCTGGGGGAAAGGAGGGCACTGGTGACCTCAGCCACAACCAGCCCTTCCCTCCGATCCTCAGGGCCTGGGGCTGTTGGCAGCTGCCCTTCAATGGGGGTTTTTCCTTCCCTCTCCCCATCCTGAGGAGCAAGGCTGTCTCCTTGCTTTGACATAGAATCATTTTTTATGGAAAACATCTTCAAGTTCATAAAGTCCAGCTGTCCTTTGTCACAGCCGCATCCTTTTAAGGTCATCAATGATCCTGATGATCCTTTAAGATCGAATACAGCTGTGTTCTGTCACAGAGGGACACCCCCATCCCATCCCCAGGGCAATCGCCAGGGGCACTTGGGAGTCCTTTCAGATGAAAAACAGTCTGCAAATGTAGGATGCTGTAATATTACAACCACTGTACCTACACTGTAAACTACTTGGGTAGGGAATATGTCTTATCTATGGCATACAGAGTGCTAAGTAAATGTTACTGCCTGCACTAGATTAGTTGTGTAATACAATCCAGGAGCTCACCTGCACTCAGAACCTGTTTTAAATGTTTTGCTGCTGATGAAATAAACCCTGAGGTGAGCTGTGAGCCCTCCAAAAGCCACATGACCCTTACCATCCGAGACCAGGGGGAGTGGGAACTGTGGATTTCTCTTCCCAGATCCATCAATAAATACAGACTTTTACATTTTCTTCCTTTAGGATGTCATCTACTCGGAGTATGATTTGAACTGCTGGGTGACTGAATTCCAGTGCTACTGCTTTGCCCCAGTCTCCCTGCTCTACAGTGGGCTGTCCAGAGGTACAGTGTGTGTGTAGAATGTTTGGAGAGGCTGAGGTGACTCTGAGGTGATTCTCTGCTGCTCTGAGCATTGGTTGAGTTTCTGAAATCGGTGGAAAGCCAAACAGAAACACTGGGAGGTGAACAGGGAGAGGCAGCAGAGCTCGTCTGTCCCCAGAGGACTCCTCGTGTCACTCTACAGGCTCTGCCTGTAGCAACACACAGATCAGAAACGATGAACTTGCTGCAAATGTAGAAGTGCTGCTGTTCTGTAATCCCTGCAAACACCATTGTCGTGCTGATGCTGGTGTGGGGCCCTGGCTTATGGACCTTTAATTAAGAAGACTGGAGTGGCTTTCAGTTTCCAAAAGCCATCATTCCACAACCCTCCTACCCCAGGTTTTCAGACTCTGGGGTTAGTTGGGGGCCTGGCTGTGACTCCTGCACCGCTCAGATCAGTGCTTGGACCATGTTCCCACAGGCCCCTGTCGTGTCTGGTGGACAAGATGCAACAGAAAGCTCCCATCATCCTGTCTTCAGGTTAGTTCGGTTTCCAGATAGCTGCTGTAAAGCCTTATCCTGTTTTTGTTTCTCTACCATAACATGAACACCGGCCCTGGAATTTAATTAACCCATCACTGACTTGTTGATTCCTAATGAGAGCTGCAGGGTTTGAAAGCTCAGAAGGGAAGGTGCAGCTCTGTGTCCTCCTTTCGAGCTGGTACAAGTGAAAGCAGCAGCTCCAGGAGCAGCCGCGGGGTTTGACAGAGGAGTGTGGTTAGAAACTCTGTTAAATGGAATCCTGGTGATTTTACTTTTCATCTGTCTTGTGCATTTGTAATTGAACTGCTGTCACAGCACTTCACTTCTGTTCAGGGCAGATGTTACTACAGAAACTAAGTGGAGAAAGAAGTTCTTGGTGCATGTTCATGTTTGATTCTCATATAAACATCAATAACAGTATCTTAGAGTGAAAGGGTCTGTGGCAGCCTCAGATGGGAATGGGAGAAGAAGAGATGGTGGAAACTCATGGTTAGTTTGCTAAACAATGGTTTTCTGAAAGTTTCTCTATATGCAGAGTACTTGAGTGTAAATTTCTACACTATGAGGCTGCCCTGATGTGCTTTGGTTACAGGAAGCACATCCCTTCTGCTTCGGTTCAAAACTGGTTTATTTTATTGTAAATACACTGTGATCCACCTTTAAAACTCAGTGTCCTCACACAGGGTAGTGCTGTGATCTAAAAAGAGGCATTTAGCGAAGTTACACACAGGTGATGGATTGAATGGCAACAAAGCACCTGAAGAAAAAAAGCCCCAGTGAAGTGCAGCAGAGAAGGACTCTTAGAAATGGCAACCTAGAACACAACTGGTCATTCAGAATAGAAGTGGTTCTTCTGGCTAACTAGAAATACCTATTCTATATTGAGTTAAATAATTAGGAATTGAGCTAAATTAACCTGTAGGAAGCACCTCTGCACAGTTGTTAAGACCTGACCTGCTGGCTGCAAGTGTTTACACTTAGTTAAATAGGGAGAAGCAGTGGAAAGCTCAGCTCAGCTCTCTTCAGGTTGATGGAGACTTCACCTGAGATGCTGATGCTCCTCACTGCAGCCTGAGCTTTGCTGAAGCAGTCACTCCACCTCAGGGTGTTCCATCCAGCAAAACCCTGACATACCCTTTTTAGGGCTGGCTCATCACAGCCTCTGCCTGTGTTCCGTGTGGTTTACACGGTGCTGCAGGCTGAGTAACGTTGTGCAGAAGAGCAGCGAGGTGGACCTGAGCACAACCCGCATGCCACAGTGAGGGCACAGCCCAAACCAAAGCAGCAAACCACAAATGCACAAATGCTGCCCCTAGAAACCTCAGCCTGGAGGGGAAACAGAGTGTCTTCTGCTTCCTCTGCCCCACAGCGTCACAGGGTGAGGCACAGTCAGCAAGAAGTGATGCTCAGAAGATTTTATAGGTGTTCAGGAGTTTGTGCGGAGGGAAGAACTAACACAGAGCTTACACTTGGGTTTTGGCAAAGGGTGGAAAACTTGAGTCTGAAAAGGACACTCCTAGGAAATGCTGAACAACTCCCCTGAACTCCTAAGAGGAGTTGTAGAGAATGTTAGAATGAAATAACACTCAGCCCACAACTTCAGCTGCCACTGAAGTGCAATGATACAAAGTCTGCAGAATGGTGCAGGTCCAGATCACATGGAGAATAAAATGGATGTGTTGCTCATCCTGGGTTTAGGCTGCATTTCCTTGAGTGGACTGTTGCCACACTTTCTGAAAGGCAAAATCTCAGAAGGGCCTCCCCAGGTCCCTGGGCGCTGCCCTGAGCCCTGTCTGGGGGCTCTTTCTGCAGCCCCATTTCATCTGTATCATTTCTGTTATAATGGCAGCGGCATCACAGGTGGGATGGAGGCATGTGGCAGCCCAAGGACTTCAGAGGCCTGTGACAGACTCAGCTCATGACACCAGTGACCCAGCACAACCCCTGTGTTGCAGTGTGTGTTGTTCAGGGTTGTCATCAGCACAAACCCTCCAACTTACCGACCCATACAGCTCGCCTCTCTCATTCATGCCGAGGTAGAGTCCTGAGTCCACCCCACGGATGCTCACCAGCCCCACTGCCAGGCTAATAAACTCCAGAATCCCTGAAAGAGAAAAGAAGCCCAAGTCATACAGAGAATAAAACCAACTCCAGGCTCCAGTGGCAGATGTGAACCCGCCTGTCCCAGCCTTGGCAGAGCTTCCTACAGACCCCGCTCTCCCTGTTTATAGTGACACAGTTCTTACATCTGCCATCCCACACGTGTACAGTTGTCTGATTTCCACTCTAGACCTCTCTCCAGCCCTGCAAATTTAACTTCCCCAGGAACTTTGCTGATAAGAGAAGGTTTGTTAGGTTTTGTTGGTTTGGGTTTTGGGATTGTTTTTTTACCCTGATCATCACCATGAGGGTAGATGTAGAAACTTGTGCCTGCCCCATTAGTAATTGCAGGAAGCTGTTATCAAACTGGGCTTTACTCTTCACCAAAGGTCAGTGATTTTCATCACCATCAGGCTTCTGCCTTGAGCTGATCGTTCCACACTTTTTAAAGTGATGAGTTCAATAAAAACCAGTAAAAAGCACTAGAAGAGATGTCTGTGAGTGCCATCTTCATCCTGGCTCTCCAGGGGCGTACTTGCCACTCCCAAATGTATGCACAAGCTGCAGAGAGAAAATTCACCTTCAAATAATGCAGCTTCCTCTGCAGCCTTCAGAGCAGGGAGCTGCTGGTCCTCAGTCACTGCCAGAACCCTGCTCCTGCCCTGTGTGTGCTGCTGCCTGCTCAGCCTTCTTCCAGCCCCCTCCTGGTACTGGCCATTCCCTGCCACAGCAATCGTTTTACCCGTGGGCTTCAGCTTCAGCAATGGTGTCAGAGACTTGAAATAACGAGGAGCAGCCTCATTTCCTCTGGCAAAGAAATGGGGGTCTGCCTGCTGCCAGGCAGGGGGATAGCAGCTGTTTTGATGGAGGAAAGACTTGTAACAGGAGAACCCTTGGTGAAGCACTTGGAAACAAACAGCCCCTGAGCTGATGCATTTTTAACTGGCCTGAACAAAGCCAACATCACAAAGTGATAGCAGAGACTTTCAAACTTCACAGGAAAACCTCCTGATGGCATTAGTGGGACTGTTGGACTCTGGAAGCCTTCCCTTGCTAGAGGTCACAGGCAGATTTAGCCTGTGTCCAGTGCTGAATTCATTAGCTGGGAGGAAGCAGCAGAGGAAGGAAGAGGGATTTCACCACCCCAGGCCATGACTAGACAAGCTGTATCTATTGACAGGAGGGCAAAGTTGCTCTAACCTTTAGCGTGGCTCCAGGTCTCTTAATATAGCTCCCAAAACCTGAGCAATTGCCTCTCTGATCAGGTTTCCTCCCAGAGCTCCTCTTAAAAGTATGCCTCGAGGCTAAAATCACTGTGTGACGAGGGGCCACCTGAGCCAGATGACTCCAGCGGCCACAGTGGCTCCTGGGCACCCCTCAGCTCAGGGTCTGTGTCTTCTCCTTGTCTGGCTGTGGACCTGGTAACCGTCAGAAGAGAACCCAAATACAGGAGAGACCAGATGGTGATGGACACCTCCACACCCTTCGCTCAAGACAGACTCATGATTCAGAAGCTGGCAGCTAAGCTGAATCCAAGAGTTTGCCTTCCCACCTTGTATCAGCCACTTTCTCCTCCTTTTGCCCTGCCTACCCTGGGATTTGGGTGTTAAATGTAGCCTTTCCTGCAGCCGGGGGGGCTAGGGGTCAGAGAGGATAAAATATGGACTTGAGAGCAGCAATTCCTTAAGACAAAGAGAGAAGCAAACAACAGAAAACATCCTTTACAGACCAGTGCAGCCATTTTCCAGGCTGACACACGCCCAGTTACACGCCCCGGCTTGGGGACACCTCCTGCCTGCACAAACAGCAGGAGTAGGCAGTGCAGGTGGGGAAGGCAGCCTTCCCCAGCCAGGCAGGCAAAGCAGGACCTTGCCTCTGCTCAGCTCACCCCCTGGTAGTTCCTGTGGTTTTGTTGTCTGAAAAGAAGCACAATGGAGGAGGGAGAGATGTAGCACGAGGGAGGCCTTCTGCCTCCACTGCCCACCGGTTCTGACACGCAGAGGGAGTTACTGAGCTGCTGTGTGCTCCTGTTTTCTCAGCTGCAGGACAGAAATGACAACTGCTGTTGGATGAAGGGAGTGAAGGAAGACTGACAACAACTAGAGAGACTGTGAAAAGTAAGGCAGGGGAAAGGAGTACAGGGAGACTCAGAAACAGAAGGAGTCCTTCCCAGACTGGCAACAAGCAGATGTCCAAGTGAAAAATATCTGATAACTGGAGAGCAGTAGATTGACCTTCTTATAGGTACACACATGGTCCTCATCTTTTCTTTGTCTTCTGGGAAGCAGGAAAATGCTGCTGGTCCCATCTGGAAACCAAGGGATGTTTGAGGCAGAGAAACAAGAGCTTCTCTTGTGTACACACACAAGCACGCTCAACGTGACATGTGAACCCAGGTCTCCAAAGACCTGGTAAGGAGCAACCCAGTAGCAGCATCAACATCTGTCCTCTCTGAGGGGGGTGTGTGGGACACCCCTCCTCTGATTGGGTAAATAAATGCTGGTTTTGCAAATGAGCTTTCTCCAAGGTGTGCCCGTGACAATCTCCTCTGACGACACCTCTTGCAATATTCCCCTTTGCTGATCTCTGGATGGCACTTAAGAGACACACACACACAGAACACGACTATGTTGAAACAGCATTAAGCACGTAACTTAAACCCACAGAAGTCAGGAGACAGAGGGAAGGCTGAAAAAATGTGGGCGGATATCCATCCTGTCCTTAACTCACTCCACTTGCTTGACAAAATTGCAGCCTCGTACATCTGATCTGCAGCAGCACAGGGAGCGGCCACTGGGACCAGCTCAAGAATTTTCTTTCCAGTTGTACTGGTGTGTTTTCGTGGTACAACATGCTTGGCTTTTTTTTTTTCATCCCCCCTCTCTCTTTTTTTTTGCTTTCCCCCAGGACTTGCCTCTTTCTTTTTTTTTTTTTTCTTGCTTTGATTATTCATTGTGTTTGTTCCTTGAGCCTTTCTAGATAATATCTGGAGAGGTTTGATTAAGATTCCGGCTGGATTCATTTTCCACCAAAGCACTCGATAATCTCCTGAGCTTTGCCACGGCTGCACCCACATGCTCTCGCCTTACTATAAACCAGCCCTCAAAGAACAATTCATCTCCTTGCACCTGTCTCTTCTTACATGACTATATTCAGGAGCAGGGGTACAGAAACATCAGATGTTGTATTAATGGCTACAAACCTAAAGCTTTGACTGAAAACCTCACCAACTGTTCAGCAACAGGTGCACCACGGCCTGAATGGCAAAATCTACAGCAAAACTTTCTCTGGAGGTTTCGTCAGCTTCTCTAGGAGACTGTGCTGCACATCCATGAGATGGTTTGTGCTTGACAAGAGCTTCATCTGCTGCCTTTATTAGTCTGCAGTACAACCTTGAGGACTTTTTCTCCCCACACTTGCAGCCAAGAGGAGCGCCGTTGGTGTCACTTGTTCAATGCTGCAGTGAATACAGACACGAGGCAGCAAAGGAGCAGTTCCTCCTGGCGGGGAGTTTCCTGGTGAATTTATCTTGGTTTCACTCTGAGAAGGCTTCTCAGAGGGGTGTTGATGTCGGTCCAAACCCCCTCCAGATCTGGACTATCCTTTATTTCTTCGTACAGGAAGGTTCTCAGCAGATGCAGTGAGAAAAGATACGTTTTTGAAAACTCTTTATTCTTTCTGGGATGACTTGGGCAGAGCTGCCTGAGTGAATCTGGGCCCTTCTCTAGGGTGAGAAGGAACTTTCTTCCAATAGTCCTGGAGGGCTTCACCAAATTTCACATTAAGCCTCCTCTAGGAAAAATCAGCTGCCCTCCTTTGTTCTCGCATGATTCTGTATTTTTACAGGGATAAAATATCACGTTCCAGAAAGACAGGTGTGATTTAGGAACACTCTGGTCCTCAGTAGATGAGAGGGAATAACTCCTGAGCTTGCTCAGGCAGTGTGGGTGGATGATGATGTGCTACAAAAGCATCCCTCCCTCTAACCCTCGCCGTTAGGGCCTCAGTACTCTGTTCTGCATCACCAGGGCTTTGGCTCTTTATTTTCCTCTCTGGAAGGCTTGGATGTCTTGCCCATCTGGTAGCTTTTGGGATGGCTGTGCATGGGAGAGTGCAGATAGTGCCCATCTTTTCCTGAACCCCTTCCAGTATGAAGAGGTAGGGATGCAAGGTCCAGTTCACCCTGCATCCACCCACAGCTGGATCTGCGCCTCTGCAGCGGTCTCACAACCCTCCATGGAGCACATTAATTATCTGCTCACAATATCAGGGAGCACCTTCCAGACACATGGGCTCGCTCCACCAAACCCCCATACTGGATTTCTAAGTATTTCCCCAGATGCCCCTAGATTTAAGGCAATTTTACACTGCTGCCTTGCCACCCCCCATCTGCCTCACTGTAGTTTTGCAGCCCCCCAGAACGGCTCAGGCTGCCCATTTCTGTAATCAGTTACTGCTTTCTGCCTGCTGCATGCAGAATTTAGGAATGCACTGATACATGACATCCTAATACAAACCATACCAGCAACACTGGAATTTAAATATTCATGGCTACTGAATGCAGATGGTGAACGCTCTGTGCCAACACGTTATTGCTTTGAGTCTCTGCTGAAACGAGCTTTAGTCCAACTTTATCTGAGCACGAGGATTCCAGTCTAATCCTTTGGGGCTTTGTCTTGCAATTACAACAAATAACTATTTATTTTACACTGCCTCTGGGAAAACCCTGAAGCAGAAAACTATAATATTTTATATCTGAAGTCTGGTCTAGTTTACGTAGCTGGATGCTGACTGCTAAAGCACTTAGGGAATGCCAATGTTGTGATTTATTGAAGGCTCTCTGTGACTTCAGCTTAAGCGTGCAAAATTCATGAAAAGTTTTAGCCCGTTGAAGGCGTTTTTCCAAAGCCTGGTTGGAAATGGGCTTCTTTCACTCAGCCTTTATTAGAAAATACATGGAACGGAGACAAATGCTGCCCTTTGAACCGGGCTGCTCGCTTGTGTGTGAAGATAAGTGAAAAAAAAAGAGAACTGATAGAAATCCTACGTGGCAGATTGAACTAAACCCAAACAGATGCAGGGGGGTTGCTTTCAGTTTCTTCCAACGTGGAAACCCATCACGGATCACAGCACGAAAGGGTAAAAGGTGTGTGTCGTTCGGGAGCTAATTAAAGCACGTTCGCCCCTTGAGCCTCTTCGTACCTGACTCTGACCCACGGGTTACGACTTTCTCGTTGGTTTAGGGACAAGCTAGGCACACACCCGGTGTTTATGGAAAGCACGGGACAGAGATAAGCGTCCTCAACTGTCCCAAATACCTGCCTGACGCTACCAACAGCAGCAGTGTCCCTGAAGCCTCAGGACGGAGCAGTTGCAAATGAGGAGAGGCAAAAAAAAAACCTACAAAACAAACCCAAACCCAAAGAATTCCTTGCACCGAGGAGTTAAATCACTTGAAAACTATAAAAAGCCTTGCGAGCGCTTCTTGCAACCTGTTGACAACATAGCTGAGATCACTGGCATGGGACTTGTTGATAGCTTACACAGACACCTGCACTAGATGCTGAAGTAGCGGGAATTTTCCTTAGCTGTGCTCAAACTGACTGTTCTCCTTCGCCTGTGGCTTGGGATGCATTTTTTGAAGATTACATACAGTCTCATTAGAGATCCCTGCTCTGATGTGACACTGATACAGGCGCTGCAGTCTTCCAGCTGTATCCTGGGCAGCAAAGGTAAATCCAAGGTACTCTGCTCTATTGTTCCATCTTCTTTCTGTTTGAGGTCCCCTGAGCGTTTTTCTCCCTTCAGCTTCCCTTTTCCTTTCCAACAAACCTCCCCAAACCGAGCTCCTGACACCCATCCAGCCATCTGATCCCTGCCCGCTTTCGGGAGAGGCTCTTCTAATGCAATTCCTGCAAGTGGGAAGGAATCGGCTCGCGAATATCTGCAGACGCCGAAAAGGGAAACAAACCCCGAACACGAAAAACCTAGGAAATCGTTCTCCGACGTGCGCTCCCTTTTGCCTCCCTCACCACTAACTTCAGAGGCACAGCTAGAGCCGGCCACCCCCTCCCTTTAAACAAAAAAATCATTTCATTCCCCCCCTCCCCGTCCCGCTCCGGCACGGATTTTTTTTTTGTGCACCTGCAGAAGGTCTGAGCGGCGGGAAGAATAGGAAATTGGAAATAAAACTTCCCGCATTGCCGAGGAGTGAGCACATTTGTTTAAAGGTCTAATTATATCCGTCCCGAGATGATTGATGTTAGCGGCATAGTTAGTTGTGTACGCGGGGCACCTGCTCCCGCGCCCGCCGGGAAACCCCCCCCCCCCGCCGGCTCTTACCGAAGCGGCTGTGGTCCTGCCGGGTGCCCTGCACCGTGCCGTTGGGGAAGATCTCCAGGTGGAAGCCGGTGCGGCAGTAGAGCTGCCGCCTCCGCAAGATGCCCTTGAGGTGAGCGAAGTCGGTGGGGGAGCCCCGCTGAAGCCGCCCCTCGATCTGCCCCAGGCGCTCGTTGAGGAAACCGGGGGAATCGGCGAGGGGTAACCCGCCGCCCAAGGCTGGGGGTGGGAAACCGTGCAGGTCAGGGTCCAGCGAGCCCAGGAAGCCGCCCACCTCGGCCATGGGGCCGCGGCCCGCCGGCGGACGGGCGGGCGCGGAGCGGAGCGGCCCCTCAGAGCGCGGGCTGCGGCCGCCCGGCCCCGCGCTGCCGGCCCCGGCCCGGCCCCGCGCTGCCCGCGCCTCCCATAGCTGGATGTGTCCCGCGCTCGGATGCGAACTGCACTTTATATACGTACACACTCCCCTTACATTGACATATTGGATATTTAAATGCAAGCCACACCTCACTGGCATCCCCCTCGGCTATTGCGTGTTTGTGTGTGTGTGTGTGTGTTTTTTCTTTTCCCTTTTTTTCTCTGATCTTTTTTTTTTTTTTCCCTTTTGAAAAAAAAAAAAAAAAAAACNCCTCCCCGTCCCGCTCCGGCACGGATTTTTTTTTTGTGCACCTGCAGAAGGTCTGAGCGGCGGGAAGAATAGGAAATTGGAAATAAAACTTCCCGCATTGCCGAGGAGTGAGCACATTTGTTTAAAGGTCTAATTATATCCGTCCCGAGATGATTGATGTTAGCGGCATAGTTAGTTGTGTACGCGGGGCACCTGCTCCCGCGCCCGCCGGGAAACCCCCCCCCCCCGCCGGCTCTTACCGAAGCGGCTGTGGTCCTGCCGGGTGCCCTGCACCGTGCCGTTGGGGAAGATCTCCAGGTGGAAGCCGGTGCGGCAGTAGAGCTGCCGCCTCCGCAAGATGCCCTTGAGGTGAGCGAAGTCGGTGGGGGAGCCCCGCTGAAGCCGCCCCTCGATCTGCCCCAGGCGCTCGTTGAGGAAACCGGGGGAATCGGCGAGGGGTAACCCGCCGCCCAAGGCTGGGGGTGGGAAACCGTGCAGGTCAGGGTCCAGCGAGCCCAGGAAGCCGCCCACCTCGGCCATGGGGCCGCGGCCCGCCGGCGGACGGGCGGGCGCGGAGCGGAGCGGCCCCTCAGAGCGCGGGCTGCGGCCGCCCGGCCCCGCGCTGCCGGCCCCGGCCCGGCCCCGCGCTGNAAAAAAAAAAAAATGGCAGGAAAAAGCTACACATCGCAGTGAGGCGTAACAGCTCTGGGCAGGTCCCTGCCAAGCCGCCGATGAAATCACGGAGCCCCCGCACGCAGCCCGGGGATGCAGCGCGGCGCTGGCGGCTCCCGCCTCGGCTCCCCCCCGCACCTCCAGCAGCCTCCGGCCCTCGCCCGCTCCTTCCCCCCTTCAGCCCTGGAGGTTCCCCCCTGCCAGAGCCCGCACGGATCTGTCAGGGTGCCGTCGGGTCTTTCGGGGTGTCCCTCAGCTCCCTCCGTCCTCCCCCCAAATGCTCCCGAATGGACACGGTGTAAAAAAAAAAAAAAAAATAACAGGAGGGGAGATGCGGTTGTTATTTTTTTATTTTCTTTTTTTTCAGACGAACGTGTAAGAAACCGACAGCGATGTTTTTGAAAGGCGGCCCCGCGGGCTGGCTTTACACGGCCGGCTTTACAGGCGGCGGGACGCGAGGGAGGGCGAGCGAGAGGCGCTGCCCGGGCTCCCTCCCCGCCTTTCCCCGTGCTGCAAACAGGTGTTTCCGCGCTCTCCCCCGGCCCGCTGACACCGTATCTGTAACGGCAGCTGCCGGCCGCGCTGCAGACGGACGGAGTCAGGCGCGGGGAGACGGGACGGGACGGAGGTGCGGGGGGGGGGGGGGACACGACACACCCGCACCCACACGGACGGGCCAGGGATGCGGTCGCGCTCGCGCCCCCGCGCCCGCCGCTCGCCGCAGCCGCCCTGCCCGCCCTGCCCGCCAGGCGGCGCTGCTGCTCACGCTGGGGAACCAAGCTCCGGCGCGTCCCGGCCGTGGGGAGCTGAGGAGGGTCCCAGGAGGCTGGGGAACCCTCCGTCTGAGCTTTCGTGACCTTGAAATAAGGTGTCGCCCACGGGCTCCTCCTTCCCTTGGCAGGGGCCAGAGAGAGCCACAGGTAAACCCTCTAAAGGGTGGCTCCTCTGATGGTCATCAGTATCTAGAGATGAGGTGTTGGCCATGTCCCCTCAGTGCGTCTCATGGTATATCCTCACACGGGGTCTCATCTCAGCGGAGTCTCCTCTCAATGGATAGCCCCTTAGTGCACTCTTTCCCTGCAGTGGGTTCTCTCACGCCAGTGGGTTCTCTTCCCTCACAGGGTGTCTCCCCTCAGCAAGTCTCTCGGGTTCTCTCCCCTCAACAGGTTCTCTCCACTTAGCAGGTTCACTCACCGCAGAGGGTCTCTTCCCCTCAGATAATCTCTCCCCTCAACAGGTTCTCCCGCCTCAGCGGGTTCTCTCTCCTCTCCCTTCAGTGGGATTTCTCCCCTCAACAGGTTCTCTCCTCTCAGAGGGTCTTTCCCCTCAGCAAGTCTCTTGGATTTCCTCCCCTCAGTGGGTCTCTCCCCTCAAAGGGTTCTCTCCCCTCAGCAGGTTCTGTCCCCTCAGCAAGTCTCTCAGGTTCACTCACCGCAGAGGGTCTCTCCCCTCAGCAGGTTCTCTCCCCTCAGATGATCTCTCCCCTCAGCGAGTCTCTCAGTGAGTCTCTCCTCTCAACAGGTTCTCTCCCCTCAACAATTTCTCTCCCCTCAGCAGGTTCTCTCCCTTCAGTGGGTCTCTTCCCTCAGCAAGTTCTCTCCCTTCAGCAAGTCAACCCTATGGTGAGATTTTCCCTCTCCCTTCTACACTGGATACCTCTTCAGTGGGTCTCCCCTGAGGAAGTCTCACCTCACAGCAAGGTGCTTCTCCTCACATCCACCCCAGAGGGAGAGTTAAGAGGGTTGTGGCAAGCAGCCTCCTTTCCCCACCAGCCTGGGCAGTGCTCTGCTGTAACGATACAAAGGAAATTGTGATATTTTGCGAAGATACGTGTGTCTGCGGAGGGTGAGGAATCTGCTTTTTAAACAGGGAGTGTTTTTTCCTGTCCGAACTGTGGCTGTAAGAGGAGCATATTTGATGTAGAACTTGACACATGAAGCTGAAACCGATGTTTTTTATAGAAATGTAGTCTGTTCCAGAGGTGCTCACAGAAGTGAGTTGGTTGGCTGTTTGTTTATCCTGTATGGTTACATGGAGATAACCACTGTCCAAGAAGTTCAAACATCCCACTGTAAAGACCATAATTTCATTTCTGTGGTAGCTATGTGAAGACTCATGTGAAACGAAGTAACTGAGGGAAATAAACTGTGCCTTGTTGAAAATGACAAAGGTCCAGGATGAGGGGGGAAAGACATCAGCACACCTCAAACCTGGAGATACTATTAAGCGTGTAAACCTGTACATGCTGTGAATCTAATGCATATCATCATGTATATGATGTGAATGATCCCAATACAATCAGCTATGCTCTTCTGTAAATCCTGGCTTTGCTGAATTAAGTGTGTTTTTGCTCTGTGCTCATAGTGATCACCTTATTTCTAAACATGTCTGAAGGTCAATCCCAGGGGTGTTAAGAAGAGAGAGGAAAAAAGTTTCCACATTGAAGGCCTAACCAAACTGCAGAGGCTTATGCCACTGACTTCAAAACCTTCTGGATCTGTTTAAACCCAAATCCATACAAGCACTTAGAGGAACACTCAGGATACTGAAAAAGGTAACAGAGTTCAATTACATTACAGTAAAACCCAAGATAAAGTAAAACCCACAAACCTGCGTGCTTAACTAATGTGTAACAAAAGCAGTGAAAATCCCCCATCCAAGCTGACATTCCTCACTTAACTCTCATGATTATGGTCAGCTTTTGAAGTGTCCGCAATACATTTTGTTGAGAAGCCGTAGAGACTGGTACAACATGTTCTATTTAGGCACAACAGGATGTGGAAAAGGTAGCTTTCTCTTCTCTCTCTCTCTTTTTTTTTTGTCTTTAATTTCCTGGTTTATTTATGTTTTTACTAAGCTGAGGAAAAAGCAGAGAGATTCGTATCCTGTATTGTGCGAAGAAAAAAAAAAAAGGCACGTATTGTAAAATCTGAAAGGTAGAATAACTCCTTCAACTCCTTTGTTTCAATTCGTGCAGTTCCCCTAGGTTTGTTCTTTGATTACAGCTTGTGTGGGAACTGAAATGGTTACTGCCAAACTGCTCGGCCTTTCAATTTACAGGCGGATTGACGATGATATTTATACCCAGTTTGTTCAAATGGGCCTTGTGGAAGTGTGTGTTTAACAAGGTAGTGAAAATAGTGATAGCATTATTTGCCAAATAATTACTATTCCTGGAGAACAGCCACATTTGATATCCGACTATAAAATCAAAGGAAGAGCAGGATTGGGGTCAAAGCCGTTAATTAATTAGAAAAGAGTGAGGTAAACAAATGCAATGAGCAAATCTAGATACTGCATCTCCTCTGCCTGGGGCAATTCCATTTAGTAAAGAAAAGATCAAGACAGCTGAAAAGAATTTGAAGTAGCAATGGCCATGAAGAGTGGACATGAAGAATACCTGAGGATAAAGAAACAGCAGAGCATTGAGCTTTAATAAATAATACTTCTGCTTCCTTAGTGCTTCCCACCTTGGGATCTCAGAACAGGTTGTGTACACTAACAAATTAAGACTCACAACCAAGATCACCGTACATCTCCTTTTTCCCAGACAGTCTCGTTTTACACTAAGAGATGTTGTTCAAAGGCTTTCAGTATTTGCTTGGGATTTTGGAGGCATAGCAGCCCTGCTGGAGCAGTAGCTCTGACAAGCTTCTGTATATCCAGAAACCAGACACGTCCACCATGCGTGTGTGGGGAGCCCTTCTGCCTTTTGTTGTGTGGCGACCATCTGTGCCACACATGCAAGGAATGTCTGAGGTTTCCCAGCAAATAAATAGGGCAGCCTCCTTTGTGAGGGGGCGAATAAACAAATTTTCTTAAGGGGAGCAAAGGATGGTTTTATTGTTTTTTACCTTTGCTTGTTTTTACTTAAGCTAGTGTTATTATTACCTTTTTTAGTACCACTTCCAGGCCCTAGACCCTGTTTGCACTGGATACTGCATTGAGAAATGCGTTACGAACCAGAGTCCTTGACCTGAGGAATCTCACTGTTCTGTGAGATTCTGTGGAAAGATTTCTAACGAGAAGCAACATGAATGAGGCAACAGAATTTCAGTCTCTGTATAGAAGTACACATATATTTTTGTGGCAAGTTTAGAATTGGTGTCAGAATGAAGGTAGGGGTCTAAGGATAAAGCGCCAGAATTGCTCTCAGTCACCAAGGTGTAAGTTGTTGTGTGGCTTACAGCTGACATTTGGAGCTGGTTCTTTCTACTGGATTTGTCTCTTTTGCTGTAGTTAGGTGATAAAAAGGATAACATTGTAACTCCTCTCTGGAAAACATAGACTCAGGACATACCTAAGGAAATGCAAAAGCCAGTTCTAGGCTTACTCAAAAGTGCTGTCATCTAGTATGGTAGTCTTCTAAGTGTACACTTTTTAACCATAACAGCCTTTTACAGAATTACCTATGACCACAAAGGGGTATGTGTTTAAATCTCCATCGTTCATATTGCTCAAATATAAGAGAGTCACAGTAAAGATCTGGCTAGCCCTATAGCCTGCCTCTTGACAACGACTAATAGCTTGTGTATGGAAAACAGGACGAGTATAAGGTGATATTTCCTTTGGTAAACCCTCACAGCTTCCAATGGTTTCTGGTTTAGAGACCTTCCCGTGCTGGAGGCTGCAGCTGTATCATTGTTTTCGATATTCCTTGATGGACCATTTTCCATAAAATTGTCTAATCGTTTTTTTGAAACCCACTTGTATTTTTGGCTGCCATAATGTCCCATGGCAATGTGTTCCACAACATCATTAGGTATTGTGTGAAAATGAACTTCCTCTTGTTTGCTTTTGAACCCTCTCGCTGCCTGCCAGTTTGAGATGGTTTCTGTTAAGACTACTTTAAAATAATCATTGCTATTTACCTTTTCCATGCTGTAACAGCTTGTCTAGAACTTAATTGTTATTCTCCTTGTTTTCCAGGTTGAAAGGCTCTGGCTTGCTTACATTTTCCCTGTGCTAAAACATATCTTGTGCAGTTTTGGTACACCGTTGTTCTTGCCCTTTCTGTAGCTTTGTATTTCCACAATTACTGGAACTGCACTCAGTATTGAAGGGATGAGCATGCTATGGATTTATACTGAGGAGTAATGTCATTTTATGCTTTATACCCATTCTTGTCCTAAACATTCCTAACAAGACAGTTTTTTGCATCTGCTGATAACTATGCTGATCTTTTCAGAGAAAAATGCACTTCAGGATTTCTTTCATGACTGGTAATAAGCTGATTTAAAAACTCATCGAGAATGGCTTTTTTTTTTTCTCAGGCATAATTTTTCATTTGAGCTTTGAATTAAATTTACTATTTTAACACCTCCTCCCTGAATAAATTTTAGGTTTCACTTTTGGGAATGGCTCTAGGTCATCAGCCACCTACCTACAGCATTTCCAGAGCATTTGTAGAATATGAAACAGCAGTAGTCACATCACAGACCCTATTTGGAGGCCACTGGGGAGCTCAGCATTGAACGTCTATTTATCTCAGTTATGATCTTTTCACCAGTTCTGTCACTTGTTCTCTCTTTTATTCATCTTTCAGCAAGGCTTGTTTATGAACTAGATTTAGAATCATAGAATCATTTAGGTTGGAAAAGACCCAAAGATCATCAAGACCAGTACTTTCATACCATATTTCTTAACATAGTTGGTAGTCTAGCAATTTCACATGTTGTACTTGTGGGCATTCTCAGTTAATCCCCATAAAATTTTGTGATTTTTATCTGTGCTGCTGCTTTAAATTCATTCTCCTTTCAAAGATGTATGTATTAAACACAGAGACCAAGATTCATTGAGCTTTCTTGCTGTCGCCTTATCACCTGGGAGCATTTTTTAAATACCTTAATCAACCCTTGGTACTGTGAGCTACACATTGGAACAGAATTCTCTGGTTTTTTTTGTGGTCAAGTTGCTTTGGGATTTTTTTTTTTCTTTTTGCCCAGTAGCAGAACTTCTCTGTATCTGTCCTCAAGGAAAATGGTGCTCGTTGTCTCAGTGGAGAACTAAAACTGAAATGTATTAGTGTGTGAGGTGGAGTTAGGAAGTCTGAGCTTGAAGTTATTCTGTAAGTAGGTGGTTAGATGAGACATCCTAAAATAAAGACCATAGGGATAGAAAAGGGACAAATAAATAAAAAAAACCCTTTTCCTATTTATGTTAAAAGGCTACAGTCTTGGCATTTTTGATGACTGAAGCTTTTCAGTGTCATTGCTAAAGGTTCACCTGAGTAACATTACTCCAGTTCATTTATACAGTACTGAGTTAATTTGTATAGGGGGTTATATGTGCTTATAAGGAAACACAGAAAAAAATGTTTAAAAATGTAAATAACCTGATTTGCTAATTATTCTATGATTATTCTTTTCTTTATATAAATTCTTTATACCTTACCAGGTTTGTTCATTTCTCTAATTAGTTAATTAAAATAGAGCATTATTCTCTTGTCAAAAAAGCAGTCAGATACTTTGCCAACTTGATTAGATAAATGATAATTGAATAGAAATTCTATGATCAAGCAACTGACTGCCCTACAAATTGTCTTGCTTCATTTCTGTCTCTGTGGAGGGAGGAACTAACTGGTTATGAAAACCACTGTAAGGGCATATTTTTGACAAGTCCTGCAAGTGGCCAAAGGATAGGGAGGACATGTTCAAGCGAACACAGTCATGCTTGCATCTGATTGACACCCACCAAATGTGCCTGAACCTCCCTGAAAAGTGTTTATTTCCAAGATAGTGACTTGAGTTATGTGAGTTTCGTTAAAATCTGCAATGAGAAATCAGGAGTTAACAGAATCCAGTTTCTGTAGCATTAACTTGACACAAATGCAGTATATAGGAATCACAGTTCAGGTGGATTGAGTTTCATGTGAGATGTCAAAATGTTTGTTTTACAGCATCCTTTGCTGTGTTTGTAAAATGTTGCTGTTGCTTTTGTCCAGATGGAAACATGTAGGAATGCAAAAGGCAGGTGGTTTGCTCAAGGACATGCCGTTAACTGCTGCCTGACTAGCACTTGTGTTAGCTGTGCTTTGGTCTGACTCGTCACCTGGACTGTGTTGCTAGCTGCTTGTATTCTTTTATATCATGTCTTGCACAAAAGTTACCCTATGGATGTGTAGGGCTCCAAGCAGTGAGCACAGAGGGAGATGGCTGTAAAGCCTTTTATCTGAGGATTCTATAACTGAAAGACAACTGCATCATATGGTTCTGTGTGCTGAGATAGATGAGCTTCATTTATGTTTTCTTTCTCAGTTAATTGTGGTGAGATTTATCTATCCTGATTATGAGAGGTGAGCAAGGCAAGAAGGCTTGGTCTGCATTCTTCCTGAGACATAGTTCTAACATCAAAAATCAAAGCTGTGTTTTGATGTTGAGAGTTGGTTGTTCTGGTCCTGGGTGGAATAGTGCTCCCCAAAGTATTGCCAGCCTCAGAGTTTTGCATATGGATGGGAAGCAGAATTCAAACTGACACAAAGAGCTGGACTTGACCGTAGTGAGGACAGAAATACAGAGCTCAGCATAACTGAGATGAGACCTCAGAAGCCTGTATTCTCAAACCTCTGCTGTAATAGCAAGGAATATTTATGACCTTGATAAAATTAGAGAAGATGAGGTGCATTTATTCATGCAATAGTCTGAAAATGCTGGGAAATCCTGTTGTGAGGTTTTCTACAGATTAGAAACTTCTTGGATATCTCCCTCAGCAATAAATGTGGCAAAATGTGAAAGTCAAATTATCCTTCTCAGAAACTGGGAAGCATCAGTGTGTCAGTCGCTTTGAAGATCTTGCTGATGTTGGGACATCTAAATGTATTTGGAGTCTGGTTGTTTTGCTAGAGAAAACAGAATGAAATGAAAAAAAAAAAAAAGAAAAGAAAAGAAAATAGCACTTCTACAGCTTTCCTTGTCAAGGAATCAGAAGCCTTAAGGCCAGGATAAGAACACAGTGGCTACCAACTGGAATAACCCATCTGGGGCTTGATAGAGGGAAATGATGCTACCTCAGAGGGAGATAGCAGTGAAATCCTGACAGCTTCCAGAGAAAACTAAAACCTATAGATTTTATTCCAAGGGAAGAAAGAGAAAAGAACAGATGTATAGAGTCTTCTGTCCACTTACTTCAATCTGCAAGGCTGACTTAGATAATGGCTTCTCTTCTTCTTGTGCTTCCTTCTGTAGAAATGCCTTGGCTTAGACACCAAAAAGATTCAATTTGGGGTAGTAGAGAGGAGGGGGAACAAGGACCTCACACAAGAACTGACCTAAACTCTGAGGAGGTTTGTATAATCTAATTTACAATAAAATGGTATTTACAATGTTATCAGACAAAGCTTAGCAGTGTTAAGTTAAACAGCATATAATGTGATTAGTGGGGGAGTCATGCCCATGATGTCATACACATTCTCTGAACTCTCAGAACGGGCAGATAATGTCTCAGGCATTTATTCTTTTGTGACACATAAGAAAAGCTCCATGAAGGTTTGGGGGATGGGAAGAAAATGTTCATGTACACACGCTCGGCAGCGCATGTGCGCGCACACAGCTACAGTGGAGCTGACAGCACTATAGACAGCCTCTCCCCTTGGCGCAGAACTCGACCTGTGGTTGCACCCTGCTAGCATAGTGCTGTGTAGTGGTTAAAACAGGCCTTGGGGAATAGTTTAGAAGCTCTAAGTTCTATTCTTAACTCTGCCGCAGTCTTAGGTTCTGACCGCTAAATCTTCTTTGCCTCTGGTAACTCCATTTTTAACTAGTAAAGGTAGCCAGCCATATCAGTAAAGTGCACTGAGTGAAGAGCTGTATGCAGATGGAAACCACTGGCATTCCGTTAATTATGCAGAACAAATACAGCTAGACCACAAAGAACTTTGCTGTGGATAACAGCAACTCATTTCACAGTTAGTAATGGCCCATTCATAGAAAATTAAACTTTATCTTTCTGTCTCTCTGAGGCATGCACAATGGTATTAAAAATTTTGGCTAGTCTAAGCAATACAAATCTCAGCTACAGGTTCACATCAATGGTAATCTAGACAGTATTTATTTTAAAGCATGTTTTGGTTTAAAAAAAGCTTTTGCTAAAAGTTTCTGAATTGAGCAAAGTTTCTCTTAAACTTTAAAATGGTTGTAGTGGTTGTAGATTCTGGAGTAATTCCGTGAAAGAGAAGCATTTTACTCCCCATGTCTACCAGGGACAGTGAGCTTAGAATGTAGCCCATATTGCTTCATGTACGTTAACATTTAGTAGAACCACAAAGATTGCATAAGCATTCTTTCTGTCATGGTGTGAAGGCAGTATAAATTGTTTAACTCTGGTGTAGAGATCGACTAGATAATGTTCCTGTTTTCAGTGATGCATGGGATGAAGATGGGCTAGGCCTGAGTTGCAGATGTGTAGAATGAGATAGGGCCTGCAGAGAGGGCTGAGAAAGTCAAAGTGGTGGGCAGGAAAGAACAAGAGAGCTTGGAAAGTCTGGCTCATGCAATTGCAACTGTATTATGTGTTAAAATCAACTATACCACTTGCTCTAATACCCATCTTTTATCACAACAAGTAGTCATTGTCTTGGCCACAGTGTTGATGTTTGTTTATGGCACTAGCTGTTGTTGAGAAATGTGTACATGCATTTTATTTGACTGCAGAAGGATGCCATAGAGAATAAATCTTTGTTTTTCAGGAAAGGTAAGCCCAACTTTTGTCTCTGCGGCTGATAAATCAGGAGCAGGGGCCAAGTGTAATATGAACAGCGTGGAGCGTTGGCCAGTCTGGTCAAACACATGGGATGTACTAATAACAACAGCAAAGGAAAGCAAAGCCTAAAGGTAGACACCTTTTAAATAATCAGGGCTGACAGTTTTACTACAGTAGTACAGTTTAACACTTTGTAGGTATGTGCTACATCATAGGGGCTGCTTATGTTAAACAGTCTGCAAGCGTTACACAGCTTATTGGGAGAACTTTCATTGCAGGCATTTTTTTCTTTGTTAATGACTCTTACAGTCATCACAAGTGGAATATCTTATTGTTGCAGATGGTATTGCCAATGGATAACCCTGAATGATGTACCAGAAAGACATTTTAAATGACTTAGATTAATCTCACAGAGGACTGAGCATCCCAGGTGTATTCCTAAACACAGGACATTTCCAGGAATGAGGGTTTCTGATACTCCTTGTTGAAACCATGGACAAATAGTTAACTGAAATCTGGACAATCAGAAAAGCTGTGTGGAGGCAGATTGCATGCAGTGTACTGAGTCTTGAGAGCTGGGCTCAGCTGTGGACACATGGCATTACCATGGTAAGTGTTCTGTCCCTTGCCCCAGTTTACCTTAAAGAGCAGGATGTGATAGTATCTGGCCTAGAAAAAGTGTTGTGGATAGCTATTGACAAATGCCAATTAGGGACATACACAGACTTTAAAGTGAAAAACTTCACCAACTGTAAAGCCTGCGTATCTCGATGAACAAAACACCTTCCTCCTAGTTCTCACAGGAAGCAAGTTAATTGGTAGACCCATAAGCATAATAAGGCAGAACCTGGGGTTTTGCATGTGCATAGTGAGATCCTCCCCTTGGGGCCAAACTCCTGTTCCATATTATGAAAGCAGTAAAAGGTCCCCTCAGCAGGTGCTGCATAAAGGCATTTCAACTTTGCCTTTGCAATGCTGGAATTGCCAAGCTATTGCTTTCCTGAGTCTCCAAATGAATTCCCTGACTCAATGTGGAACAGCTGTGTGATAGATACAGCCTTGAGAAAAAGGGTGGCAAAAGAACACAACAAATGGGGATTTAATCAAATAGCACAGGGCTGCAAAACAACATCAGCATGTTTCTACTCAGCTTTCCTTTGGGTAAGAGAGACTTTCTCAGTCGCCTAGTTCAGAGAAGAGAGGTAATGTGTGATCATATGCTGTTAAGGGTCATATTGTGTAATGAGAGCAAGAGAATAGCACTGGCCGTGTTCATTAATGCAATGATTTTTTTTAACCTAGAACGATGCCTAAGAACTTTACATCCTGAAGAAGGATGTTATAACTGCCTGTGTTGCTACTGCCTCTGTAGTTAATGAAGGAGTGGTTTACTAAAGCACCTAGGCTTTAGCCATTTGAGCCAGGAAGTGAATTAGAAACTGCAGTGAGATGGCAAAAGTCTGAAAGGCTGCAAGTAATTTTTCTAGTGGGATTTAATTAGGGCAGAGTAGCATTTCTCCTCTTTCATATATGGTTGTGGAAGTAGTTGCTTTCTTCCTTATTGAAGCCTCCTGAAACATCGTTTGCACAAAAAATGCCTTCTCAACTAAGAAAAGATTATATTAAGGACCACAGATTGTGAGAGTTACCATTTTGTACTTGTCTTTAAACAGAGTACCTTTTATTTAATACTTTTTGAAAGGAAAGTTTGTTGTGTGTCAAATCTACTTATGCAAGTTTCCCAAGTGCTTCTTAAGAGCTTTTTGGCAGCCTGTCTACCTTGTCAAATACTGACTTTTCCTACTTGATCTAAGTAATTGCTTGGTTATAAGAGTTATGTCTGCAATATAAAACAGATTTTAAAAATGTAAAATGAAGGAAGAGTTTGTAACAAACAGGCTACAGCTAAATACTGTGGCATGATAATGTTTTGGAAAAATCAGCACTGTTGTGAAACTGCCACTTTTTTCTTGTTTCCATGTCATAAAATTTCCTTGAAGTCTTTTGGTTTTGAATGTGTGTGCACTTTCCAAAGTGATCAGAAGCTAAACAGCAGTATCTGTCAGAGAAGACAAATGACCTACCAGCAAATCATCTCGGTTAAAAGGAAGACAAAAATCTATGGAGTAGGGGAAGGAGTTTGAAACTAGGGCTTTCACTTAACTTTGCCCTAATGAGGGGCTAATCCTTGGGCCCCTGTGAAACAAATGAGAGCACCTAGTTAGATCCAACGGAAACCAGTCATTGAAAAAGCTTTTTTCCTTCTGAACCTAATTGGAAGCAAAATAGTTCCTTTGATAGCTCTCTTCATTTAACAGTATCTTTCACTTTTCCTGATTTATATACAGTAAACGAAGGATTCTGTTAATTACAAACACACATGCCTTTTTGCCCATTGATAACTAAGTATGCTCGAGTGAACCTGGCTAGAGCACTCACAGATGAGGTACAAAGATCTACAGTGCAAGCTCTTTAGAAGTTGCCTGAGAAGATTGCCTTATCCAAAGCCAGTAGGGTAGCCAGCACTTAAAAAGCCTTTTCAGTACATTCAGGAAACTATGTGCACAGGGTGGACCACGGTGGAAATCAGCTACATTTACACAAGTGAAAATCTGACCTGGGATTTCAAGGATACTTTATTGATTCAATTATCTTGTTCTTCTGGTTTTATGTGTCATGGCAAAGTAACTATTTCTTTTTCTAAAATCTGAAGAAATGACAGAGAAAAACATTGGATGCTTGATTTCTGTAGAAGCAAGGTCATGCCTTTGAGACAGAGGGAAGGAATGTGTCTGTTGTGGCCCCTCTAAAACAGAGACTTATCTTGATTATAGTATTAGCTTGGTAGTAGAATATGATCTCATCACTGTGAAAGATTACATGAAATATCAACTTGACTGGCCTTAAAACAGCTCTGTTCTCAGTTGCATTCTCAGTGCTGCAGCTGACGTAGGGCTCTGTAATTTGAAGAGATGGCCATAAAGATATTTTGTGGAATTTGGCCTATGCATTCAAGTAAAAAAAATCTGGAATGGATAAAATCATAAATGCCTCTGATGTTTTCTCTTTGACTTAAAAAAAATTTTTAAAATTAATTTCAAGGGCAAGCAAAACTTGAATACCTTGAACTTCAGAGTACTCAGAATTTATATCAAACCTGAGAAAAGAGATGGAAAGTCACCGAATTCAGTGTAGACTAAAATGTGAATTGTTGCCCATCTGCAAGGAATGGCATGCTTGAAGAGACTAAGTGCATGAGAGAGTTTTGAGCCATTGATGCTCTGGGTACTGTAATCAGAGGGGAATGCTGTTTGTGGAGCACATGATCTGCTGTGCTCCCATCTTCAGCTGTATGTTATACCTATATATATAAAAATTATCTAACTAATATTTATATGAAGTACAAAGTACTTTATTTATAAAGCAAGGTGTGTTAAGGGATGTAGTGTCTAGATCTGGGTTGAACTGGGATAATATCTTAAGGCTGAGGACTAAAATGAAGCCATATTTGATACTGGACAGAAGTATGCTCACCAACAAGATTTTGGCTCTGAAATCAGAGATCAGCTTTTGGCCATCTGCTCCAGCACTTGAAATTAATGGAGCTGTTCCAGGTTGTTATTAGCCTAACTGAACTTTTAGTCCCTTTACACACAGATGCATTTAACGTTTGATGTACAGGCTTTTTAATTCTTGTTTTGAAACAATTGAGTGTTGGAAAATTCAGGAAAGAATGAAAGGCAAGGATTCTCTTCCTGTGGTGCGTCTCTCCCAGCACTGCAGCTTATGTCTGTATTTCCCTGGAATGATTTAAAGACTTCAATCTCTGTCTTTGGGCACCAGATACTTTACAAGCCTTTTCCATTTTCCCCTCACCCTTGTTAACCAAAATGCTATGACATGCTCTTATTGTGCTTTCATAGATTTCTTGCTTTCTTTTATTGTTTATTTCCTCCTGACTAACTTGCCACCAAAATGAGTTAGATGTACAAAGAAGATATTAAACAACAAACATTTCTACGCTGCTCATACTTCTCTTAAATAAGGTTGGAGAGCCCTTGAACTTAATTTTCTACTTATTCTGATTTTACATTGATGTCATTTAACTGATTTCAGTGGATTACTTTGGTCAGCTTAGTGTCAGGCTCAGAGTCTATGGCAAATACTTGCGTGTTGCTTAATATCAAAGCTTCATGTCTCAGTATGAATGCCCTCCCTCATCCCTGGCAGAGAGAAAGTGTAACCCCCTCATAATATCTCCTGTTCACTAAACTTAATAGTGCAAAAGGATTTTGATCAGACACTGTCAAAATGCAAGGCCCATCTCAAAAAGAAAAAAGGAAAAAAAAAAAAGGTTGCTGAGGCCAGAAACATTCATCTATCCTTTTCTTTAAGATCTTGGTTTGAGGGGGAGGGTCTGGTCTTTTTTGATCCTGTGTGCTTGTGTTGTGAGTTTGGCTGTACATCCTTTGCTGACTGAAGGGGAATTGCTTTGTATCGTCTCAATCTGCTCGCTGATACTGCTTTCTCAGCCACATGACAAAGAGCTGGTCTTCTCTGTACATTCAGGAACAGCTAGGAAGAGGCAGGAGCCTCCAGGATTGGCAGATTTATAAGTCTAGGAGTTGGACCAAGGGCTGAAAACTGGCTTGAGGTGAAGGATTATGGTGTTAATCATGAAGACTTTAGAAGCAATAAGTTACATGAAAATTGTGTCTAGTGCATCAAGCCTGTATGGTGATCTACAGTGGCATCAGAAGATAAAATGTATGTAGCAAAAGCTATGAAGATTCAGGTGTAAACTCACCTTCCTTAGAACATAAGTAAAGAACCTTCTTCTGAAGAGTTGGCATTAATAGAATTTTGTGTGTGGCCACACCATCAGCAATCTACATGAAGTCACACACAGATTTGGAAGCTCCATTCCTTCGTGTGCAGAGCAGCTTTGGTCGGAGTCAGGATTTGTCCTTATTGCTTGTATCAGGAATACAGATATTAATTTTATGCTGTTTTATACTTGAGATGATGGCTGTTACTCATTCTGGGCTCCAAATACATTTGGGCTTCAGCTGAATTCATTGCATTGGAGAACTTTTAGAGGGTTTTATGTTGTTTCTACAAACCAAACTAGAGGATTTTATGCCTGTTTCACATGGGTCAAGCCTGCACTGTAGTTTTCTTCTTTTTTCAGAGGGGATTGAATTTTGTTTAAATAAATACTAAAACATCTAGTTTTTCATTCATGGGTTAGAAACGTCCACCATGTGTTACTCTGGCTTTAAGGGTATTTGCTTTCTTGAGCTGCTGAGACCATGTACATTTTTCATTAGCTTTTTTCTCCTTTCCCAGTTTTCCTTTTCTTGCTCTCTGCTAATCAAACCTGAACTTAATAGTTGAATCAAATTCTAAACTCTGATGTTCAAAGTAGATTTGTGATTGGGCTGAAATAATTCATTCTGTCCATGCTGAACCCACCTAATCTACTTGCAAGTTCTATTCTTACCCTTTGTAGTGCAACATTTCTGTCACCCAAGCAAGAAAAATAGATCTTCACATGCTTGGCCGATCCATGTAAGCTACTATTTAGTGAATAGGCCCTTTGGAGTGTCATTTTTTTTCCCCCTTGTTTGATAAACTTGAGACATAGTTACTTTGAAGATTGGGCATTATCTACCTGCTCTGGGAACAGTTCCATGAAAACTGAGATTGGATCTCTGGGCTGCTGACAAGCTAATTCTGGACATTATTGCAAGCCTCAAGGTCAGTGTGCCTTTCAACAGCAGAATAGAATTTCTGGTGCATTCATTTCATTTTAAATAGGTCTCTAAACCTGAGCTATGCTTTCCTAGTGGTATGGGAATTCAAGCTTATATACATTGAAGAGGATTTTAAAGATACTGAGATCAGAAAGGAAGAAGACCTTTAAACTCTGGAGAGATTATTGAGTAACAGAGTCTTCACCCTACTGAACCTCCATCCAATGTCTTGGCTGAATAAAAACCACCTTACTCTGTTACAGTAACTGACGTGAAAAGAGCTGGTGAACACATGTTTTCTGGGACACAAACAGAAGGGTTTTCTTGAGTGATTTTTGTTGTTATTTATAGGCAGTACCACAATAAGCACATTTATTGGCATTTTCTGTGGAGAGGTGAAAGAGTTGAAAGAGTTAGAGGTCACCTAGTCCACCCTCCCCTGCTACGAGCAGGGATATCTTCAACTAGATGCAGAGCCCTGTCCAACCTGGCCTGGAATGTTTCCAGGGATGGGGTGTCTACCACCTCTCTGGGCAACCTGTGCCAGTGTTTCACCACTGACGTATCGCAAAAAAAAATCTTCCTTATAGTCTAAATCTGCTCTCTTTTAGTTCAAAACCATTACCTCAAGTTTGTCCCCATCTTTCTTATATGCCTCCTTTAAGTACCGAAAGGCCACAATAAAGTTTCCCTGGAGCCTCCTCTTCTCCAGACTGAACATCCCTGACTTTCTCAGCCTTTGCTCCTAGGAGAGGTGCTCCAGTCCTCTGATCATGTCCCTTCTTTGGACTTGCTCCAAGAGGTCTGTTTTTCCTGTGCTGAGGACTCCAGACAGAGCTGGAAGCAGTACTGAAAGTGGGGTCTCACCAGAGTGAAGTAGGAGGGGCAGAATTGCGTCTCTCAAACTGCTTTTGATGCAGCTCAGGATAGAGTTGTCTTTCCAGACTCTGAGTGCACATTGCCAGCTAATGTCCAGCTCTTCATCCATCAGTGCCCCCAAGTCCTCCTCGGCAGGGCTGCTCTCAGTCCCTTGATTTCCCAGTCTGTTGCTGATACCAGGAGCTGTCCTGACTCATGCACAGGACCCTGCATTTTTAAATACTGAGTTTTTCCAATGAAATTGCAATAGCTGTTGGACTTGTTCGCACTCTCAAATCAATAATGAGGCTGTCTCCTTATGGAGTGTCAGGAGGAGCTGGTCAGGCATCCCCTGCCATATGAGGTCAGTGTCCCTCACAGGTGCTGGGTGTGCCAGATCAGAGGATCCACCTCTTTCTTGGGAAGTCAGCCAGGAAGCCTCCTCCTTTGTATCTCTGACCAACGAATAAACTCCTGAGGGTAAATGCATTCGCAGCTAGTTGGAACCAAACAGAGCTCTGCATAAAAAGAGAAGTAGGTAGAGACACTGCAGCTTTCAAGCAATAGGGTAAGAACCATAAATATGGTAACACATAAGGTTAGAGATTTAGAAGGATAGAGTCTCCAGTGCATTCATTTCCAGGCAATGGAGAAATAGCATGTTAGGAGGGAAAGAGAGAATGTGGCCTGGAAACCAAGAGCTACGTGTTCTAATACACTTGCTAGTTATGAATGTGTGCAAATTGTTATCTTTCTGTGTGCTTTGATTTCTCCAGGAAATGGGGAAAAATTGTAGGCAGATGAAATATGCCATGTCAATTATTTTTCTTTCTTATGAAAGATCCTTCCTCTTTATCCACACCCTGCAATGTGTGCCATGTTTTGCATGCTGTTTCTGAACCCTCTGACTCGCTGACCTTCTTTGGGCAAATAAAAGTCTGATGTAACTTCCCACGAGTCCTGTCTGATATAACTTCCTTTTGATCCCATCAAAGCTGTTTTATGAAGACTGGAGGGACTGCTGCAGAGCTCCCACAGTTCCGTTCCTCATCTGACCACTATAGACCAATGTAGACCCTGACTGTCTGGAAAATCAAAACTGCCTCTGGAGAGAATCTCTTTGCCTGTTGGAAAGTAGCACAGAATGGCAGCTATATTTAAATTTTAATAAAGGGCTTTTGAGCAGTATTAGGTGTTTATAGAATGTCTGTAATAATACATAGTATTAAAGTACACGTTAACATTATTACTACTATGTTCAAGGAAGGGGGAAGATATTTAATGAGGTGCTTATGACTTTGTTGATTGCAAGAGTGTCCAGCTCCCTATACTATGAGAGTGCAGAGTTCCTGAAGAGGTGGTGTTTAGCTTGGTTCTGCATGTTCAGGCTGATCTGACTGAGTCTGAGATTATTGGCTGCTGAAATCTCGTCTTCGATCTCACATGATTTGAATAGAAGATGGCAAAAATCTTGCAGGAGTAACTTTCTCTTTTCACAGATGGTCCTGTTAGTTTGGGATGAGATTTGTTAAGACAAGACTCTGGTTTGGCCATGCTAGAATCAGGTCTGGGTTTCTTTTGAATCGAGGTCTGGATAAATTAAAAACAAAGAAGCATGATACTTAGCTCTAAAGATTTCAACCCAGACTGTCCATCCCCTGGTTTTCAAGAGGTTTATTTCTGAGAGTCGAATTTCAGGAAATTTTCATTTAGGGAGTGACCGTTTAAAGAGTTGCAAGAGCCCTAGAAACCAGAGTTCTTTGTTCATAAGCCACGCACAGTGCAGACAACAGCAATAGCAGCAATCTGTTTCCCCCATGAATTGCAAACAAGCTTAACCTTGAGTTGGAAAGACCATACTCTGGAGAGGTGAAGGGAAATTCAATATCTGACCTAAGTGTGTTCTGACTTTCTCGGAAGAAAGACTGCCAACTGTACAAAGCTAGGATGATGATGTGACAAAGACCCATCATCCACCGAGGCCTCCATGAGCCAATGTCATTCATGGAAGACTGCAAAAGAAGCAGTCCCACAGGGTGAAGGGCATGGAGGTAGGCAGAATGCCTTCATTATTCTTATCCCCACTATACTTGGATGCCTTGGAAAGCTTCAAGGTAAAACTGTTGACGTCTCTTTTACAATGGTCTGTTTCTGTACATATTTTGAAATATCTGGTTCCAGTGGTACTAAAAATTTGCTGTGACTGAAAACTTTTCCAATGCAAAGTACTTGTTAAAATATAACACGTGTCCAGACCAGACTTGAATAAAGATTGCACTATTCTTCAAATTATATTGAAAGTTTGGCAATTTTCTGGAGCTTACAATGTAACTTTCCATTGAAGTCTAAATATAGACTTAAAAGTAAAAAGTCTTTCCTGTTTTATAAAGTATAATGGTGACCTTCACCAAGTCCAATCTCTATTTTTGAAGTCCAGTATTCAGGGATGTGTTACTATTTGGCTTTTTCCCCCCCCTTCTCATTTCTTTTCAACAAGTGATTCTAAAAAACAATGTCATCTTTTCCAACCTCTTTTCTTAGCAATGCCATTTCTGTTTGTCAGCCTGAGCTTCACCACAGTTGGATAAATATTCCTGATGGACTATTTATGTTACCTTTCAATGTGCCACATTTTTGTCTCCCTTGGTGTGGGTCTTGTCTTTTTATTCTTGTGGTATGCTATTTGGCTCTGGCTTATGTTTGTCTTCCCCAGCTGGAGGTAGACATTGGATGGAACTACTACTTTTGAATCTTTCTTTTCTGTTTGAAGGAAATTTCCTACAGTAACAAGCAGGTGGCATTTTCTGATAAAGGGACGGTGCTCTTTTTTCTTTTGAACCAATATTGTCTTCTCAGTCAGCCATTTGGAGTTTGAGAGTGGACATGTTGCTTTTTGTTCACATATTTCTAATAGTCTTAATGCAGGTACTTGTGGTGTGATGTTTTCTTCTTAAAGAATTTATGAATGCTGCTGTGAGTCTTATCCAACTTGAGGTGTGTAAAATATTAGAGATGTTCCTTCTCTATCAAAGGTAATTTTTTTCATATAAATAGATTATATTTGAGATTGACATCCTCTGTCTTGAAGGTAGCTAAGGCTTGGAACAACTCAGTCTCAGGAACCTCTGTAGAGCTCATTTTAGCAAAGATGTATACAATTTGATTTTCAAATCAAAGAGTGACATAACAATGGTAAAATCATGGAACAATGTGAGGTTTAGTCATCATTCCCCTTTTCTCATTTCTTTGTATGCATATGGGCTATTTAAAAAAAAAAATGCACTGGCATCATTATAGATCAGTGTTTTCCCTTTACTAACAGGCTGTTACCATGATTTATTGTGTTGTGATGGTGCTGAGAGACTGAGGAAGAGAATGAAATCAATTTTTTTCAGTGAGGACTTAGTGTGCTTCAGGCCTCCCTGAGGAGGAAGTTCCCCAGAGGAGTGCAGGTTTGTATTGTCACTGTCAGTCTACTTTTCTCATTTTTCTTCACTTGTCAATAACCTAGCAAGTTAACCTAACTAAATGAGTTAGCCTACAAACTTGTTGAGAGTGACTTCTGAGGTCATGTGAACAAATACAGGTGTTAGTCTGCATGCATTAATCCTAAAATCATGCTGAGAGAAAGCACATCGTAGAATATGTTCTTGTGTCCTTCCAATGATTTTGATTTGAGCAGATGAATGACTCGAGAGCCCATTAGCAATCATTTGACTTTCTGTGTTCCTCATTTCCCTTTCCAAGTTTGACACTGTGTAATTTGTGTAGCAATTATACTTCAGCTGTAACTCAATTCCATGTTTTGTTCCTTTTACAGAAATTAATATGGAAAGGCATTGTAGTGATGGAGAGCTTGGAATAACCACCAAGCTGTTTGTCTCTTTAATATACATTTTTCAAAGATAGCATTTTGATGAGTGGGAGAACACAGTAGGTCTAACTGTACTTCAGAAGTTCAGCATTAGTTTTCAGACTCTTCCAATTTCAGGCTCCACCGTCAATGTTGTGAGATCTCACTTAAAGAACTGTGAAATTGAGAGCTGCCCTGTTCTCCCTCCCTATTCCCCTTGCAAAATAAAAGACAGAGGAGAAAAACAATGCTACTCTGACTTATTTATCTTTATCCAGTTCCTCTGTCAGTAAGGGGATGAAGCGAAAAATTCAGAACAAAGTAACCTAACAAAAAAAAAAAATCAAAGGATTAAACCCCCATGTATGTGATCCTGATGAATTGGATGGTTCAGAAGATGTTAACCAGAGCAACAGCTGTAATGGAAGGAGAGCTTGTAACAAACAGGTTTTCTGATTTATCGGGGTAATGAAGCATAGAAGTGGGCAGGCACTGGGTGGTACAGAATACCAACCTTTTTTTTTTTTTTGTGCTGCCTGGGAGATATATTTGAACCTCTAGGGAAGAATTACCCCCTCCCCCTTAATTCCCCTGAAGAGACAGATTTTTTTTTTCCCCTATTCTTGAAAAAGAAAGCAAGGAATGAGCATTTCCCCGAATCCCATTTCAGACATTTCTAAGTTTAAAATGGTTACTTCTTGTTTATTACTGTTGTTAATGTGACTACCCTCACTGGAGACTAATCTTGCTGTAACATAAGGGAGAGAATAAGTGGTGGGAACCTGGCAAATATAAACCTAGAGATGCTTAGATATATGCAACAAATGCCCTGCACTGTTTTCAGTGGGGTTTAGCTTGGTAGCAACTAATGGTCTTCTTTTCATTAAAAGTATTCAATCCAAAGAACCTACCCTAAAATAACACTTAAACCCATCTATAATGCTGTTTTCCTTGCCTGCTTGTGCAATGTCCCAACCTACCTTTCATCTCTAAAATCAATGGGAACAAAATGCAGAGAAAGTTTAATGTGACTTGACTGTGCTCCTGTTCTATGTTCAGTGTGGTGGGACTGAGGCTTTCATCAAGTTTTGTCCTTTGTAATCCACGTTACATTGTAACATGTTTTGCAGGTTTGCAGGCAGGGAGCATGTCCTGCAGTACGGGCTTTGTGGTGATACTCCCTGAAATCCCTTGAGCAGTGTATTTGCTGAAAAATGCCAAAGCTTGGTATTTATCAGTCTGGGAGTTTTCTCAGGCAGAGCTGTTTTCTTCTTAAGATCAGAACCCTGAAGAGAAGTCCTATCTAGCCTTGACTGAGCATTTTAAGCTTATAGATATCTGGTCGCATCACCTATTTGTTCCTCTTTATTCTGGGTGTTTTCCAAGATCCCCCCCAGCAGCAGCATGAAGTGTTTGTCTCCATTTCCATGGAGGTGATTGAGTCCCATCCATCTAGCACCTTGCAAAGCTGCCTCTGTGCGACACCAGCCAGAAGTAATCGGCTGCTGTAAATCCCAGCCACTTGTGTATAGAAGGAAGAAAACATTCAATTACATCTCCCCAGACTTTTTTTTTTCTTTTTTTCCTCAATATCAGTGTTTCGTTGGGTTTTTTTGGTGTGTTTTTTTTTGTTTTTGCTTAGTCTTATGTTCTTCCTCAGTAGCACTTTTGTCTGTTATTTGTTTGTTAAGAAAATATTTCTTGTTTGCTTGTTGGAAGAAGAAAGAAGTTCAGTGCACACAGGGGATAATATTTATTTGATTTCCTGATGGGTTTTTTTGGTGTGGAGCATGAAATTGTTGATATAGCTTTGTGAGATGCTTATCCCAGGGAAGTACTCTCTTTTCTTGTGTGCATACAACTGCTCAGATTTAGTTAAATTTAAAAGTTAGCATTATTTAACACTGTACGGGGTTTCGCTTTATAGTACGGGGTTTAAATGATGGTATTCTTTCTTGTTATTGTTTTTAACAATATGCATGGTGTTGTGATCAGTGATTTCTCTGCAAGTGTTTCAGCAAAGCTATTACCAAGTTGTGAGTTTGCCATATGAGTTGAATACAATTTCTCTAACTGGATACGAGTTCAAATCCGTTTCCTATTCTTAGCCTCTGCCATTTGCTATTTCTGCTGCTGAGTTTGCTGCAGTTACTAGTGCAAGATTAATTTTTCTGTTAGTAAAACTGTGCTTGAGAAGCCTTTGCATTAGTCTGAATTCAGTATCTACTTAAATAAGAAACCTCCAAAAAGAGTATTGGAACAATATCAGAGAGCATCCAAACAAGCAAAAGAAATAAAAAACAAATGGAGAAAACAGACTGCCTTCTGTGCCTTCAGGTGGAGCAAATCTGGGCTTCAGTAACTGTTTTCTCTGAGTTTGAGATTTCATAGCTGAGCAACTCCCAACAGAACCACCTGTTTGCCAGGTTTTACCAGCCCCAAGTTACATCTTTCTCCCCTGAGCCTCCCTAAAACTTTCCTGCTTTGAGCAACTCCAAGTCAAAGCCCCTGAAGCTACTGTGGTTTGCCTGCCTGGCTGCAGCTGCTATATCCCCTCCTATGCTGTTAGCACCAGCTCTTTCCATCTTGTTGGCCATTCTGGTCAACTGAGTTCTCCTATTTGTTTGCCTTTCACCATAGAAAGCAATTCTCCCTCTTTTGGGGCATAGCTGTGGTAGCAATTTAGCAATTAGCTCTGGTAGCAATTTAAGAAAACCTGGATGCCAGCTGGGACTTCCAAAGAAGAAAAATAAGATGTGTCTGAGAGAAAACAGGTGCACCACAGCTCTGTGTTCGGTGAGCTCTAACAATACATCTGATGGAGCAGCAAAAATATTTTGGGTAACCTTAAGAAAATCTGTCTCCTGCACTACATTATCACTAGTAATGGCACATTCCTGGTTTCAGTAAGTATATCAGGGATGTTTATTTTAAGGAGAATGGGCACAGTTTATTTTGCACAGAACATGTTTGGGAATGTTTGTCATGATGTGTCAGTGACAATCCGAAAGACACGGCGTTGCCCTCTTTGCATATCCCCACTCCCTTGGCTCCCACCCGTTGGCATTCTTGGTATTGAACATGTCTCCCTCAGTGAAATGTTGAAAATAGTTTTTAACAAAAAGAACCTTCATATAATTGATATCTGCAAGAAACTGATCTCCAAAAGCATGTTTTAACCTGTGTATTTTGTAAACACAACATGAAAAATTTGCAGAGAATTTGTTACATCCTGAGGCAACTGTAAGTGAAGACTGGGGAGCTACATAGTGTATAAGGAAGAGAAAACAAAGAAAAGCCAGATGGGAGTGTACAAGTAGAATGTGCAATTAGTAGGTCTTGTGCACCCAGCAAAAATTATTTCTTCTGCTGTAGCTACAAGACAGGCTACTTTAGGATCATGCTGCTTTAGGATCTTCACTTTCCTAAGCTGTGGCAGGTATGCTGACATGGACTTAGTTGCTAGCACAGATGTACCAGTTCCTGGAGTCCCACCAATGTAACAGTGCCAGCTACAGGATGTGTGTTTTCCATGCCCTGAGCTGACCTTGGGTGTGCAAAACTCTGGCAAAGCTTTACACTGTAGACATGGCCTAAGGCAAGTATAGTTTGCCAAATGTAGTGTTTAATGAGTCGGCCAAATGAGTGTAATACACAGCAAGTTTGGTAAAGCCCCTGAGGGCTGGAGTCCTAGGAATGTGCTGTGATGTAGCAAAATGAGCTAGTGATCTTTTTTATCCACCTCCCTGGTTAGATTGAGCCTGGCCTCTCAGGGGATACAGCAGGGAGAGGCTTACAGCACAGGGAGTGGTGCCTTTCTGTAATGATCAGGCACTGTCCTCCTGTTATGGCACCCACAGAACAGCCGTGTCTAAGAGATTACTGTGGACAAGAGGAAGGGTCACACTCCGTGCCATACCTGATGTGGACAGCAGAGCAGTGCAGACTCCATGCAGAGCCAGGCAAAGGGTGTGTGGTATCCCGGGAGAGAGCTCTCTGGGCCAGGGGAGGTTGTGTTGGCAGAGATGAGACGCTTGTGCAGAGAGACCACATCCAGGCGAGTATTAGAGACAGATGGCTCTGTTGTGAAATTACTCTCTTGCTTATGAGCTCTTGCTATAGGACACTTTATTTTGGGATCCCCAGATTTGGTGTCAATCTGGAACAGCCCAGTATGAGGGTGTTTTTTTGTTACAAATATGGTCATTCTGAGAAGTATATTTACTTGAGGTACAGTAGTTGCATATTCTTGTATTTTCCTAAAATGTGATACCATTGTTACAAATCCTCTACCTCTCTGTGTAAGTTAACCTGCATCTCTGCACAGATGTGTCATGTCATACAAACTCAATCCAAACGTGCCTGTTGCTCTGTAATTCTCAACATTACTATAACTGGAAATATGAAGACTAACAAGTGGAATTTTCAAAGGTTCTGAAGGACAAGTGAGGTTTTTGTAGAAGGTTTTTGCTTTGTTTTATCTTTAAAAAAAAGACTGATACTTTTATGTCTTCCTCTAGAAAAGCTCCTTGCTATTCTTGTGGTTTGTGAATGAGGACCAGAACACATTGATCTGATCACTGGAGAGAAGCCACTGATCCCTCAGTAAGACTTTCCTCTGTTTAGCACCTGCACCTTTTAAATGTCCCTGAAAATGACACTTGATTGAATTTTCTTTTATTTCTAAATAAAGTTCTTTTTTCCTTTCACACAGCTTTTGTTCTTTGAGATTGATTTCATCATAAATTAGAATGATTGGAACCATATGGTTTGCGAGACCTCCTGTACGTGCATCAGACCACACCCAGCAGGTTTGTCTGTGTTTTGCTGGCAGAAGTCTAAACTGCAAGGAGAACCTAATGGGAGTGCTAAGAGCTGCAGTTCTAAAAACTGCGCTCTGACAAGCAAAATCTCTTTGAACATAAGAGAAATTAGTTCTAGCTCATCAAGGAGATAAGAAAATAAACATGATCATTCCTTGGCTCTGAAATGCTTTTTATTCAACAGAGTAATTTCTGTTCAGAAAGGCATTTAGAACTTGCCTTCTTGACAGAGCCTTGTGTTCTGACACCTTTAGATTGTAAGAAAAAATAGACTAATACTGTTTGTTTTGTAGAATTTGGAAATGTGTTGAGAGGTGACACTGTGGAACAAACAGAAGCTTCAACCAGAAGGGAGCCCTGGAAGATAGTAGCACAGCCCTGCAACAGGCTGAAGTATACACTAAGAGGGTGGGGGAAGATTGAAGTGATGCTTGCTTGGCTCCTACTTCTCCCATTTCTGCTCTGTGAGCACAACTGAAAACAGATCCCCTGATGGTATGGAGGTCAAATGGTTTATTTCTGTCATGCTCATGTGGTCTTGCCAATAACAGGGGAACATGAATCAGAAGCTTATTTTAAAACCAGAGATACATGGTGTCAGTATGTATTATGATAGTATCTAAGGACCAGTTAGGATCAGGGCTTCATCTACTACATGCTGAATCCATTACAAGTTGAATGTGTTGTGTTGTTGATCCTCCAAGAAATTTCAACCCAAGAGCAACAAGCTGTAGGAGGAGAAGGGAAGGTAAAGGAGCTGAGGTGTTGGATGATCTGCATAGAAAAGATACAAAAGGCTATATGCTAAAAGATGTCACTTGTAACTGTTCAGGCAAGTAATTGAAAGATAAGTCTTAGAAAAGAGGAAAACACCTTCTTTGTTTAATGAAACACTAGAGACATCTGGAATATTTTGAGTTGATGTGGGGCTGAGGTGGGAGGAGACAGGACAGGCAGGTGAGCAGATCAATGGCATTGTTGAAGCTTGCCCATATAGTGTTTGGGCTCGTTATTTCCTCAGCCATATTTGTTAGGATGTTGTTGTTGTAAACTTGGTCTGGAAAAGTAAAATCAACTTCTTTGAAAAGGTTGCCTTCATAAGAATTTTGTTATGATGTGTCCCCACTGTTTTTCAGGGCTGATGACCCATATGCAAAAGTGTGACTGACAGCAGCTGCGATTGCAAAACAGACCAGAGAAGAAATGCCTCATGCTGAGGATGTAAGATGGGGAGGAGAGAGAGTGAAACTACTTTGTTGCATACCGCAAAAATGTCTTTCTCTCTCTGTCACATCTTCCACTTATTAAAGGCAATATCGTTCTCTCTAGGCACTTAGATGAAAACTCAGAAATGAAAAGGCCAAAAGGCAGTTAAGTGATCTGTGCATGGATGTTACTGCTGTCTCCAGAAGAAAAGATGAGTGCTTAATCAGAATCAGAAATGTCTAAGACTCTGGCTAATGATCCTCTCCTTCAACCTGAACACTTCTACTGGAACAGGAGAAGAATATCCAAAATCTTCATGACTCCTGGAAAGTCCATGGGAGTTGGAGGCAGTATCATGGAAACCTTGGTTAGGTATGTGGTATTCAGCAGCTTCACAGATGAGCTTCCAGGAAATCTTTACAGCTTTTGTAATAAAAATAATGTTAATATATGACTTTGTTCATTGTTGGGCCTCACAGTGAATTGCTTGGGCTTTGTCTGTAAGATTTCTAGCCAGTTGGTCTTGCAAAGAACAAGCGTAAGTTGGAGCCTTACAGCATATAAATGCTACGAGAAGGAAATGATATTTTAAGATAAATCATATTTTGGGCCCAGCAAGTTTAACATTGACTAATGCTGCCAGAGTCTTTAATAATATTGAATTCAACAATCTTTTCAATAAAATTCCAGAATCATCTGGAACATTCCCTAGTATATGAAATGAATGCTTGTAAGCTGCCAGGTGATTAACACTGTTTGCAGAGATGTGAGGGTGTCTCAAGAGACTCAGCTTTGTTTTGCTACTGTAATTTCCAGTAAAGATTTAGTCAAGGCTTGAAACTGTCTCAAATGATGTATTTTGCAGCTTTAAGTTAAAATTCAGACCTGCCAAAGGGTTCTTGATTGTTAGTTTTTCTGGCTGAAATCACCTAATCTTTCCACTGTGTTTTGTGCATCTAGTTATGGATGACCATTTTATCTCTCTGACCTCAGAAAAGACAAACTCTGTATCACTTCCTAAGTGTGTGTGGGGGGAACCTAAACCCTGCTAAAATATTAGGAAGAATTTTCAAAGGATTTCAAATTAATCAGATATTGTCCAAATAAACACAAAAAGTGTAAAAAAAGAGGAAAAAAGGGAAAGATTTGCAGCCTAAGAGACAAACCATTGGTTGTGTTTAAAGGAAAGAGTAGAGGTGGAGAAATTAATGGTTTTGAGAGGGCACTTAGCAGACAATATGAAAGACTAATCAAGCATAAAGAACCACAAAATCTCAGTCACAAAATAAAGCAAAGAAGCAAACATGAGAGAGAAATAGGAAAACCATAAGAAATAAAAGTGGAACTGAAACTAAGGATACTTTGACCCTTTGAGGGATATCAGAGAGACTGATAGCTCATTGTGTGAATTCGTTAGAGATTTATTGCAGGTGCAGGATGTTATTGCAAGGTGGTTAAGTGTCCTTTACAAGTTGTGAGCCACATGCAGTACTAGTGCAGCACCTGCTAAGTTTGTTAATGCAAGGGGATGCTTAAATGATGTTGGCTCTGCAGCATTTTAAACTATGCTGCCCTCACTGTTCTGGTTCAATTGGTTCTTGGTCCCACGAGCACAATCAACAACCGTGCCTGCAATATTTTAGCTCTCAGCGTATTAGGTCCACATAGCAACTGAGAGATTTTTGCAGTGGAACTATTTTGATTTCAATGTTGTTTATACCGTACTCTCAAAATCACTTGGAAAAGCTTCTGAGCCCGGGCATGTTCTGCTTATGTGGAACAAATGTGCATGGGGAGCAGCAGAACGCTGCAGTCATTGTAAACGTGATGGGAGGGTGAACTGCAGCAATGTTTGTTTCACTGATCCAGAACCACAATCCCCAGCCATCACACATGTACACACACACATCCACATGTATCAGTGTGCATGTGCATGCATAGATACCTTTATAGTGAAACACTAATGGAAACAGCATAATGTAATACTTAATGACTCTAGTGTACTACCCAGTCTTCTTTCAGATAAGAAACTATGATTTATGTGTCTCTGTTGTGTGTGTATATATATATTTATGTATAATACTTTACATAGGGCTTTTTTCAACAGCAGTAAGCCATTCTTTTAAAGCCTTTAAGTATTCTAGACTCCAAAGTATAATTATTAATAAGTGGATGGTTTTTGTTTTTCATGATAGGAAATTTTTATTATTCTTTTTTCTTTTCCAAGATGTGTTTCATTTGTTTTGTGTGTTACAAAAACCCCACACAAATGGTCTTGTGAAGCGTAAGTAGAGGCAGCTCTGTTGGTTTCCGTAAGAGAAGGAGTAGGAACAAACAAAAGCCTTGGCACTAGTACACTGGTAACTGAATGGAAAACTTATTAGAAGAATCATTTTACCTACAATTGTTGAAAATTTGAAAAACTAGGCCAATATTTGGATTTTCAAAATGAAAGTAAAATTAGTTAAGACATTTTGTCACTTTCACCTTTTCACAGCTGAAAAAGAGTTAAAGAGATTTAAACGTTATTTGCTCAAAAGAAAAGTATTTGGGATGAAAAAAGCATCAGATGCATTTTTATTTTGCTGCTGTAAATGCAGGTTTATGAAGAAATGATGACAGATACCAGTAATTTCAAGAACTGGTTCTTCTGTATATTATTCTTTAGCTGGAGACACTAGTATTTTTCATTCATTTTCTAGTTATGCAATGGTTTTGTGTTTTAACTGTGCAGAGTATGAATTACTTTGCCCTAACTGATTTGCAAGTCTGTGATGTAGCATTGGCAGGGTGCATATAAATTGTGCACCAAAGAGGAATTCTGCAGAGTAATATTAAAATATGACCTCATTTGGACATTGCACAGAGATTATTTGTGTCACAGCAACTTATGAAGGAAGGTGGGAAGGCATCAAAACGCCTACCAAGTCATGCTCTTTCCACACTACTTAAGAGTTTGGAGATTCTCCCTGTGATGGAGATCATTTGTGCAGGAAACTTTCTGTGATGGAAGACCTTAGTTTGAATGAAACTTTTTGTTATTTCTGTGTTAGACTTGGGTATTTGGGAGAAGAGTAACTATGAAGAGACCTTAAGAAAGTGACATTGAAAAGACAACTAAATTTCCTTGAAAATTTTCTTGAAGTGCTGCAACACAAAATAACCTCTGAGAACAGTCATGGGCAGCAGACAAAGTGCCATGAAAGATAAACTGAGGAAGCACCTCAAATAGATCCTTCATGAGAAGAGTCAATTTAATTTTCCAAGTCAGCAATAGAGCTCTCTGCAGCCTTCATTGCACAACCTATGCAAGTGATACTGTAGTCGCTTGGACACAAGCCAGTGTGGACAAATGTGCTGGAGTGATCTTGCACTGGCAGGAGTAGGAAGAGGTGCGCCGGCCTGACCTAGTAGGTATTTTCCCTACTCATCAAAAAGGAATAGGCATGGACAAGCCATAGGGAGCACTATGCCATTAAATATCCTTCTGTCTAGTTCTAATATCTCACCTTCTATTTTTAAGCGTCTCATGAAAGTGCTAAGGCAAAGCACTATAAAAGAGAAAGAATGTAAATATTATGGTTTAGGAATATCAGCCCCAGTTCAAGTGCAAAAACCTGCCTTTTAGTGAAAGCTTTCAGAGGCTTCTGGTTCAAAGGATTTTGGAGATGTGAAGAGGCAGATACATACATTACTTTCTTCTTCTATATTGATTACCCCTTATTGATGGCAGATAAGTTGAAATAAGGAAGAGCATCTCTCCCAAGCAGCTCTGAGAGGGCAGAAAAACTGGCATGGGAAAGAGCAGCTACAAGGTGGTAAATAGTTTTTCAAATGACAGGATACATTTTCTGCTGAGGCTGGAAGTGTCAATGTCAAAGCAGCTCTTGCTTGTGTCTCAGACCTCCTGATGCAATAAGCTATTTCAGTGTATGATAAAATACTCAGGAAAAAAACCCCATGGTTTTAAGACCTTATTTTACAAGAGCTTTTTCTCTTCATAAATGTAGTTATCTTACTGTGGTTTTATCTTTCAGGATTAAAGGGCTAAAATGTGTGTTAAACTTTGCTTTTTGTTTTGCTTTATACGGAGTCTGATATGAGTAGGAATATCTCTGAGCTGGAAAATATATCCCCAAGACCCCTGGAAACTGCATATTTTTATTTAAACTTAATCCTGCTGTGTTTAGTGTCAGAGCTAAAAATTGAACCTGGCAGGAATAGAAAGTGAAGCAGAAAACTACAATTTGGCTTCTCCAAGTCAGCAAACTGCTAAATCAAGTGAGATCCTGAATTTAAAAAGTGAGTGCTAAAAGTAAATGTAGAATGTTTTGGCTTCAATAACAATTTCTATTGTTACAGACTTACTTTTAACACTACACAGTTTGCTACAATAGCCTCTTATGTATCCACAGACCAGCAATCAGCCTGCATATATTCTAGTCAATTAGTTCTTTGCTAAAGCAGCATAAGTTCAAAGATTTTATTACCCTTCTGATTTATTTCTCTAAGCTGTCTTTGCATAAGGTCTCTGTGTTGACAATATGAAAATGCTTTCTAATTTGTGTGTAGTAGCAGGGGGAAGGAATTGTTGGCAAGAGTTGCTCTTAACTAGTAGGTATGTGTTTCTTTTTTATCTCTCAGCCAGGGCTTTGTCAGAGTGGAGGAGCTGAGATTGGTTAATACTCAGACAGACTGTTGAAGTTCCAGTCTGGTTTTCTAATTTAGAAATGCTACTGGATGATAGAAATGGTAGGAATCATTGTAAATTTTATGCGAAAAAAAAAAAGAAACTGGAAAGGACTCCTTGGGACTGTAAGAAAAGATCTAAAGTAGTCCTTTAAAAGTTAGAACAGCTTCAAAAATCACAGTCCCAGTTTGAGTGTTTTGCTTGTCTTTCAAGTGAATATTTTTCTCACTGATGTGCTCTTTAAGCTCACCTTGTGATATTCATTTGCTATGCATTTCAAATCAAGGAAATGAAAAAGAATGAACAGTAAGCAGTGAGCTACCCTTGGAAAAAAATACAGTACGGATAGACTGGACAAAACCAGCAAGAAAAGGTTTATTCTTGGTTTGCAGTTTCAGAATTTTTGTTATTGCTGAGAGATTTTGAGACTGAAGTTTGTAAGAAAACTGATTCTGTGCTGTTTTCTGAGTGCTTTAGATACTGTCATTCCTTCCTCTAGCAATTCCTTCTTCCAGCGGCTGCCACTTTTTCTTCTCTCTCCTAAAACCACACACACACAAAAAGGTAATTAAAAATTATAAATCTGACAGGCTGACCAGGTCACATCCTGTGATTGTGCTGTGTCATCTGCTGGGTGTCTTCATCTGCTTTCATTGTGCTGCAGGGTGCCCTCATGCACAATTGGCACCAGCAGCCTTAGACTGAGGATTGTCCAGCTCCTCAAACAGAATGGTGTTTCCCTTTTGTTCCCCATGATGCATGAAATGAATACTTGACTGTGCTTGTGATGTGGACTGCTGTGTTCATTCACTTTAGCTCCTTTCCATCTAATGGACTGTTAAAAGAGATGATATTTGATCTGCAGCAAAAGAATGTTTAGTCCTTTCAGAGCCCTTCTCATCTCTGGGAAGCCTTCACAGGGAAAAATTGAAGATGAGGGCAGATAATGGCAATACAGGTTTGGGGAAAATATTGGCCTTATCGTATTTCTTTCTTTTCTTGTCAATTTTTTTTCCTCTTCATTTTTTTTTTTTTCACCTATGCAATTTGGAGACTTAATAGGAAATCTGTAGCCAGAGTGCCCTACTGCTTCACCACAGACTCTTAAGAGATGCTCCTCTTCCCACCTCTTAGGAGATGCTTCTCTTCCCTCCTCCCTAAAACTGAAGGTCATCTTTGTTCAGTTTGCTTCTCTCTTAACTTCACAGAAGGCCACCTTAATATTTGAAAAGTACTAGGCTGATGTGGAAACTTTTAAGTCTTGCAATGGATTACCCTGGAAGTGAGACTAACTGGGCTGGAAATGGTGGCAGAGGGGGTACTCTGAGAAGTCTTAAGTGATGGAAGGAGAAGATAGGTAGGGAAGGAAAACAACTCTTGCCTACTAAAAGGCCATGTAGCTAGTACTGGTCCTGTGTAAACTATCTGAGCTCCCATGGATTAGCTTTTATACTGTACTTCAAGTGAGACCTAAGGATGGAAATCTGGTCATCTGAGTTATATTGAGGTCATCCAAATTAATCTTTAACATAATAAAAACAACAATGGTGTTTTTAGTCTAACAAGTAGAATTAAATAAGCAGTCTGGCAGAAGATCTGAGAAGCAGGAGGTGAAAATAAATAAAATAGAGCAGTGAAGAATGCAGAAAGAAACAGAAAGTGTTCAAAGGCATGTAAATACGATGAAGACTGAAGCCAGATTCATATGCAAATGTCTAAGGCACAAATCCTCTTCCCTCCTTTTTCCCTTCCCCTGAGGATGTGTGCATACAGCCCCTGCCCCCTCTTGTGTTTACTCACTGGACAGAGTTTAAGCAATGGAACAGAGGAAAAAGGAGGCAGATGTGACTATGTGGGAAGTTGCTTTGCCACTCAGTTGTGTATGGGAACCACATCTTCTTGTGTAGTTTCTGGGAGGGGGATTTATTCTTTCAGCATTTTGAGAAAGACTTATGATTCCACCTGGATTTATGCACAATAGCTTTCCTGTCTGTACTCTTTATCTTGAGCTCACTGACCAAGTTATTTTCCTCCTGGGATGTATAAAGTATACTCTCACCTGCACTGGGATAAGACACTCTTGAATACAAAGGCCTCTGCTGAAGGCCTTTTTGCAAGTATTGCCCATTCCCATCAAATTTCACCTGGAGCTCATCTGTAGGACCTTACTCAGGCTGAGTCATATGGTAGGGCATTATAAACCTCAAAATGGTATAGCTGTGTGCTCTGGTACTTGTTTTAGGAAGTTCACACCAAGTTCTAAACTAACAGACCATTTAAGCTTTTTAATTGTAATGATTTGAAAGTCACCTCGGTGAAATCAGCTGAGCTTAAAGCTGAAATCATGCTGAAGTGCTTTGCTGGCTTAAAGCCCAAGCTGGCTTTCAGTGTGTTATAGGCTGACTTTCCTGGGATGATGGTGAATTAGGATTGTGTTAAAGTATTTCTAGTAAGATGAAAAATTGCCTCACATCTAAAAGTTTTATTGCTTTTTCCGCTTTCTATGAACTCAAAAATGAGGCTATTTGTATGAGAAATGGTACTTGAAAGTATGACATTTCCAGAAGTAGGGATCCCTTTTCTAACAGAAGTTGAATGCAGAGTGCACAATCATTTTGGGAAAGGAGGGAGGAAAAAATAGAAAGATACTATCTCTGGAAATGAAGGTCCTGTGTGAGGCTTTGGATTCACAAAATTAACTACATGCTGTGAACTATATCTGGTTGTAAATTAAATTTACCTTAGTGTCCCAGTCCTGTATTTGGGCAGTCCTCTGCCCAAATCTGGAGTGACAGGGCTTCAGAGATACCTGTGCATCTGCATTTCTGCATCCATGTGATGCTGTGGGCAGCTGTACAATGCAGCTGTACAATGAGGTGATACCTACTTATTGTTCTCAGTAGCTGCTAAGGGTTGTCTTCACAATTTCTTAGTACAGAACTGCTTGGTGAGGCCATCCAAAACCCTACTCCTGAAGACTGGTTGGTATTTATGGAACTTTAGAAAGCAAGTCACGGCCAACAGTTAAACAGTGTCTGATAGTTTCTGCTCTTTGCAAATTTTTCCAGACATATTTGTCCTGCTATAGGCAGGTTACTCCTGAAGAAGCATATTCTGTAGTTTGTAGCTGCATGGTGAATAGCTCGAAAGCATGTAATTTCTTTAACAACACTTCACTACTTAGCTTGCAAAATCTCTATGAGAAGTAGTCCAAGTTCCTTGACCTTATTTTTTTTCCTATTTGTTTTGAACAGCATGTCTGGCACATGCTTCATGTGTTATATTTCCTCTCTGGATTCATCTTTGACATTCAACATGTGAACTTTTCTTATAATTAGTTCTGACCAGTACAGCAAGATCAAGTACCACTGTTTATAGTTTAACTGAATTTTCTTGTTGTCAATCACAAGACACATGCAGGATGCAGTGCTGGAGCTGAGCAGAAAGGAGTGGAATTCTGCTTCTAACTGATTTCATACTGATGTCAAAGGATGCTCATGCACACTTCTGTGTGCCCATAGCAGGTCTGCAAAGCCAGTGGTTGAGTATTTAGCAAATGCATTCAACATGCAAGTTGCCACAGATCCTTGGGTTTGTGCATTAGATAAATCTGCCTCTCGGATGAGCTTTTATTCCATGATTTCATGAGCACTTGCTCTACAAACATCTGTAAATTTAAAGTGAACTGAGTTTCAATACCTTTGCAAATTAGGTTTGATTGTTTCAAGTAGCATCTGAAGAAGGAAACAAAAGGAGTACTACAGTGGTTAAAGCAAACTCATTGAAAATCAAGATATTGCCTTTTTGCCCTTTATTTGCCTGGAATTTTGAGGTGGCTTTTTGGAGGGTGGGGGGAGAGGGGAAAAAGTCCAAAGCAGCAAGAGCAAAATCGCAGACTGGTCCAGAAATTGTGTGAAATTTTTCTTTAATTGTATATCTTGTCTGTACTCTGTTGCCAACAATTGCAGAAGTCTTGCCTGTTTTTAGGAAGGGTGATGACAGTTGACTGTTTTATTTATGATTATCTTAGTAGCATTAAGTGACACACTGTACTGTCCCTGCTAATATCTGATGAGTTTTGTGGCTTTGAGTCCAAGGCCAGAGAACACGGGCTGCATTTTGGAAACATCTTTTGTAAAACAACCTGTACCCCATGAGTTGGGAGGCTCTTCCCCTCTCCCTCAGCTCTGATGCCCTTGCTCTGGGCACACACTCTGTGTACATTCTGCACATTCCACAAGCGACTTTGCTTATATAACCCCCCCACTCTACCTTCCTCTCCCTATATAGGTGAACTGCAGGCTGACCTCACTTAAACAGCACCACCCGCTTCACCCACCATCCAGGCTGGCTATACACAAGTCAATCTTCATTTCTGATTCCATTTCTCTTGTTTCTAATAGCTAAATACTGAAAGTGCCAGTCTGGGGGTATTTCTTTCTAGGGCAGAGCTAAGGCAATTGTCTAGCAGCTGCAGAAGCCAAAGTGACTGTGTATGTTACTGTGTTTTCCTGAATTGAAAACTTAAAAACTGTTTACCCAGAAGAACTGCCTAGCAGCCCTGTTCAACACTATGGATGAGGGAAGCTGCAGGTTGCTGCTGCTGCTGTTTTCATTGAAAAGCCTTCTGCTGGGTGAACCTGTGTGCAATCCTGAGCCACCTCTTCTCTTTCCACATGGACTGCTAACACCTAAATTGTAAAAAAAACCCCTCAAACCCAAAACAAACAAAGTCCTAAACACCAAACCTCTGAAATCCTTGCACAAAGATATGCTTGAAGTACAAAGTGTACCTACACACATTTAAAATAATGTCCTTAAAATAGATTCATTCTGGACATGACGTCAGGTTTCAGCTTTTCTTGCCAAGTGCTGGTGATTTCAGAAAAGTGAACATTCCTCTGTTTGGATTGCTCTATCAATGCTGTCAATAATCTGTCAGGAATCATTGGAATAAATGATTATAATGATAATGTTGTCACTGCCAGTAACATCAACAAGTACAGAAGCTGCTACTCAGTGGCAAGTGGCACAGGTAACAGGAGCAGTGGTTTCAAAGGAGTGTTCCATAATAAGCTTAATGTGGTTTACTGATTTAGGATTTTTTAGTTTAAAATTGGTTTCCAGAGATTTTTAAGTGTCACCTTGAACCACCATCAGATTCATCTGTAGAAACTTCTGCTGGAGCACATTTTCAAAGCTGCAGAGCGTTTCTAACTCTTGCTGCAGTCAGTTGGAACTGTGGGCATGGAGGAACTTTAGGAATGAATTGTTAGTTGTTGTTATTAATTTATTTGGGAAACACAAACAGTATGACTTATTAACTCATGACTTGAAAAATGCTGCACTCTTTCTCCACAATAAGCATGCTACTGAAAAGCAGTACCTTCCAAAGATGACTTTAAGTAGAATTTGAACACCAGAATTATGAATGAGAACTTACTTCACTAATCTGCAAAGCCCTGGAAAGCTGATAATATACAACAGAGACAAAAAAATAAACCCCACAGGAGTTCAAAATCATATGCTTTATATCTTTAATGAAACTACCAGAATATGTCTGAATGATACAAGACATACAGAAATATGATGTCACCAGCTTGAAAGCATGTCTTCCTGAGGTTTTCTGCACTGGTTCCTGATCTGGGGTTTTCATTTGATGTCATCTATTTGATCATTCTCTCCTGTCTCTTCTAAATTTGTGGCTAATTTACTTTCTTTTGCTGTGATTTCCATTTCCAAATTTTTTGATAAGTGTCAGCCAGTGCCTTTTCAGACATTTCCTCTGTATATAACCCAGAGAGCTGCTTAATCATGTCATATGTGCAGCAATATGGTTTTATTATTATTCATGTGTTTCTAAAAGCTGCAGCCAAATATTAATTTGAGAGCACAATAGCTAAGTCTTTGAAAAAAAGAGAAAGAATAGTAATTCATTGTAGACCAAATAATTTCCTTAGCAACTTTTCATAATAAAGGGCTCTTGAAAGTGCTTTTCACTCTTAGATTTTGTTAACTTCATTTCTTTGGATCTGCCTTTTTGCTCTTGTGACTCTTTGCTTGGGCAAGCTCTGGACCGGAATCGAAGGGATGTGTTACAGAAAGCCAGACGGCAGGGGAAATCTTCTCGGCTCTTCTTTACTGTTTCTCTTTTGAAAGGGCAGACTTCCTTTGGGAGAGACCTGTATGTGACTGAATCCCTACAATTTACAGTGTCATCTTTGGAGGTGGCAACATTCCCAGTACCTATCAGCACTGAGTGCCATAAGCACCAGATTTCACATCTATCTCCTTAGCGAGGAATATAAATAGAAATCAAAACCAGTTGTGCAAATGTGTTCTTTAAGCAAGCTGAAAAGAAATGCCTCCTGTCTGTATGTACTGTAACTCCAGTGTCTAGATGCTTCCATTCATACATTCTATTTGCTGGTTGTAAATTTAAATCTCTGTGTCTGAAGATATTTGCAATGAGATTGTCCAGTATAAAGTGAGAGAGATCATCTAGCATAGGAAATGTTTTATTGGACTGGAGAAAGAAATGGAAAAATGAACTAAAAAGACATCACATTTTGCACTGTTAAACACTTTAAAAATAAAGAGGGAACATAAAAGTATCCGATATATACTCTTTTGTTTCTTTTCCTCTATTATTTTCCTTCTCAGACGTGTGTATTCATAATGTTTAATGGAGTGGAATTGCCTGAAACAGTACCATTTTTAATACACCTTTCTGTGGCTCCTCAGTACATATGTGAACAATTTTCATAAAAAATGTTGTCATAGACATTTTGTGGTTGATCATCTGTACTGGACAGATGGATTCAGTCACTGTAAGCCAAATAAATAAATTAGCACTATCTTTGAAATGTATAGCCACACTTGGCATCTGCAGTTACCCTGCTCCCTCCCCTCAGTTCAGATGCCTTCACCTATACTGCTGAACTGGCCTAACTTTATATTCTGTTTGGCCTTGAGTTAGAACAGAGGACCACCTGCATGAAAGAGATGTGAAATGTTATGCGTGCCTTTGTAATGGGATAAAGTACCAGAGTACCAAGTCTGCAAATATTTTACTGAGCAGGTCATGTATTAAGTAAAGCACTGAAAGGTAAAATGATAAATGATGAGGTCATCGTTTTAGAACTGATGTCCGGGTGGTGAAAAGCCAGAGGGCTGAAAAAAGTGACTTCCTTTAAACTTCACTGACGTGGTGTGTTGCCTTCATTGTACAGGATGAAGCTGTACTGTCTCAGCTAGCTTTGTGGCCTGTTTGTGAGTAAATCTGCCTGTAAAGAAGGAGCCTTGTAAAGGAAGGATATAGGTGTGCTTTTGACTGTCATGATTCATCTTTTCAAGTGTCTCATGAGCTGCAAGAATGCCTTCTCTATAATGCTAGAATTTTACCTAGTCTAATGTAAATATTTATGAAATGCTTCAATTAATTCTGCCTGACAAGGCAAGTAGTGGAGACTGCATTTAGGCATTTCCCCTCTCCTCCTTTTCCTCATTTTTAACTCACGAGCTGCATATCAGCTGGTACTTGTGACCTCCAAACCAACCCATGATTTCTACGCATACTGGAGAGAAATTCAGGTGAAAACTTTCTGTCCTGTCCTGTGTTTTATGGTTAGCTTTCTGTCAAACTCCTTGATTGTAGAAGAATCTAATAACTGCAGGAGAGGGAGTAAAAGGTACTAGCTGGGAACAGGACATTACATGCAACTTCTCTATCCCTTTCATTATGAAGTGCTGTTAGTGTAACTCAGAAGGAAATTCTGTTTGATTTGAAATTACCTCTCTCGTTGTGACTGTTCCTTTAGTTCAGTGTGTGATCTAGGTGCCTGGGTGTGAACATATGTGTTTAGACTGATGTGGGTAGCACAAAGGTATGGGGTGGAGGGCCTATCAGTCATTTTTCAAAGCAGTCATGCTTTGTCAACTATGCAACAAGCTGCTTTATTCTCTTTTTTTCTGCCTGGGGCAGTGGAACATCAGTCAAGTATTTCCAGAGCTAGAGTTAGTTGTTTTCTGGTGGTCTGGAGAGCTGAATGTGCTGGCTGAAGGGTCAGTTCAAAGCCAGGACTGATGCAAAGGAAGAAGCAAGATGACATGGGTGGGAAGAGGGCAGGCTGGGGGAGAAACTTGATCCTTCTGTGGCAGAAAAGCTATGAGCAGGTAGAAAAGATGGTCTTGTAAACTGGCATAATTTAGAGAGAGTTTCAAGAAAAGAATTCAGGTTAGAATAATATGCATATGTAATTACTGCCCCTAGGCTCCAGTCTTAAAGAATAAATTGCACAGATCTTCAAGAACAGGAGCTTCCTTATTTCTCACAGACTTTGTTTTTGTGGGATAGTATTCGTCTCCTTATATTACCTGTCAATGCACTGATGGGATTCCCATTTCAGTAATGTCATTGCCTCCTTTTGTAAATGAAAGTTCATCATAGATTAAGACACATAGCTAGTGAAGCCACTAGCTCTTTGCATAAAAGGCCTTCTGATAGAAATAAATTCCTTGGTGCCTATGGCTAGGGCACAGCACTGGCTGTTCCAAGTCATGAATGGTGTCCTGAACTTGCTTTCTGTTCTGAGAGAGAAAGTAAGAAAGAACGTGCAAGCAAGGGGGGCTTAGTCTCTGGGCAGGAGAATCAGGCAATCACTCTGTATGGGGTTTTTTTCTCTTTCTGTGTTTATATGCATATAATAACTGTTGGAAAGCACACAAGCCCTCGTGGCTCAGCTCCGAGTGAGGCAGCGTTGAAGCAGAAAGAAGGCAAATTTGAAATGTTTTGGAGACTTTTCAGAGCTTCTCATTATCTCATTTCTGTGTTTAATGATCATTGGGAGTGCACGCATCAAGAGCTTTTGAGGTTTGGATGCCATTGGCAGTGGTTGGAGGGATAGAGAAGTCTACCTGCAATGTGGGCATGCAGCTGCCAGGCAGCTGAGTACTCCAGAGAAAAGAAGTCCTAGGGAACAGTGGGAGCAAAGCTGGGGTGCAAATACCATGCAGTCAGAGTGTCTGCTACCAGTCACTTAATGCAAAGCAAACCCCACTCTTCATTAAAGACACCCAGACAAGGCAGAGTACTCCCTGCTTGAGTACTCCCTGCTTCAGCAGTAAAACTTCAGAGGCAAGACATCTGTCAGAACAGCATCTTTAGCTCTCTGTTGAGGAAGGTGGGGGAAAGGTGACCTGAAAATATAGATGGTAGACATTACTCGTTGATAGCCTGGGGCATTCTGTGTGGCCAGAATAGGCAGTCATATGTAGAACAGACAATATAGATGAAATGCACATTTAATATGGTAAGGTAGGAATTTGAAAAGAGCTCATGTACATTAAGGGTAGAAATACCCCTGAAAACCAGAGGATTTCTGTGATTTGAAGTCATGAATGAGCTTTTGAAAATTCTATTTTCTCTGAACTCCTCATCAGAAAGCCTCAGGACACAGGACACTGGTCAAACTGGTGATGTCTTGGGTACCTTATGTAAGCACTCAGCAGTGTGGGCTTCACCCTGGGGTCTATAGTGCTCAGACAAGCTGAATACCTGTTGGGGTTAGCTCTGTTTTGGCCATTTGTCTGAAAGATCATGAAATCCACACAGGATTCTCATGAATGTGTCATAGGCCCAGTCCCAGCTAAAAAGAAAAAGAGGCTGGATAATAAGGTTTGGAGATTTTTATCTGTAATTTGGTTTTATCACAACAAAATATGGAAGTATGAAATGTGAGGGCTGCTTGTAACTTCTGTCCAAGTAGCTGCTTCCTTCTGATTAATATGGCTAAAATAGTGAAGCAACAGGATGCAGTAAAGGGTGAAGAAATTAAACCACAATAATTGAGTAAATTTTGTGATGAATTATAAAAAAGAAAAAAGAAAACCATATGTAGAAAGTATCAAGAGAAACCAATCCTTTCTTTCTGTCTTTCTTTTTCTGTCTTTCTGTCTTTCTTGGAATCCACCCTGAACCAGATGTTGGGAGTCTGTAGTTTAGTGGTTTTGGATCACTGCCCAGACTTTTACCTATCTTTTCAGCTATTTACACGGGTTTTATTTCTCCAGCTGCGCTTTCACTGATACTGTACAGCCTCAGACCTGCTAAGCTGGGAGTCACTAATAGAGGGAGTTACTGTATTTTCATTGAGATGAACAGTGATACAAAACATCAAATGGAAATAATTTTGTCTTTGCTTAAAGAGTAAGAATATCAGGCTTAATGAAGGTTGTGAAGAAATCTGCTGTGGACAACGACAATACAGGAGGTGGGAAGGGAGTGGCATAGGAATTTTCTTTCCAACCCCATCACAGAAGGAGTGGACACACAGCTGCTGCTGCTGTGTATGGGAAAAGGTGCAAGGAAATGTCTCTTGTTTAAAACAGACTAAACTTCCATTGTGTTGTTTGGCTTCAAGTGTTTTTTGATTTTGAGGATTTCTACCAAGTAAGGGTACTTTATAATTTCCATGTGAAATAATGTTCTTCTTTATATGTTTGTTAATTATTAATTACAATGAAATTTTGGTTGGATTTTTGATCCATAAAGATTCAGCATGGAGGAAACAGAAGACTGTTGGCATAACCGCATGTAGTCTCTACGCTCTGTCACTTGTCTACTGAGTTATAGCAGGCATTGACTGCAAAATCATGTCAGTCCTCTGAAAGACCACTAAATCTAGTTCATAGGGTTGCTCATACAGTTGTACTAAAGCTTTTATTTTGTGTTGGCATAACATTTTGCACGTTTCTAAATTACAGCCTTCCAACTTGTGGCAGTCAGAGCCGTCAGGTCCAGACCAGACTGAGGAGAATGTTTCTCAAGAGGAGATTTGTAAGGGCTCTCCTGAGTGAAGGGGTATAATTTTTAAAGGTGTCATGTGGCAGCCTGCCTAAGAGACTGATGCTTCAAGTTTGGTCCTGACTCTGGATTTAAGCCAATGCCCCAGAGGTTAAATATTCCATAGCCTGTTACCAATCCCTTGAGCAATCTAGTGTCTCCAGGTGCTAGTCTTTTACACAGACTTCTTAGCAAAAGCAATTTCATTGCCAGTAAGCATCAGCTAGTTCAGTTCAACTGGAATTTTTTAATGAAGTCTCATACTAGTTGGGCTGAGGATCATCTAATGGAAGGAAAGGCACATAAAGAAAGGCAAACTAAAATGAGGGTATTCTGGAAGGCTGTTTTACAATGCACTGTCTAGGAAGATGTGCTTGAGAATGGATGTGATGAGCCTGAGTGTCTGAGAACAACCATTTTTTGAACTGAGCTTGCCCTGTGACATCCAGCACTCATTATTTCAGAAACAGCTTTACCTATTTAAAAAAAAATACCCTCAAACAATATTTTTTCAGAATGGATATAAAATGGATGCCTGAGTTGTTGCCTCCCAGCACAGCTGACAATAGTGGCCCTATTCTGGAAACAGATTGTATCACATAATCACCATCTTCGTGCCTAGCTGGGAGTCCAGTACAAATAAGCAAATCTAGGTACTAATGGATGTTAGTGTAGTAGTAGTAGTGGCTTCCTTCAGGACTGAATTTCTGAAGGCAAGCTGAAATGAGATAGATTAAAAAAAATTAAAGAGATGTTACTAACTTTATTGTCTAGAGCTCAAAGGAGGTGACTCACAGGTCAAGAACATGTATTTTGTAACCCAGGCTCTCTCCTTAGTGTTCCTCAGTCAATTACATGTTTTATCCTTACAGTGAAATCTTGGTCCCAGAGTTTCTTTTCTTCCACACCCTTCTTTACTAAAGACATGTCTACTGTCACAGCATGAACGATGGTATTAGTGCTTTTTTAGCATAGGAGTTTTGATCCCTTTGATTCCCAAATAGATTAGTGAGACTTTTAAGTTTTTTTTAAAAGACTGAAAAAGTTCACAGCTTATGTGTAAGAGACATAGGGCCTAAGTATTGAAGTTACACATCTTGGGTATAAGAAGAGTTTGTGCAAATGTGAATAGCCACATCAGCCAAAAGAGACTGTTCAAAGAGCACTCTTCATACATATAATTTATGCAGTTTGTTAATGCTGTGTTGCACTTTAAGGGTCTCTTGAGGCCGTCGAGTTTACCACTTGGGTAGATGCTATGTTGCTAACATGGCTCCTGTTAAAATCCAAAGGCTCTGGTTCTCCACTTGCATCTTGATTGTGATTCAATCCTTATTTCTTCAACTCATATTTCACTGTTTTCTTCTTTTCAATTTTTTTTCCCATCCCAGCAGCCATCTGGCACTTTCTTCTGTCGGCCAAGTTTCTGTTCTTTACCTGGAGCCTTTCAAACAGAGACTCTAGAAGAGAGTGGATTAACAGTTGTCACTGGAAAATGAGTTTACTTCCAGCTGGAAAAGCTGTGAAATATAACTATTCATTGATATGTTATACATTTCTTCTTGGACACTTTTAATTCTATTTGAAGGCAAATATCTGAGAACAGTTTTCCTTCGAGTTAAAAATCTGAGAAGACCCTTAGTATCTTTAAAGTGAGTTGGCTGACTTTACTTGCTCACATTATGCATGAGGTCTCAAAATAACCAATGTGTTCTTTAGCAAACAGGTATTTGGGATTAGCCAAAGGTGAGTCTTGAGACTTTAATCTGGGTCAGATTTAGCCCAAATGAAAGAGATTTGTAGTCATCCTATTCTTCTCTTTCTTTATTTGTAGTAAACTAAAGGTTGTATTTGCCCTGCATTATCTTTGTCCCTTTTATAATAAAAGTAGAACTGCATAAATCACTTGAGAAAAAACCTATTCTCTTTTTCTGTCTGTGGTTTATTATAAGCATCCAGAGAATAAAATTTGCTTGTGTACTTTTAATTGTTTCAAGAACTGAAATGTCTAGGCTAGTAGTAAAAGTGTCATGACATTACTGTAAGGTTGCATGAGTTTGGGCTGTAAATCTTATTCACCTTGACTAGATCCCATACTTTAATTCACTGGGGTATAAAATACCATTTACATTAGCTCTTAGTTCACTTAATCATAATTAAATGACTTCAGAGGCCAATAATTCCTAGAGACTCTTTCTTTGATGTGACACAAATAACAAACTGTGTTTGTAATGTGAAGGTGTTCTACTTCACTTTTACATTCACCCTAGCCTTATACAGCATATAATGTTCTCTTTAGGTATAGACATATGCTCTTGTTACATGCACCATATGGGTCACAGATGTGGCTGACATGGCTACATGACATCTTTTTTAATTTCATTGCACTATACCAAGGCTGTGCATAGACCATTTCATGATGGTTTGAAGGGATTTCTGCTCAAGGTTTTATTTTTTTTTCTCCTGAATGATGACCAGGAGAAGGGGGCCCTCTTTTTCTGCTTCGAGGTTATATTGTATTCATAAAAACGTTCATGAAGGTAGTATTTTGCTACTGCTGAACTCATTGTCACTGTAAGCATGGCTTCACTGCATTGTATTAGTAGTTCTTATTTTGGTTTGTTTTTAATTTCTGTGTATACTTGGTATTTGAGCTGTTCTTTGCTTTTCCTTTTCTGGCCACATTGGATGTGTACTTTCTGGAAGGAGAAGTGCCATCTGTAGGTTGTCCATGAACTTAAAAAATTTGAAATGCAGTTTTAAGGTTTTTTATTCTTCAGAAATAATTTTATGTTAAGAAACATATTTGAAAGTAGGAGTTTATTGTTGTTTAATTTGTCATAGTGTACACAGTTTAACTGACCTGAAATGTTAATGTTACCTGGCCACATATGCCAGCTCACTTTGTCTATAAGCTCTGAACCAGAGTGACAATATATTATTCTCACGTAGCATCTGCTGTCCATGCACACTGACCTGTGAATATGACCATGCTAACTACTATGGACCAAACTCAGGATTTCCATGTAAAGAACATGGACCTCCAGCTGTGAATGGGACAGTTGGATGTTATCTATCTCAGCCAAAATACCTGTCTGTGTGTCTAATTAACCAACCAAAGGCTTAGTGAAGAGGAACACAAGTTATCTGAACAACAGTGGAAGTGAACTAATAAAAGCTCCAGGAGAATACTTGTTATATGTTAAAGGCTTTCATAATTTATTAATGATTTTTTTGTGTGTGTTTCCTCTGGTGGAAGCTGGATTAGTTCCAAGAGGAAACATATAGTTTATCATATCAAAGTTGAATGGGAGACTACTTGTATTCTTCCAGTAGCAGCAAACATATTCATGGAAGATGAATGCTCAAGTTAAGTTAGAGGTAAAGCTTGTAATTACTTGCTTATGTCTAATAAGCAACAGTAGAAAGTGAATAACCACAAAATGGCATATTTGTATTAGGCAATTGATCCAACATTATCCCTGTTCAGATAGTGAAATCTATCCTTGGCCAGACTGATTGAAAACTACATATTTCACCCACTGAAACTGTTTCATTATTTGTTATGAGTACATTGTGTAACTTCATATGAGGATAATGGGAGTGAGCACAGAGCCCCAGACGACAGGGCAGGAGAAGCCACGGATGGAGTAGCACCTCTCAGGCTTCTAAATAGTCTTTACTGCAATTTGTAGTTCTTTTGCGTGGCCTGTAAAAATCCTAACAACTTGCAGGTTTTCACTTCTTGGGGTAGAAGAAATTGGGATTAAACCAGAAGGTTTTCATTAAAGTCTTTCTTTCTTCTTTTCCAAAGCGTGGAAGAACCCATCAGATGTGCAAGCGTGGCATTCCGTTTTCACAAAGTGACTACACCTGCAGTCAAACACTCAGAGGGCATTGGCTAACGTGGAACTGCTTCAAGGCCTCTGACAATGGAAATAGTAAGTCTTATTCCTTTCTCTGAGATAGAAGATCAGGGATGTGGGTTGTTTGGGGATTTTCAGTGCACGTTTATTCAATGTTCTGATATGTCTTCTGTCTATGATACTTCTGCCTGTAGGATAAGACAAGGAATGAGAAATACATGTAAATTGTGTTTGGGTTAGTTTCATTTAGTGTTCCTTCTTTTCACGTCATTAAGGTGCAAAATGTTTTCTGTAGTTGACTAGTCATGTAGTTTAATCAAACAAATAATCTACTATATCTCTAATACAATATTATACATATTGTTAGCAATATCCCATCCTCTCTCTGAAGACATCAGAATAAGAATCAGAACTCTACATGAAAAATTTGGAATCCTGTATGTATTGCAATTACCTGCTTTCTTAATGGACATATAGAGGTTGCATTTTCTAATGTAATGTAAATGTCTATTAGTAGGCAAATGGCCTAAGAACACAATTTTCTTTGGATAAATTTGCAGCAGGTAGTTCAGATGTTTTTTTTCTATTCTTGCTGAAAGCCATTCCAGTTTTCTGAATGCACGTCTCAGTCTTTCAATGCAATTATTATCAGTCTCACTTCCCATAGAACTTTATACAACATCTCTAGCAGTGACTTGAACTCTCACTTCCCACATACCTGCAGCCGCTAGAGAAACATATGATGGAGCTCAGGACGCTGAGTGTCAGTGCACAATGAGTTCCCAAGGCACAGGGTGGCTTCCTGTCACTAATGCTGTCTATGAGATCAAGACAAATCATTTTATTAAATTTTGAAAGGATTTATTTCAACTTTGACCTGTTGTTATTTGAATATATATTCCTTTCAAATTGAAAAGCAGAGGGACACTGCAATACAAAGGAACTCATTTGCTGAAAATATTTTGGAAAGGAGACTTGAATAGCTTCAAAAGGTTTTGGCTTTGTTTTAATGGGAAATTTGCCCAAATTAATTTGCTTCCACGGTTTCTGTTTTGCTGAAACTGCAAAGAGTTTTCTCACCTCTCCCTGCCCAAATCATCTCTTCCTGATAAACCTCTTTCTGAATCTCACTGATATTGATGGGAAATATATATGAATGATATTCACATGGAAAGAAGCAGTTCAGAAATGAGTTCAAATTGACATTCACCTGTGTTGGCAGAAATAATTGGGCTAATTGTACTGAATATCCATTTTGAAATCCAGGGAGGCTGGGTACTATGAATGGAACGATGTCTGGCTTAAAGCTCTTGATCCCAGTATTTCCATCAATGCATATAATATGTTTGAGATACTCCTTGATATTTTACAGCTCTTAAGGAATTGGCTTAGATTACTGCATTGCACCTTTTGTCAAGCACATATTGTAATAGATTATGCAAAGGCAACTAATCCTATTTCTGCAGAAAAATCTTTATTAAAGGTCATGGCCTTTCTTCCTCCTTCTGAAACTTTAGAAGAGCCATAGGCTTTGTATCCCCTCCAGACATTAAGGGGTCCATTTCAAAGCAGTGAATGTGGGAGGTGTATACACAAATCTTTCTAACAAATAATGGGATTTGTTTTTTGACTTGACCCTTTTGAGCACGACTTTGAAAACTTACCCGAGAACATCTATCTGAAAAGTCTTCAGTCACCACTCTGTAGGATAGAGAATTTATGGGCAAGCAGAGTTTGAGCTTTGCTTAACCATATCTGTATGGCTGGAAGGAAAGCAAAAGGTAATCAATTGTCTCATGGCTATTTAGCTTTCTTGGGGCAACTGCTGCCTAAGTTGACCATGGCAGGGTACAGTTGTAGTGCAGCCTACTTACATCTATAGTAGAAAGGATGCACTTAGCCTTGCTCCAGTATGAGGAACTCATTTCCCAGCTCTGTTGCTAGCCCATAACACCTTGACACACTGTGTTGTTAAACTGACATTTCATTCTGTCTGCTGCTTTGCATTAGCTTTCTAATGCACTCTGGAATGTACTTTTTGAAGAGGTTCTTTGTCTATGTCCTATTAAGGTTCAAACAAATGCATTTCAGCTTTAAACCATGAGTGATCTGCATAGAGGGGCTTCTACCATAAAGGGTCAACTGAGAAGAGAGACTAATGACTGCAGAAGAGACCCAAGGGATGGAATGTATTCCATAGAGCATGAGATACATGAAAGATGTACAGACAGAACTGTGATGATAGCGGACAGGGGATCATCAAGATGGAACTGAGACTGCATTATGGGCCACAAAGATTAATGCTGAGTATTGAAAAGGAAGACCGACAAAATGATCCCCAGGTCCATTCATTTTTCATGTCATAGGAATCATTGATATGAAGAACAGCCACAACAAAACAACTTGAAATTCCCCTGGGATATTTACTTGCTAGAGATGCCTGAACTCAAATGGGTTGTTACTATCCCTTCCCTCTGGGGAGTCCACAAAGTCTGGGGCAGGTTTCTTAGTGCTCTGTGATGTTGTCAGTCAAACCCCGACATTTGGCAAGTCTTGTAGAGAGGAGTTCTGTGAGCTAGGTTTAATCAAGGCAGAGATCAAATTTGCACTGAAGGTGAGAGATGTTTCATAGATTCAGGATGGGTCCTGTAGAAATGCAATTGAAGCCTACTGTGACCAGCTTCCTATAGAACTTTCAGACTATCTGTGCTCCAAGAGATCCTGAAACAGGAAAGAGCTAGTATTGAGCCTGAAGCAATTAAGGAGATAAAGAAGCAACTGAGTTAATTAGATAAGATAAATAATGTAATTATAAGGATGCAGTCAGGGGTAATTTTAGCAGGTCAGTTTTTGACTGTGCACACCAGACATTAAATTTCCAATATCACGGCATAATTCTTCAGCCTAAATCCCACTATCAACTCAGAATAAATCAGAAGGGAAACAATTCTGTTACCTAGAAAGAAATGAAGGGGCTTTGTTTTGGTTTGTTTTTACACTGTAAAACACAATTGCATCTACTCTCAGATGTAGCTGTAGATTAGCTATTTCTCTAATAGCGTATTGCTACTGATATATGTCCTCCAGAAGGTATATTCCATCTGGATGCATGATTCATTCAGATAAATTACTTATCCAGTCCTGGGATCTGTAGTAGAAAAGCAAGCAATTAACCTTTCCTAATAAGAGACAGAAGTAGACTTTAAGGAAGTCAAAATGAAGCAGGTAGCTGGTGTTTAGTTTCCAGAACAAGTTTTAACACCAGCAGATGGTGCTAAAATGTCCATTAAAAAGAACAAAAAAAACAACCCAACAACCTAACCATCTCAAATTTCCTTAAAATCATAAACTGTCAGGGAAAGATAAATTGAGATACTTTAGCTAATTGCTGTGGAAAGTTGAATCTAGGGTGATCTTTTTACTTAGACTAGCATAACACACATGAAGATACGTGTAGCCTTTATTTTCTAGTTTGCTTTCAAGATGGATCAATTTTCCTTGAGTCAGGTCTTTACCTCGAATAAGGCAAGTCAGGTATTTCAGGAATTTTCATTCATATTCAAACTAGGGATTGAAAACTTTGATGTATCATTTTTTTCTGATTAATTATGGTAAATATTTAGGATTGTATACTCATTTTGACTCTGAATAAGTACTTGAAACAACTGGCAATTGCTTTTCTAAGGATATTGCTGTACAGTTTTGTTAGTCTTTGAAGAGAAGCTATAGGGTTGTTTTAAAAGAAATTGTGCAGACATCCCTAATATCACGTGAAGAATGACTTTAAAAATACACTGTAGAGGAGTTACACTGATAACTCAGGGAAATCTGGTATAGGAATGTAGAAGTTTTCAGTTCTAGTTCAACTGGCCACATTGGTCCAAAGTTGATAACCTCTGAAGGCTGTTGGCCACTAAGGAGGGTGTTAGGAGGGACATGAGGTAGCCTGCTGCCACCCCGGGCAGTCCACATCCGGAACAAATAAAAACCTTCTTGAAAGCCTCTGCAAAGGAGATATGCCACTAAAATGCCTCATTTCCTCCTAGATTACATCTACTATGTATTTGCATGTGTGCAGGAGCAAAAATGAAAATAGGATGCTATATTCTATGCAGCCCTAGAAGTTTTTGAAGTTAAGGACTCGGCAACAAACTTTGCTTAGATTTAAAAGACTCTGGCTTTATAAACAGTGACTATTTAATGTCACATCAGAGAATGAAGCAACATTATCAGTATCGTGAATCTAGGAAATCTGCAAAGCTAGTCCTACAAAATAAGACCATCCTTTGTAAGGATCTAAAAGTTATTCCCAGCAAGGTAAGGAATGTAAAATTACTTTTAGCAGAATAACTGTATCTAACATATCCAAGAGTGGTGAGCCACATCCTGAAGTCTCTTACACCTACCTGTCATAGGTTTGCCTAACTAAGGATGGGGAAATGCCTTGAGAGTTTATCACAAAATAATTTAAGACAGCTTCCAAATATTCATTAATTGTGTGACCACTTGGGACTGCACATATGTAGCTCCCTGCTGCTCACTTTATGAATCCTACTGTGCAAGAATCATCCAGGTGACTGAGTAATGCAAAGTGTAGGTGTACAAAACGACTCAATATAGCATCCTATTTAATTCTCTTTTGGCAGTGGTGGTATATAATTATCTACTGACCTATCGAATTGGCCACTGAATTACTGTGAAATTCAGATTCTAAGAAGAGCTGTCTTTTTGATAATTAGAGGCTCTGTCTTAAGAGAATATGTGCTCGTTAAGTTGTAATTTGCTTAAAAAATAATTAAAGACAGAAGTTACTTAGGAAGGAAGGCTTAAGACCAAGATTATATTCAAAGGAAATTAAAGACAGGAAGCCCCAGGGTATTACAGCCCTGCCATGCAGCTTCTATTAAAGAAAATGAAGTCTTACAAGAGCACAAATAGTGATCTCTGCCATGAGGCTGACCAGCACTTTCTATTATAAGATCCTGTTTTCTATTTCTTATGACTTTGCCAAACTTGAACCATTCGGGCCAAAAATTTCCATGTTGTCTGCCTTGGGCAAATATTTTTGAGTTCACTCTAAAATGGTCACCCATTTCTCCAACCAGTGTTGGGAAAACATAACGGTTTTGCCCACATTTCCAGTGATATGCCGCATGTAGGCATGTAGGTGTGCATGTATGTATGCTGTATGTATGCTGTATGTATGTAGAAATAGGAAGCTGTGTTTTCGAGAAACATTAGTGCTTCCATGGTTTGTAGTGAGGGCTTGAAATGATAATTTGAACATGCTCAGGGGATGGTCTTTTGAATTTGCCAACTGTGTGTTTTGGGAGATGCTGCCAGAGAGCTCCAACATGGAAAGAGCACACGCACAATCCACTGGTCAGATAAACTGAGCAGGGGCTGAAGAGGACCTAGCAAGCAATTGCATCCCCTTGGTTGCACTGCAGCTGGGACAGAAGATTAGAAATTAGGCATGGTCAACTCTTCTAAACTCTCTGTGCTCCTCTTGGCCAATGCTAAGGCAATGAAGAAGAGGAGGGGACTGACTTACCCTATTGCAAAAGGTGAAAGATAGTAGGTGAGGGAAAGAATAACAGAAAACAGGATAGAGATAAGAGGAAAGAGAAAGAACTCAGTAAGACAAGGATATACAAACAGTGAAACGGTAGTGAAAAATCAGAAAGGGATGCTCTGTAGAGACTGGAGAGAAAAAGGGACAGAAATACTTTATACTCACCACATCTCTGCACTTGAAACCTAAAGATATGGTTTGATTTTCCATCTCTTTCTAGTGGCAAAGTCAACCAGAGTATGTTGCATGTCTTAGGTAGACTGACCATCTGGTGTGGTAGAATTCTACCTGATGACATTTGATTCCTAGTGTAAGCATTTTAAGGAATTTAGTCAAGTCAATAAATACCCTTCTTCCCTCTACAAACTATAAAAATAATGTTTACAATGTGAATTCAAGGATCTTATTATGGTTAATAAAGAATATAAATGTTATTAAATGTTATTTTAATAGGTTGTGGGGTGTAACTTATGTCCATTTGCATAACTTATGTCCATTTGCTCTTCACCTACAGCTCTCACCATCTGCCTCTGCTACATCACATGCTCTTGTCATCACTGTCCTCTTCAGTGAATTTTTTTGCTACTCTCCTCACTTTATATACCTTTAGTCTGCATGTTCCCTTTTCCTTTCACTGTTTAAATCATCCCCCTCAAATCTTAGTCCCTCTGTTTGCACTTGGTTTTGCATTCTCTCCTGCTTTCACTACTAGGAACAGCCACAGCACTCTTCTACAGCCAAGGGAGAGGTGTCTTGGTTTCTGATTTCTTGGTTTTCTGAGGGTAAATCTCCCTGACTCTTCCAACATGGCACACAGAGAACCTGCTCTTTACACACATATTCACATGCAAAGCCTTTTCTGGGCTCCTTTCAGTCCACGTTCTATGAAAGCAGTGTCCTTCTTTCCAGTCTCACTTTCTGCAACATTCCCTTGCAGAGTCCACCCAAACTCTGCTACTTAGATAATTTTCCTGGCTCTTCACCCTATATCACATGTTCTGCTGTCTTGCTCTTCTCTCTTCTACTTTCACCTTGTTCTGTGTCTCTGCTTCATTATCTACGGCTGTTCTCACTCCTCAGCAATGCAAGCTTTTCCCGCTTGCTAGTCTACTCGTGCGGTAGTTTCTACACTTTCTCTTGTGTTGTGAGATGTCTAAGACTGCCCACAAAGCTAAAAGCTTATAATTCTTTAAAACTTTTCTTATATCACAATGCTACCAAACAGTGCTGGCTAGCTAGTTCGTGGCATGCTAAACCATATGAGCATCTGTATTCAGATTACTGCTGCCTTGTCTTTCCATTTATACTACCCTAACTAACCCTTTTTTCCTCCCTTTATTCTTCTGTTTCCTGAAATTAGCATAGATTTATAAAGTATGACCTGCCATTTTTGCAACTGATGTACAGTACTTTGCACAATAACTACTTCTGCAATCCTTGACTGGCTGCAGGCAGCTGTGTGACATACAGAATGTAAAAAATCATTGATGTAACTTTGAAAAATCCAGTCATTTAGAAATTTGCGGTTTGAAAAATTAGGCTTAAAGGAGGAGCCAGTCTTTTTTATCACAGTGGGACTATCAAAGCAGTAGCAGATTGTCATCTTTATGTAATTAGGAGAAAATAGCCTATGTTATTGCTGAGTATTGGAAGTATATTTGGAGATTCTTTCTTTAATCTTACATTCTGTGTGTGTTGTCTTTGCAACAATAGTTCTTGCTATGGTAACAACTTTTTGTATTGGAATCCAAAACATGTATGTGCAGTGCTGCATTGACCGTATTCCTCCTGAGACAAATTAACTTTAGGAAGATTTGTTTTGGCCAAATTTTCAAGGAGGAAACAAAGTGTAAAAATGTGCATTAACTGAAAATAAGGCTCACTTTGAAGCAGTATTTCTCATTATTATTTGCCATTGTTACAGCCTTAGGTTTGAAAATCTTAGTTTGGGGTTTTTTTTATGTAAATGACAGGATGGAGAATGTTATTTTGCTCACTTTATTTTACTCTCATCATTTTTTACATTAGAAAGTAAATGGTTTCTTTCTTGAGTCAAATGAGCAACAGCTGGATCCTCCTGTACCCCCTCCCATTCTTCCAGCTGAGGATCAACATCAGCTGTGGCTTTGTGCAGAGGCACAGTGTGGGTTCAGGACTGTGATTTAGCATCTTATTCAGCTAATATGAATATGTAATTATAATTAGGAGCTCTAGGGTCCATCAGCACATGTATGAGCCTGGAATTTAACTTTTATTTGGATGTATTATAAATCTGAATTCTCTCGTGGGTGATAAACCTGCAAGCCAAGAAAAGCCAGAGGCGAGAACTTTGTCTGGAGGTACTGCAGGACTTCCCTGGAGGTCCCTCAAACAGTGAATCATCAATGTTGAAATGCTTGCAGCTGAATTCCCAGCTCAGGCTCAACTACAGAAAGAGGAAGACAAAAACTATAGGCAAATTGACTGAATTGTCTACTCAGGGTGCCTAGTACTTGACAGAATCACAGAACTGTTTAGGTACCTATAAGATCATAAAGTCCAACCATTAAAGGGTAGACCTTTTCTAGAATCAGCCTAACAGTCACTGAATGTGTGACTGGTCCTAATCCTGCTGTGTTGCAAGCGTTGTCTTCTCTGTCTAAAATCAATGGGAGAACCTGTCTAGGAATGAAGAAAAGACAGGAATTTCTAGGACTGTTCATCTGTTATCAGTCTTACAAACTGTTCTTTCTAGAGGCAGGATCTTGCATTTCATGGGTGGTCTCAGTTCTCCAATAATTTGGAACAGAAAGGGAGTAGAAAATATTGCTACTGTTGAAGTTGCTTTGCTCCTGTCTCCTCTCTCCCTTCTCTCCTCTTCTCATGGCTTTGTAGCTGTTGTGACCTCCTAATACAGGCAAAGATTCAAACTTTGTTAATGATGGAGGATAAATGAAATTCAATGTATTCTTTACCATTTTCTATGAACTAGTAGTTACTAGACTTTATGTCCCCACTGCACCTTTCAGATGCCTGTTGTTTTCACAACAGGCCAAAACTGCTGTCTTTCACTCAGGCAAAACTCCCTGTATGTCAATGGGTTCAGACATTGCTCACAAAAGTGCAACTGTGATACAAAAAGGTTTTTTTAAAAGGATACCTTTAAATTTAGCTGGTTGCTGGAGGTATATGAACTGCTGTTTGCTGCTGCAAATGGAGATGGAAGTAGGTAGCTGTGTCAGCTCTGTTCCAAGTATTTTTACTTATCTTTGTGAGATGGAGATTTGTATGTCTGATGGGGATTCCAAAGTTACAGAATCAGTGACAAGCTTAGCAGTCCTTCAAGATGAAGGAAGATATAATCCACTTTGGTTCTCAGCTGATCTACTATCATACATAGGCCTTCCATCCTGTCTGAAATTATGTTCTAGACACACACTTCCTTCATCTATGAAGAAATAAGAAACCTATTGCGTGGATGAAGTGGGGACACTGGCCATTGTAAATTGCACAAAGATTTCAGGATAGCTCTTTGTCTTCCCACTTTCATGACTTCCAATGAGATTCACACAAGTTTGAAGTGAACACCATGACAGGATATTAATTCTCACAGAAGTTAGGAAGTAGAGCTTCCTTTCTGCTGAAAACCATGCTTCAGTTGCCACAAATCCTCTGACTTAGCCTTTCTAGGAAGGGTCTGCCTGCAGTTAGATGTCAGCACTTGATCTTTGGAGGGACCAGAAGTCAATATCTGTTTTGAGATAATGCTGGTTAGCCATAGAGCAAACTGGATGAACGTACAGCTAATCATCTCACCATAGCTGTGGTGACTAGACAAGGCTTTATATGTGTTTTAGTGCCTGGAAGAAGAAGATGATATGCAGATGAAGTAAATTTTGCATTATTTTATTAATGAATTGATTAATATGTGAGCTGACCTGAAAACAAAGAGGGATGGAATAGCACCATCATTTGATGTAAGTGCCAGCCAGGGCTTAGAGGACAAGTGACCCTTCACATATTCAGAGATAGTCTTTCTGCTGGAGCCCCTTTGATCTAGTGGTCATGGTGAGCGACAGCTTCCCCAAATGGAACTTATCTACCTGTGGGAAAGGGACCATTAAACAAATAATCTTTCATATCCACTTGAAGAAAGGAATTTCACAAATGCAAAAAAAAAAGTATGTGTGAATGAATGTGTGCCAATGGAAACTGTCATCAAGGGAATTTTGTGCAAGCAATTCCCAAATGGATGCAAGATATTATGGATAACCAAAGACCATCAGCTCTGGAAGTAAAATAAAGCACCCAGAATGCAAAATGTATGTTTTACAGACTTGCAAGGAAAAGTCTTCAGTTCATATATGGGAGAATGAATATGCTTCCTTCTTTTGAGATGTGTGGGTAATCTGTAGGGCAAAAAACTTTGTATCTCTGAAATGATCTCCAGATGCCATATTAACATACATCAAATCATACAGTGCAACAACTTAAAGGTAATGCTGGATCATAGAAATATGACCAACTTCATAATTAATGACAAAAAAAGATGAGAAGGTGGTGGTCCACTGAGATTTATTGTCACCTCTGTTAGGCCTGGTTTCCTTTCACTTACTTACCACAGAATCACAGACACAAAGCTACATCAGATGCTCGTGTGAATAGCAGAGCCCTCAGCTAGATATTTAAAATGTATTAAAGCACAAGAGAACAAAAGCCATTTAATTTACAGCGAAGGGCTGGGGTGGGACAAAGACCTTTGGAAAGGTACTGAAGGACGTGAGTTCAGTAGTTTCATTCTTCAGCTCTTACTCATCTGAGTAATAAAAAGAGTGCCTCTTTTAAATGAGGCCCAGAACAGAAATTGCAGTGGATGCCGTGGGTCAGGCTTGCAAGCTGTTGGAAGACCACCCGTGATTGAAATGGCATGCAGGTACTGAAGGTCAGGAGTGGAATGTGTTTGTGGAAGGATATGAGTGCTCAGGACTATGTAGTGTTATTTGCCCAGCCCATCAAGGGGAGTTGTGAAATTAGTTACAGTCTATTCAGGTCTTTGAGGATGTACTTGAGGCTGAGACTGTGGCTGACGAGCACAGCTATCTGCTGGAAGGATGCATGACACAAGAGCTGTGTCCTGGGCCGCTGGCCTTCGATGGAATCTGCACAAAACCTTAGGTCAAGCTCCACTCAGTAGAAATGGCTCACTTGCTCTCCTTCTCAATAAATAGAACCACTCTGCAGTAACAAGTTTTAAAGAGAAAACTGCAGTTTTAACAACAGCAGCTACACCTGGCAATTGAGGAAATTGTGCTGGTTTAAGTATGAGGACTGAGCTGGGGATGTCTGTAATAAAGAAAGGATTCTGCTTATGGCTATGGAAGTACTGATTTTGCATGTTAGGCTCCTAGACATGGTAGGTCTGATTATTTATGCCATTGATAAAGCAGAGAGACTTTTTAATTTTAAAGAGTCTTATACGTCAATGTAAATAGTTGATTTCTTACAATTTCAGTGTTTACATATTGCAGTAACTTAAGAAATTAAGGCCAATTCTAAGTGTTTGGTAGCCTCAATTCATACATTTCCTTGCTTCTCCATTTTTTTCTGTCCTCATTTTATTTAATTATGAGATTGTAAGAAATTTTTCTGTAATTGCCTAGTCCTATGCATTATGTAGAATGATGTTGAGAGACATGCCATTATAAAATCCAGACTGCTGTGTGCTGACATTTATGGTTTTCTTTATCAGCATTCACATGAATAAATGCTAAATTTTCTCGAGCTAAAATATAACTGGAAGGTTTCTGGTAAAAAAAAGCAATTTGTATTTTTGGATAACAAACAGAAAAAAAGGGCTGATACAATTTTCCAACACCTGCTCTGCTTTTTAACTTCTTCCATTGAGTCTCTTCAGAATTGTTTTTTTTGCCTTTCACTGGAATGCCTAAAATTGGCTTCTGACAGAAATAAAATGTTAGAATAATTGGATTCTGTCCCTTCTCATTATATAATTTTCTGTTTCCTTCAACATATAATCCATAGAAAAGATGTTTCTAACATTTCCTGAAAAATGTCTTTCAACGTAGGTTTTTTTCCATCTGCTTTTGGAAAATCAGAAAGTTTTATAATTATATGATCATCTGGCTCAAGTTCCTTATTTTCTATTAAAACATTTTGTACTGTTAGAGGTGTCAGCTAAGGAAGACTTCAGAAAAGCTGGAATTAAAGGTCACCTGTCTTAAAGTGGCTCATAGAAAAAGATAACTAAACAGACTTTTGAGAATGATGTCAGAATTTCCCTTTAGATACCCATTTTTTATTAACTTACAATGGAATTACATCATTCATCTTAAATATTGAGTAACAGAAGCCCTTGCTAACTGTTCCATAGCTCTGGTTTAATGGGTGAACTCTCCACTGCTATTCTAGCTAGATGCTGATATAGTTCAAATAAATTTGGACCATTATGTGAGATGATCTAGTTAAAATAAAACCAATGATCACAATATTTGATTCTGAGTAGGGGGATAACTCCATCTAATAGACTTTTCCCATTTTTACTGTCTATGACAGTTTGAAATTATGAAAGAATAAATAAGCTCATACAAAAAAAAAAAAACCAAAATCACCTGAACTGAGAAAGAAGAAAAATAAAGGAGCTTGTTTGAGACTTGTCAGAAATAATCCCAGCGCTGCTCTGCTAAGCTTGCTCTTTACATTCTTGCTCGTATCTGTTTCGCATGACAAACACATTAAGTTTGTGAGCAGAGCAGAATCGTGAGGGGGGCAAGCTCTGCTCACCCCTGGGTAGGTAGCTGGGCCGGGGCTGCAGGCGCAGCGTGGCGGCGGTGGCCGGGCCGGTGGGCTCTGTGTGCAGCCCAGCAGGGCGCACTGCGCGAACACCGCTGAAATCCCACCAGTCAAACTCCGCGGTAATTGCGGTTCTCTCCCAAGGGGCTTTGACTAAGAGCGCAGCTGCATGATGAACGTGCTTACAGTAGGGCACTGGCAGGTTAAGAAAACACTGACTTATGTCTGAAAACGGTTCTAGGGTCAACTGCTACCAAGATGTGAAAAAACTAGCTCTGGAGAAGTGGCTGTGTCTGAAGGAAAATCCTGCAGTATGATGCCAGGGATTCTGTGAATTATTAGGTTTGCAGTATGTAAACAATATATTTTAACTTAGTTTATGTGTGTATGCCTCAATCCTGGAAGAAGCTCTGACTCCCACTGGCTTCAGTGAGTGCGGCAAGTGCACAGAGCCTCTGTGGATAGTGTTTGTAAGTGATGTATTCAAAGAGTTGTGAAGCTCTGGATTAACCCTTTCAAACCCAGAAATCCTGCAGAAGTGCTCCAACTTTATTATCTCAGGTTTGTATATACAGGCATTTATTTAGGTGTAATCATTTTCTGCATGACTCCAGAACAGTTTTAAAGTGCAGAGAAGCCCTTGCTTGTGTGTGATACGTGCCTGTGCAAGGTTCGGTCCTGTGCTGTGGATACATATGCAAATCCTCTGCTTGTCCAAAAAGCTGTATCAACAAAGGACAAATTCTTGTATCACACAGAGAAAAGTTGTGTAATGGAAACAGAAACCTGCACATTTGATCATTAGATTGGATTAGATCCCTGTGCTCTAATGTTGGCATCATATATTTTTAAAGATGACTGGGTTTTGATTTTGAGAAAAGACAAATAACCTTTTCATGGAGCTTATGAAATCTGCTGGTACTGACTGATGATTCTCTTGGCACGCAAGACATGTTCAAGGGAAACGGGCGTGCCTGTCCTTTCACACTCTCTCCTGGAAAGAGATGAGTAGCAGTCTAGTCCATGTGATGACATCTCACATGTGTAGCAACTTTATGGTTTAGTGACTATGTTTTGTTTTCATAGAATATGTTTTATTACAGAACATTTGGAGGTTGTTGTTTTATTATAAAGAGGAATGCTATAGTTAACAAAGAGTATAGCATGTAAGGGGAAAAAATTGGGGGGAGATTCAGAGGGTCATGCAAGACTGCCTTGTAGAGCTCTCTTCTTACACATTTTACTCCTTGAATGTTGCTTTAATACTAAAGGCACAAAGCAGGTTTTTTTCCTTCAGTATGCAAGCTCTAGGGACACAGGCTAGGGAATGAAGCCACTAAATCAGATACAGAAACACTCTTGCTTGTCTCAAGGCAGAGGCAGGGGCAAAACTGTATGAATAGAGTGTTCACAGACTTCTAAGGACAGCTGTTTTTTCCCGCCCTTCTGTAATGTCCATTGAGCAGCTGAGCTTCCTCTCTTTCATTTGGGTGTTGGATCAACATCCAAAGCCTCTTCTTTTTCTCTGAAGCTTGGAGCCATTTTAGAGGCATTCTTTACATTCTGGGCCAAAGGGGAATCTTTTTAGGAACTGTTCTTGGATGTTGGTGCCGTTGTTCTTCTAATTTTTTGCTTAAATGTCAATTAATCAAGAGTGCTGTTATCTTTCTACACTTACTTGAATTACTTTTGCAACTTTTGGTGTAGTTCTTTTGTTTCTCAAGCATCCACAGTTCCAATCAACAAAACAGACACCAGAATACAAGTGAAGATGAAGAGGGCAATTCTGTGGGCATATCTCCAAATAGGTATCATTGTTTTTAATATTGGAGGTCCAAGAGTTGACCACTACTGCTTGTTGTCTTCTTCCTCAGCTGCATTTGTACAGACAACAGAGAAATGGGTGATTCTGAGGTCACATCATGACTGAATTTTGCTGATTGCACTGAGATATTTCATTGCTTGGCCAGTGCTGCTAGATGATCCACAGGCCTGAAACAAAGGGAGAGTAAAAGGAAATATTAAAAAGTTTTACTAGGCCCATAGTCTTGGTAGATTTAGCATCAATTGGATAGAAATGGTTGTATATGCTTTATTCAAATGATGAGTGAAATTTGAAGCTTCAGTTTTAACATGTGTCCAGATTTCAAGATCTGAAATTCTGCTTGGTCTGCTGTCTTTGTAAAATGAGCAGGAGAACACAGAGAAAGAAGTTGCAGCTCAGTCCATGGGAAGCAGAGAGCTTGCTTCTCACAGGGCTGGGTCCAGCCACTGCTTGCATAGGTGGAGAGGTCTGCACCATGTAGGTGCTCCCCTCCAAATGATCAGCTCCCAGCATGGCTGTAAGGGTTTATTTGTCCTGGTTTCCTAAGTGAGACTTGAAGGTAGGAAAAGTGTAGGAAGCCAAATAACAATGACTGGACACAAAAGTTCTATCTATTCAGTGTGGGATGACCATGAGGATACTAGAAAATAAGTATCTAAAAAGCCAAGTGTGAATTCAGACACATGTCTTGAAGAATTTCTCTTATGGAAAAAAAAAAAAAAAAAACCAAAAGAAAGGCAATGCTGGTTTATATCAGAAAGATGATTAGAAAACCAGAGATACTGATGGGACATTTCTTGTGTGTGTACTGTGCCCATATTCCCTGGAACGTGGAGGAACATGAGTAATTAGGTTTAACAGTCTGGATTATCTGAAGCTTTTTAGAACTGGAATTGGGGGAAAGATAATAGGGAGATTCCTTTGTAGAAATGTTTCTACAGATCATGTTGGTGGGGGTGAATAAAAATAAATAAAAGCAGCAGAGATGGAAAAATTTTGTACTGCTCTTTCACCTCAACGGAATCTGTACTTGTCAAGGGAAGGTAAAGCTTGAACAGGAAACCCTCTGGAAAGGTTTGAGAGCTGCTACTTTAATCTTCACCTTCTGAGAAGTTTCAAATATCAAGAGCAGAGAGGGAGAGGGAGACTGAGTCTCTAATTAGAGAAGGAGGCAGGTAGGACATTAATTGATTTGTTATGCTACTTCTTTGACCTGTGCTGTTTGAGAACAATAGAAGACCAGCAATGTTCTGATGCAACAGCAACTTAGAAATCCTTTATCACAAACTGTTGCTGTAAATCTGTAATGTTTATAATAACAAGTTTTGCTACTTGCATTTTAGTATTATTCATTTATTATCTGTTTAGGAATTAGTTTCACAGAGTTTGGGCTACATTATCCTGAAACCAATATCTCTCTTTACTAATAGAGGTATAGTACCTTTTTGAGAGAGTGGAACAGTCTGGTTTTATGTCTGCAGGTCATTACAAACCTAAAAAATAGGAGAGAAAGAAGGTGAAGAAAGACAGAGGAAGGTTTTGTTTTTATGTATCCTGGATTGCCATTTAGGGTCAAATATTATGTAACAGTGTCTGTCATGGCTCCACCATCCCAAATTTCACAGTGAAACATTATACTGTCACTGCATAGTCTTTTGAAAGTTGCCTTCAGTAAAGGTGTTTAATAGTGCTAAGAGTTTAATTAATGATTTAGAACCCACGAGACATTTAATTTCAAGAAAGTACATACAAACTGCTATGAAAGCAGTGTACACACTGTGACAGTTTGATAACAAAAACTACTGGCTCATCAAAATGTGTGGGCTTGGGCATAATTTAATCACTTTGTTGACTGTTGTAAAGAAGAACAAAAGAAGAAAAAGAGTGTCTCAATTTCTATGTAGCCCTAGAAGCAGAAGTATTGACTGAGACTTTAATGAAAATGTGCAACACAAACACACAAACATGTTAGAGGTCTCAAGAAAGAAAAGGCCAGGAGCTTTTATTTGCAAACAAAAAGTCCTTGGCACTTTGATTGTACTTCCTGGTGATCCTTTTTAACCTTTTTTTTTTCCCAGAGAAGGAGTGCTATTCCAAGTCCCAGCAGTCAGTTTAAAAAAGGATCAGACACTTAGCCTGTGTTTCAGACAAAAATTAGATACGTGTTTGTCTAGGTTCCCTGTGTAGCCAAAAGGGAAAGGCAGAGATGATCTATCACATCACGAGAGAGGTGGCTGAGATATTCAAGATGTAGTGCTGTGGTTAGATGAAGTGTCCTGTGCAAGTGCCTGTCCAACATCATAGTCCAATGGCAACAAAATCATCTTGGGTTTCATATTGTCTTAGCTAAACTGCAAATGTAAAACAACATCAATGTATGCAAAATTATGCAAGTAAACACTGTCATCTGGGCAAGTAGCTTTGGAGATGATTTCACCTGAGACAAAGAAAACCATTTTTCATCTGGTAGAAGAATGCCCAGCCAGGGAAATGGGCTGGTTTATTTGTAAAGATTTAACTCAACATCTGCGTAATGAATAAAAATTTAACTGCGAGACCAGTCCATATATCAAAGTAAAGTGTTACTTTTCCTGAAAGGCAGCACTTCTCATCTTTGGCCAGACAGCTCAGTGTGTTTAAGAGCTTCAAGTCAGTCTGTTTTGTAAGGGCTGTTGTTTTTTTTTTTTTGACATAGCATTACCTGTTTATTCCTCCCTACTTTGAACTATGTCATTATGCAAGACTGATCTTATCATGTCAATGAGCAGTTTATGTAATAGACTGAGGACTATGTATATCATGTTCAAAATTGAAAATTCCTACATGAATTTGATACATGAAAGTACAAGTGAAAGACTGACATTTACATCTTCTGGAGAACGCATTTGTCTCTTTGGTTGTTAAGCATCATTCTTCATTTAATGGCTCTTAGTTTAGTAGAATAGAAAATAATATGTGTGTGTGTGTGTAAGAATATCCAGTCCTACTCTGGAAAAAAATCCTCCTCAGCCAAAATAAGTATTTGACTGTTTTGCAAGATAATGTCTGGTATGATGTAATATCAGACACCTGGTACAGTCACATCATCATCGGTGTCAGCTTTTCTTCATGACTAACAAAAATTAGGCAATGTATACCAAAAAAAAAAAGGGGGACTGTAGGCCAGATGGTTTTTGAGAACTGAATAAAGTGAGAGGTGAAATAAGCACTTGACAAGAATTCATGGGGAAAAGATTAATCATCGCTGCATGTTCTGTGTTTAAAACAATTGTCTGTGCTTGTCTGTGATGCCCAAATTTGAATAAGACAACAGGCATTCCCTCCAAGAGACACACAGAGTGTCTCTCTGATGAAGAGAGAATTTTGAGAGTCATTCAAAACTCACCTGGACGAATTCCTGTGTACCCTACTCTAGGTGGTGCTGTTCTGGCAGGGGATTGCACTGGATGAGCTTTCCAGGTCCCTTCCAACCCTTGAGATTCTGTGGTTCTGTGATTCTGTGTCATTTGATCACAAGCCACCGTGTGATGGTATGCAAAATCAACTGATGAATAGAAAATTGAGAAATGTACACCCTGTTAGCCTTGTCATTCATATCAACAGAAGATACGCATGGTATGATGATTTTTCTGGTGTTTCTATGACAGTGGTAGGTATGGGGTGGCAAAATGGTTCAGCATAAGTTAATTTTCCAAACAAATTCTGAAAGCACCCATCTAATATGTGTCTCATAGTTATTTGCGTGGTTGGAGTTTGATATAGGTTGATGCCCCTATGATAGTATTTGTATTAAACGCTATCATTTTGTAGCAGCTTCTTTAAAGGACCTGACAGATGTCTGGTTTTGTGCACAAAGTATCTTACCGTCAGCAAACACTTAGCTCTGACATATGCAGGTGAACAGAACTAGTTCCTGATAAGCACACACACACTGTATTTGTATGGGTGTACATACAAGTTCCTTACAAGTACAACATTTGACACAAGTATAAATTTCTGAATTTTTATGTCCCTGATTTAGAACATCTTGCAACATCTCATGATTATTTGATATAAAAAACATCTGTCATGATATTTATACTGTTAACACTATTACAAAAGCAACCTTTTTTGTTGAGTTTTCTTATTTCTTTCAGGGCTATCTGCTCTTATTCACATCCTGTTTTGTGGGAAGTGAGGCCAGTTTCAACAGGTTTGGATTTCACATTTGGGAGAGAGAAGAATTAGTAACTCAGAGACTGTTCAGATAAGACTGACCTTAATTGACACAGTGGTATGTTAGTTTCTGCTCAGTGAAGGAGAAAAAGAGAGAAGCAATATTGCCAAGTACTTAAAAGTCATGAAGATTTCAGTTTAGATTTTCTGCAGATGACTTAAAACAAAAGACATACCAATTTCTTTAGTTAGGTATATTTTTGTCTCAGTGACCTCACATCAGATGTGAAAGGCTTGAAAAATTGTTTTCTAGCTAGCAGGATACATTTTTCCCCTAGGGCCTGAGGGCTATGCAGTACATTCCTCATGCACCATTGCCACTAATAAAGTGTCAATGTCCAAGTGATGTCCTGCCAGCTACCTGTGCAATCCCGTTATGCCATAAGCATAGTCCCCGTCAAGAAGGGACACTCCCCTATATGGGTTCTGCTTCCGACTCTTCCAATTTCCATCACTTTCCTGGCACTCAGATGGTCACACTGGGTGGCTCAGTCTTTGATTAAAGAGAACCTGGTTTTGCTTGTTCTGTCTTTCTGGATTAAACAGGATTTGCAACTGTTTAGTGACTGCATTTCCTTTTTGCTGCTCAAATAACTTTGACAGAAACTGATATCTCTAGGTATGAGCTTCTTAGAGGTGTATGTGAGTTTTGGCGATGGCATATGAATTGCCTTTGTTCATCTAGGCTGGCACTCTGCCTCCAGCACTGGGAAAGAGGCAAGAGAAATATGACAGTTGCTAGTTTCAGAAAAACTCCCTCAAAGGAAATATTCCTTCCTAATATCTGGGAATTAAAAATTCGTGTTTGTTTCTATTCTCCTGAGGTTCAAAAACATTTCATTTCTTAGTCATGTAATTCTTGATGTTGTTGTCACTGATGAAATATTTGATTCTTTTTGTATACAGCTGTATTCTTGCTCATAACCATGTCATGGAGCATTAGTTGCTCATGGAAGAAACAGATAGACATACTCTGGGCAGTAGTGGCAGCACATGCTCCCTGTGCTATCCAGCCAACATTCCTCAACTCTGACCTGAGGACCACCTCTGGAGATAAGAGTTCCTTCTTATCAGTGAGGCCTCACTTTCTCTGCCAAGAAGGTTAGCAAAAAGAACATTCAGAGCCAACAAGTAGAGTTTTGTACAGCAGGGGCTTGTTCACCAGCAAGTGTTCTGTGATCACTAAAGTCATTTCATATACACTACCAGAAAATTTATATTGTAATGTATTTGTGTTCACATTTCAGCTAGGGCTTGAACCCTGAAGAAATGGCAAATTATCAATTCTGTAACTCATTTGTTTCCTTGAGACCTGGCACTTATGTAACTGTTTTTATCCGAAGTATATTGTAGCCCAGTTGACTGGAAGGCCCAATCTACAAGAAGGGCCAGAAGGAGGATCTGGGAAACTACAGGCCTGTCAGCCTGACTTCAGTGCCAGGGAAAGTTATGGAGCAGATCATCTTGGGTGCCATCGTATGGCACATATGGTCAACAAGGTGATCAGGCTCAGTTGACATGGTTTTATGAAAGGCAGATCTTCCTTGACCAGCCTGATCTCCTATGCTAAAATGACCCACTTAGTAGATGAGGGAGAGTCTGTGGATGTGTCTTTAGTAAAGTCTTTGGCAGTGTTTGCTGCAGCATGTTTCTGGAGAAACTGGCTGTTCATGGCTGGGACAGGCACATGCTTTGCCGAGTAAAAACCTGTCTGAATGGTCAAGTCCAAGAGTGGTGGTGACTGGAGTTAAACCCAGTTGGCAGTTGCTCACCAGGGGTGTTCCCCAGGGCTCAGTGTTGGGCCTGGTTCTGTTTAAGATCTTTATCAATGATCTGGACAAGGATATCAAGTGCACCCTCAGTCAGTGTGAGATGACACCAAGTTGCGCTGAGGGACATGGTTTAGTGGTGGCTGTGATGGAGCTGTGGTAATGGCTGGGCTTCATGACTTCAAAGGTGTTTTCCAACCTAAAGGCTTCTATGAATCTATGTATATTAGCTACATTTTGTAAATCAGTAGATGTTACTATTACTTTAAAGAAGAAATGTTGGAACTGTTGAATGTTTTCTAAAAATCAAACATTTTAACACTTTAATTACTGTCTCCACACTTCCCTGTTCTTAACGTGGGAAGTTGAGTTATAAAATTAAAAACATTCAGCATAGGACGAATTTTTTACCCAAATCACAATTGTTTTTTGCCTTCAGAGATAGTTGGCATGGTAACTGGTGGCTTGCAGTTGACAACAATCACTACCATATAATCAGAGTGGTGGCCAAGAGACCAGTTGTCTTGAAAGTTTTGGTCCTGCAGACGTGCTCTTCTGCTATTCAGTGGCATCATCCAATAGGAACACGGGTTGTTATAGCAACGAATCATCCTGGCTGACTGCAGACAGCTCGTTCCATAATGTCCATGAAAAGATTCAAAATTAGTTGATAATTTCACAATGAATCAGTCTGTACTTTCCAGTCATGTTTGCTGTCATTTTCCTGGGATGACCTTAAAACATTTTATAGTTTTATTTAATGTATCTGTCTGAGCATGAACCTGTGCTCATGCATCATCTAATGCCCCTCAGCTGGGAAGGTCGATGTTTTGGCAGAGCTGTGTGTTGATGGCTTTATGGATGGAAAACTTTGGGTTTCTATTATATCAGTAACTTTACAAGATGTGATACTGGGATGTAGGGATCTAATCTTTTGGAAAATGATGAATGAGATCCAACTCTGCTCTTGTTAAGCTTTGAAAGAAAGGCTGACTCGTGTGGCATATGCAAATGCTGTTTAGTTGTTTCTTTGAAACTGAAAGTCTTAAGAACAAGAAAATCAACATTTTTAGCCTGACTCCAACATATGTATTGACAAATATATCCAGATTCTGCTTATGGTTTATTTTTAAAGGAAGACTGAAATAAGCCTGAATTTTGAAATCTCTTTCTCTTGGAATAGGATGTTATGGAATATTTATTTTTCCCATTGAGGGATATTTATTGGCTTACTGTCTGCACCTACAGTCTCCCAACAAAGAGAAGGTAAGTCTCCTTGAGGTTAAACTCTCACAAAGCTCTGGTAATTTCACTTTTGCTGTGAGAACATGATGTTTTTCTGTTTTCCCTAGGAGCTTGTTGGGATTTACCTGGGAAGTCATGCAAGAGCCTCAGGTTTGAACTTCTCTCTATACAATCTGTCTGTGTATTTTACTGAAAACTTTTGTCTGGATTTGCTTTGGCAATTATCTTTGCCTTTCTTCTCTTCTGCATGAATTAATGTTTCACTGTACAACAACTAGAAATTAGCTGATCGAAATGGTTGTCAACTTTCCGCCCTCTGTGGGCCAAAATCCTGTGGGATCTATTTTCAAGATACTACTACAAGGCAGAAGTGGGGCTGTAGCCTCATCTTGCTGTGGGACAGGGAATTCCTGAGTTCAGGTAGCTTTGTGGGATTCTTCTTAATGCTCCATGACACTTTGGATCCAAAAGCAGTAAATCCCAAGCTTCCCAATTGTGTGCATTACAAATGATGTCTTAATTTACCAGCATTAAGAAAGCTCTTTTTTTATCTCTTTGTTTATAACAGATTTATTTTAATTTTACAACAGAGCAATACAAAAGCAAGTCCTACAAGCTTTCCATTTAAATTTTTAAAACAAAATGAGCTGGCCTGAATCTTTCTACAGCAGGCACTGTCAAGACAATTTTATCTTGAATACTTTCTGTTTAAAAAATATTCTGCCCAGAATATATGTTTCAAAATTGTGATTGGTCTTTTTAAAGTGATAGGCATCTGGTTTTGAATATGTTGAGATGAACTGGAAAAGTTTTCCCTGCTAATTACAGTGTCAGCCCTTATGTCACATTCAAGATTTATTCCTCTTATTTAGGAGAGAGGTAAATAAAGAAATAAGATTCTCCTCGTACTGGAAAGGGACAGACAGAGGTGGAATAGCAAGGTAGATGCAAGTTTTAAGGTCAGAGGTTCACAGTGCCCAGACCACTACACACACCGTTATGTTTGCAGATACTGGTTCATTCAGATCTCCAGAAATCTAATCATTTTAGAATTTCCAGTGTCTAAGTTCACAGTATCATTAATTATCATGCAGAAGTCTGGCTACTTCAAGACAATTAAGAGATATGAAGAGAATTGGTGGAAGAGTGAATCAGGGGTCATAGTCTAGTTCGGTGTACAGCCAACCAGTGCTGAGTCTGATAAATGAAAACAAAATACAAAGCTTGAGAGGAGCCAAAAAAAAAATCTTAATAAATAATTAGAGCTTGTATGTTTCAGAGAACTGTGTTTTCTTGGCAAGACCAGGCGGTAAGCATTTCTGAACAAACAAGATTGAAATGTCTGTCTCGGTGAAGCCATACTGGAAAGCTGTTTGACGAGCTGCACAAAGACCATTTCCAACACTCTCTGCCAGATGAATTTCCTCTGTGTGCTGAAGGTGGGCAGAAATGTGGTGCATTTGCAAGATGTGCCTCAGATGCGAGATCAGTCTGTGCTCCAAAGACATCACTTGTATCGATGAGTCTGTTGAATGCTGCCAGGAGGAGACATTTGCTTTTTAACTAATGAGGAGTTGACTGAATTTTCCATGTGCTCTAGTGTTTAGGGGTGCTGAGCTTCTGCACCCATTCGAGTCAGTGGGATTGGTGTAGGTTCAGCAGTTGTAAAAACAAACCAACCAACCCACTAAGCAACAAAAAAACAGCCCTTTGGATAGGCTTTACAGGTGCCTGCAGCTGATGTACAGCAGCTCATTCTTGTGTGTGAACTAGAGAACAAATGCATTTGTATAAGGAATTGGCTTGGGAAATGCCTCCATAATCAGAACTGCCACCAGCCACTTCATGCTCACATAAGGGCTTTGCCGCAGCAAGGAATTAGTATTGGCATCCGTAAAATGGAAACCTGAGGCACAGAGGCAGCTCATTTGTGTGTGGTGGTGTGAAGCCCAGGCTTTCGGAGGCTTTTCCCTGCCCATCCCCTTGAGAGGTTGCTCCCTACTCCCTGGAGCAGTTGGAAGGGCTGGAGGTGAGGAGTAAGAGGGGCCATGAAGCAAGGGGATGGGAGGAGAAGCTGTGTTCACCCTCATCTGCATTTGCTGCCCCAGGAAAACACCCCTTTCACTCCCACAATGGTCCCCCTTATAACACAGGTTCCCACTCCTTCCGCACCCCTCACCTCCACGCAACTCCTCCTGTTCCTCAGCTGCCAGGGGGGCAAAAAATATAATGCATTCTCCTTTTATTACAGCGTTATTGCAACATCTTTTCTCCCCTTTGGCTTCAAGGGGTCAGGCTGCTGTGCCAGAGCTCACTGACATTGCCCTTCTGCATTTCTGGACCTTGTGCTGCACTCTTACATTAAAAGGTTTGTTTGCTTTAAGAAAATGTGTGCTGTCATTGCAAAGGAATGTATAAAATCTGGTGTCAATAAACTTAATTGGTGCGAAGGCCTGATTGGGTTTGGGGGGAAAGGTGTAGATATTGCCTCCTGCTGAACTCTAAAGAGGCCTGGCAGCTTGGGTTTGCTGGGGAAGGCTGCAGATCAGGGACCTGAGGTGTGGGAGTGAAATCCTCAGCTGAGGGCTGGAAGGAAAAGTGTAATTAGTGGTCATCTTTTACAGCTGCTGATGGTAGTCAGCTCTGATACACTAAGTGGAGTTAACACTGAAGTGCATGGAAGTATTAGAGCAGAGTTAGGAGGGCTGGTGGGTCTGGGAGAAGAAGTTTGAATCATGAAAGAGAGAAAACTTTCTGAATTTGCAATAATTTGGGATTCCTAGGGAGAAGCTTGCCAACTGAACTAGAGAGTCTTGGTTCCTGTTGGTATGGCCCAGCCTTCCTAGGAAGACACTTCAATGTGTGTTTGATTAAGAAGAAAATGGGCAGAACAAGTGGAAAATAACAGTACATCTCAAAGAAAATTCCAGTGGGCAAGAGCTGTTAGTTGGCTTCAGATAGAAAGTCTGGGCTGTTCTATGTGATCTGCTTTTTAGAGGTTAGTGTACGGGGTACAAGTGTACACTTCAGGGTATAACAAATTAAAGGGCAGCACAGCTGCTAAAAAATTAAAGTTGATGTATTTGCCTCTATAAATGCAGCATGTTTGCCAGAACTCTGTAGTTGGATTAAACTCAAAGCATATGTTCTCTGACTTTAGGATTATCCCACACTGGGCTGCATCCATCACTTCTGCTCTCTCCTCAGCAAAACAGCTGAAGTTCTCCAAACCAGCAGAATCACACATATAAAATCTAGCAATCTTTGCAATGCTTTTGGGTCACTCCTTAAACTTCCTTTTCTCCTTTGTCCACTTCTTTCCCATGACAGATGCTTCTTCACTTCTTTCTTTTTTCTTTCTGATGGCTTTATTTCTAATATTGTTTCCTTATTAATGTTCCTTATTTCCGTGTTGTTATTATCCCTCATTCAATGCTTAGATATGACTCTTGCCACTTATTCAATGCATTTCCAGGTAAAATATCTTTATATTCTCACTTCTTCACCCCAAAATAAATCTAACTTCCTTTCATCCTTTGCACAATAGCCTTCTGTTTTTCTGAGATTACTTCTGTTTGTGGTGATTAATACTTGTTTGGTGTTTCCTTGTTATTTTCAATCTTGTTTAAATTGCAAATAATTTGGATCAGAGACCTGTCTTTTTATTACAATTACTTGGCTTGTACTTCAGGCTCCTAGTGAATCCTAAACAGTTGATAACAAAATAATTCAGCAAAGCAAAATTCATCTTCCTGTATGCGGTGTTTGCTGCAGTCAGTGTGAATCTCTGAAAGAGATTAATATTTTCCAGTGAAACATGTAACATATGATGACTTTGGGTTGTCCACTAATCTTTGCAGTTGGCATGAAATCTAGGTTGGCTGGGACTCAAAATCCTCTCTTTTTGGCTCCATGTGTTCTGCTGATTACCTGCCTAATGAAGTAAGGAGGCAGGGCAATCTCTGTGTCATTTTGCAACCATATCAAGTTATTAACTAAACCTCTCTCTGGGAAAGTGGGTTGGAAGCATTTAAAGATATTATTTTCAATACAAACTTGCTGCTTTATGGCAATCTAAGGATGTTACAGGAGGAGATAAGTTTCAGTGCATTTAGTAACTTTAAAACAACGTGGAGGAAAAAAGACAAAGTTTATGATCATTCTGTTTCTAGGATGAAAGACTCGAGGCTTTCATCTTGAAAGTGATACAAGTTGCATCAAGGCAGTTACAGAGGATATGCTCTTTACATTGAAGAGTTTACACCATTCTTGTTTGAGTCAATTTCTATCTATGAAAATTTGAGACTTTGAGTTTTTGTTTTGTGTTTTGGTTTTTTTTTAAGATGAAGTTTAATTCTGCAAGTTGGTTAAAGTTGTATCTTATGAATTCTACCAAACAGAATTGTGATAAGTAGATTTGCTGCAGTTATATGAATATACTTCAGTACAGAAGCTTATTCCCACCAATGGCAAATTTGGAGCTGAGTTCCCTGGGGACTGACTGCCAGGGCAGGGTGTGAACTGCTGGGATCTGTCCACAGGTGGTGTAAAGAAATCAGAAAGCAGCAAAAAGCTGAGAAGAGAAGTCTTGAGTATGGCCCAAAAAGGCAAAAGGACCCTGCAAGATACAGAGCAGAAAGCAACACTGGAAATTATGCACCATTCACCTGCTTGCTGTTTTCTCATTTTGTTGTGGGAACTTGACTTTATAAACTGACTTGCATCAAATAAGTATTTGGTTAGTATTATCAATCTTGTCTTCATACAGAAACAGGACAGATCAAGTGTCAACATTTTAAATGCCATCATGTTTTACCACATCTTTTGATATATCTCCTAACCATTTTCTTTTTCTTCTTCATAAATGATTAGTTCACTAAGTAGTCAGCTTCCCTGGAGTATTGCAGGGTTCTAAATTGCTTCTTTTGATAAAAAGTATTTGTTACTGGATCAGAAAAGCTTGACTGACTAGTAAGAAGAGAATTCTTCCTAATAAATATTCTTTCTGGGTAGAGCATGCCTCCACATAGGAAAAAAAGAACATTTCTGAGAAGTGTTCTAATAGTCTTTGTACTTACTGTGAAAGTCAAGATTCTAAGCAGCACTTTGCCATTCCTGCCTTGTGAAGATATTCTGAAGGACAGAAATGAATTTTAACCAAAAGAATATTTATGAGTTTTGATAGGGAATGAAATTTTCTCATGCATGATAGTACAGAGAAATTCAGATCTGCAATTCACACTTTAATACAGATAACATAGTTGTGTTGCAGGCTGGTGCACTTCTGAGACGGTTTGGGATTGTCATTTCTGAAACTGCCTAGGGAAAAGGAAAGGCTTTCTGATTTTTGTCAGTATAATTATATGGCTCTCAAAGGATCTGCTCATGTTTTCTTCAGTCAGGAGAGTAGTAGACTCATAACACAGAACAAATTCCACTTCCTGCCTTCAGATCTCCTGGTCAAATAGATGAAGGAAGATAATGGGGGGGGGAAAAAGCACTCAAACAAAAGAGTGAAAGTCATGTTTGGTCTTTTGGAGAAAATGAGGGGAGCAGCTCTGATAAGGGCTGTAATAAGAGTTGTTTCAAAGGGGAGGGGGTGGCAGGAGGTGGGACATTCCCTCAGCCAGATTTTGATTTAAACCTAAACACAATGGTGAGGCACCTGTTGGGAGCTGAAAGCTTTGCTAGAGATTTTGGTGCTAATTGTCACCTCGCAGCTGGAGGATTATGTGTAACCTGAGTATTAAGCACTGAAGTTCTTATAGCAGCCTTGACAAGCATTGAAGGGAAAAATTCCTCTTCTTTCTGCAGTTAATAGCACAAAATGGTGTTTTATAAAGTTTGTCTTTAATCTTACCTTACTGTGATGACTTTCAAGAAAGAATACTATAATCTGCAAAGGGAGCCATTGTAAATGCAAGGATGTTGTTTAAATTCAAAAGTAACTGTAATTTTACTAAATACGATATTGTATTCAGAATGGAATCAAATCTCCCACTCTCTGGGCAACTGGCTCATGTGTTTTCAGCTTTTTCCCCTCTCTATTTGAAAAACAGAAACCTTCCATTTGTATAAACATTTGTATAAACATACTTAATCTAAATGGATCCTATGTTGCCTGGAACTGCTGAGCTAATAGAACAAGTAATACTTAATTTTATGCCTGTATAACAGTCCACTTGCTTCCCTGAGCTATACTGAGATCAGCATATGATGTGAATTCGTGCCTTTTTGGTTTTTTTCTTCTTTTCACAAGAAAACAGAATGCCAGTTTCATGGTATCAACCTTTTATCAGTTACCTGAAGACAGGCAATAACATCACTGAGATAATTGTACTGGAAGACTTAGAGAGGGAAGAGGTGCAGATCGTGAAATTAGATGCTGAAAATCTTGTTCTCTGTTTACTCATAATCCAAAGTAACTGTGGAAGTTTCTTAATGTTTACATTAAAAAGACAACAAATTAATTCAGTGGAAGCTTGGGGTTCTTAATTTGCTATTGCCTAAACTCTTGAAATAATAAATACTTTTTCAGATATGTCTTACATGAGCACTGTAACATATGTTCTTACAGAACATTCGATATGAGCTCCTTTACAAGCAAATCAAACCAATTGCATTCATTATCTGCTCTATTTTTTCTTAATGTAATCAGTCTCTATTTAAAAAATTGTTGTGGAAGCAGTGAGAAAAGTAACTGAAGATTATTGCCTCTGAAGTTGTATCTTTATAGTGTATATGTGTGCAATATATTTTATAAATGTTTACTAGGAATATGGCTATTTTGGTGATGTTTAAGATGTTGCAGCATTGGATTGAAACATGAGAAAATCACATTGATCTAGCTTATCTCTCCCTTTGATAATTCTGGATTGTTCTCTGAAGTTGCTTTATGTCTTATGCTGTACAAAAAGCTCTAGTTTTAAGGACTATGACTAGTTCATCTAGAATCCAAAAAAAAAAAAAAAGTGAATTTCAGCAGTATTTCTAGTCATTTGCTTAAAAACAAGAGCTACAAAAGAGGAACTTGAAACATTCTTACAAGCCAAAGGAATAGCATTTGGTTGCATATATCACTTGGAAGGTTGAATACCTTGCTACTTTTTGGGGTTTTTTTTGTCCAAATGGAAAGTATCTCAACCTTTACTACATTAGCTAATACTGAATTATCTTATTTAGGTTCAAACCAAGAAACAAAGACATAACTTCTGCAGTGAAAAACTGGCTGGTGACTGTGTAAAACTCACTGATGGCAAAAGTAGTAACACCTGAGATCAATAAGTGCTGAAGAGAAAACTCCTCCTTAGTTCAGCTGAGGTAAGATGCAAAGCTCTCATCAGATGTGTAAAAGTTAAGAGTTTATCTTGAATATTTCAGTGTTAAAATGAACCATAACTTCTGTAACTAACTTAGTGACGTTTGTTTGTTTGTGTTCACTGTTTGGCAGAGTTGAATGCATTACTTGTAGTTGCTTTCCATTAAGCTTGGAACAGCTTCCTTGAAAGTGCAAAAGTTTTCTTATCTGGCTGGTTTATTTAATTGTTCATGCTCAGTAATTTCCAGTAACCTCCAGCTTGCTTGATGGGTAGCCACACTCTCACTGTTCAGGTAAAATGTAGTATTCTTCAGTGGGATTTCAGTGTGGTAATTGTATCAACTTGCATTATTTGAGCTCAGCACAGTTGCAAATGTAAATCTACTGAAAAGAATGGAGCAAAAAGATACACATACATGCAACATTTTAAAAAGGCATAGTCACAGGCTTGTGTTAAAGCTGCTAATCTATAGGCCTGGAAATAATTAGAACTTTCATATTTTTGAACGATTGACTGAAAAAGAAAAGAATGGTGAAAGGAAATCTTCTTGTTGAATAAATGTAAAAGTAACATTTTTGGCAGGCCACTTTGGATGATGTCATTCTACAGAATGTGCTAAAGTCTGTTATTTTACAGCAGAAACTGATTTCTCAAGGCAGGCAGAGTGTATGGGCACTAGGTATTGCTCTCAACTTTAACCAGCCAAGATCTGGGCTTTTTTACACCTCGTTTGATGGTAATAAACCATGCACATTTTGAAACAGGGAATTCAGAGCCTTTCTTCATATCTATATACACATATATATGTGTCTATATAGGTTAGAAATTTTTTTGCATGCTATTTCTTGTGTGGGTTTATCTCTTGGCTGACAATACGCTCATTGCTAGCATTGGGTATTGGTTACCTTCTGTACTGGGTTCTGGCAGATGAGAACACTACAAGTAGAGTTGCCTTTAGGAAGACAGGGAGAGCCTTTCCCCACTCACAATTCCTTGTCAGGAGACAATTAACCTAAATGAAGTGGTTATGAAGATTAATGAGGGTAAATAAAGCATAAAGAATACTTACATAATGGTGAAAAGCATCTGAGGACATTGATTTTTGTCCTGAGGAAAGCCTTCAGACACATTATGCAAGATTTAAACAATGAAGATGAGACAAAATTTTGAATAGTTCTTCACAATCCCCCATTTGGCTTCTGGTTAAAAAATGATTCTCAAGACAGTTTAAAATGATGTTTAGAAATATCTGTAAATACAAAAATTATTTGGCAATAGTGAAAGTTTCAGACTTCAGAAATGCAGTAAAAAATTTTATCAGATTCTGTTTCAAAATAGTTATCAATAGTCTTTATTGGTGCCACCAGTCATTTAATACTCAACATACCTGTCAGGTGCTGAAGGTCTCATTGTTAACAAAAGTCCCTACCAGCAAGGTCAGTTTCCAGTGTCACTATAGGAATCCTTGGCTTTTATAAAGAAAGTAGAAGTTTGCAGCTTTGTGTCTGGTGTCCAAGTACCTATATGTTCAAATGTAATTAATTTTGTCAAGTCTGAAATAGCAGAATGCAAAAGCATTGCTTCTTATGACCACTTGTCCTTGCTAATAAAAAAGAAATCCATATATATCAGAAATATCAAAGGCTTAGGACTGAATTGCAAAATGCAAGCAGTAAGTATAATTGAGGCTTCTGTAATTATTTTGTATCTCTCTTTTCATGTGTGTGGTTGTGTATATGTACAGTTGTGTTTGTATGTTGAAATGCATTCTTGAAATGCATTCTGCCTCCTGCAAATTATCTCGGTAGCAGCTGCTGTCTGTCACACAAGCCAAGCATGATAGGATAGAGTAAGATTCTTCTCCTTTCTCCATGAGGCATAATTTTATTAGGCTGTATTGTAAATCATAGGGATGCCTGCTGAGTACTCTCTGCAGTTATCATTTTTTTTTTTTTTGTTATTGCACAAAACTAGGATTTTAGGTTTGTTTTTTTGGGTTTTTTTGCTTTAAAGGTCAAGCTTCAATGTTATTTGCTTTGAGTTATTTGTGGAAAAACTGGTAGTCAGAAGCGACATTAGCACTGATTTGCTGGAAATGCCTATTTGCTATCTAAAAGACCCAGTTAAAATCAGGAGTGTTCTTCGACAACCTTATGGATTTGTACGTTACTACACTAAAAGCAGGGAAGCAGATACACTTTCATCTAGGGGAAAAAACTGGAAACTACTGCCCAAGGAAATATCAATAGTGTGAAAACGTCCAAACAGAATTACTGGATAAGGTAATTCACATTTTCTGTGAGGAGAAAACATACCCTGGGCCTGTTAGCCTAAATGCACATGTGGACAGTTTGATTTCCATTCTTTACTCCTTTCTAGGAGTGTGTCTGTGTGTTTCATTGTACTGTGTAACTCCCTGTCTTCCTTTCCATTATAGGGACTAACTTGGTTCCCCAGGATTCAGTCTGGGAGTCCTGTTTTAATTTTACAATGTAAGGTATTTCAGGGGCAGAGACCACGTCTTATTTATTGCTTTTATGAGTCATTTAGTTCATTTTTGGATGCTTGACAGATAATAATGTGTTTGATTGCATCATGTGGTATACCAGGTCTGTAGCAAAACATACTTTCAACTCTGTAATGAAGTCTTAGGTTTGATTTACTGTTTACTCATTTGACAGCAGATGCTAGCCAGAATCCAGATCATTTAAATTCTATGAACTGACTACGCCAAAGGCAATATAAAATCAAGTGTCATCAGTGTACATCTAATAGTTCACACAATATAACAGTGTCTAGATTTTCATCATTAACGTTCCTGGACTAAACACGGAGCACTGGATAGAAGAAAACCTGGATACATTTCAGCTGGAGCAATATTCATAGTATCTAAACATTCTATACAATAACATGTTAATGGTTTTCATTTTGCAGTAGTTCTTGCAGAATCCATTTTTTCCCCAATTGTTGATTCCCTGCAGTGATTAAGCTGAAAGAAACAAAACAAAACTTCCCTCTCACCATCTAATTTGTTCTTGCGTGGGCTTTGGAAAGCTGTAGTTGTGGAAACATCAACAAATTAATTCCTAGCAGAAATAATTGAGCTGACAGCCAGAGAGATGCTCACTTTCTCTTAAAAAGCACTGTAAAAAGAGCAATTTTGGTTTATTTTTATTCTCCTTTATTAATTTTCCCATTGAGTGAAGCCGAGTCTAATGCAGAAAGCTATACACTGTGGGGATGCTGTTGGCCAGATCTGGGGACATGATGTTCAGCCTGAACAGCAGAGGGAGGAGTACTATATTCTTTTTCCTCCTCAGGGATCTGACAGTACAGTTCAGGAAGACATAGTTCTTGGGCACAGGCTAAGCCAAGTAAATTTGATCAAGTTGTTACTTGTCATATGAGCAATGAACCCAACAATGTCCATGGATGTAAAGTATCAAAAATACAATGCCTTTTGTGAAAGATGTGAGTTAACAAGTTTTGCCTCACTGTTATAATGGGGTTGCCACAGCTTAATCAATTTGAGTAGGTACTTTGGGATCAAAATGTCTAATCATTAGTTTTGGACACAGAAAGTCCCACTCTCTGCTTGGCTTTGTTCCTGTGCACTAATGCTGCAGTGACAAAGCCAGCATTGAAGTTAATGCTAACCAACACACCTATTACTTTCAGAAGAGAGGACACAAAGATAGAGCTTCGTTCTCTCAGATCAGGAGTATAATTGACTTGCTGTAGCTTACTAGCCTATTGTCAGTTGGTTGAGCCATGGCAAATGCTTAAAGGCATAGATGGATGTTAAAGTTGTGAGAATGGCTTTCACGAGATCTACTTTCTGAAGCCAAAAGGGAGAAGCATTGTATCAGAAACCTTCCCTCCAAACACAGGCCTGTAAAGTGAATGAAAAAACTCCAAAGCCTGGAGTTGGTGAACAGACATCTACTCTTCTGATTCCTGCTGCGCATGGTAAATATACATCTACACAAATGGAGAGGGTGTGCAAGTAAAGATACTTGACTCCATCAACTGTTTCCTGTCTTGATTGATTCAAATGTCTAGAACCCTGAAGTCTGCCAACTTATTTAGGTCACAAAGAAGAAATGGTAACCAGGAGATGCTTGAGGAGCCCAAAAATTTCCAGAAAGTATTATGACTAAACTTGGAGGTTTCTTGAGAAGAGCAGAATAATGAGTAAAGTTTTCCCAGAAAGGACCAAAAAGTTCTAGTGACCGGATAGATGGTGAAACATGGCTGGTATACAGCAGTGTGAAATGTTGGGGACAAAGCTATAGCTCCTCTTGTCATGACAAAAGTTCACTGGTATATGGTACCAGGAAAGCTGTGAGATCTGAGATTTCTCAGCTATGCCAAAGGTTTAAGGGAAATCTTAAATAGGATGGAACTTTTATTGGTGAAGGAAACCATTTGTTGGTGATTATGGTTTTGGGATAGTATTTTTTGTTGATAAATTGTTGTGTTTCAGAGGACACACGGTGTAATAGTACAATAGCTACTGCTTCTGAGAGAAAAAGGAAATATCTGAAACTTCTTCTGAAATCTGGAATCGTAACTCTAACATTTCAAATATTTTTCATTCTAACTGAAATAACTCAAATTTCCAAATTTCACTTTAGTTATTGGATCAATAGTAGGTAATAATAGTCTAATATTTAGTATATTAGACACAATCCCAAGCTTACAGAAGTAATTCTTCATTCCAGTAAGTTATCCAAAGTGTTATGCATATGAGGAAGATGCAGATAACTCTCTCACTCATTATAATTGTTTATGTTGTATGTCAAAATTCCCTAGAGACTGCTGGAAACTTTATCCATATATCTGTGTACACCCTTAACCTGCTGTCTGCTTTTCCTTTCTAACTGCATACATGTTTCTTGCTGTTATAACAGCACTAGTCATGTAGACCATAGGTCATCACAAGCCGCCGGGATAATGTTCTCCATATGTCAAGATGTTTGTAAAGAAACAGTTTGAATTCAAGCACTTTGTCAGCCCAGTGTTTTCTGAAATGTCTGTTGTGTTCCAACCATACAAATGTTGGATTAATGGCCAGGTTACTTCTCTCAGCTTTTTCAATAACCAAGTTCTAAGATAAATCCAGAAAGAACATGCAGAATTGTGTTTTCACTGAAGCTTGTGATAAGGTTTACAACATTTTTAGCAGGGTTGGTATTTGCTTCTTTCTTAATGGCAGTATCTTGATTTGTAGTTCCTGCCAGGACTTGGTCTCATACAGTTTCTGACCACATCTGTTTAAAGCCAGAGGACTAGCTGGCAAAGGAGCAGCAATTCTTTCAACAGCTCTTTGAGTAAGGATCATCTACTTTTAATTTACCATGGGATGAAAACATTTACATGGTGTTACCACAGCACAGGTGATGTACCCTAAAGGTTCATAACCTAGTGTACCCTGTGCCAGCTTGTTCACATACCTGTCTTTTAATTTTCTGGTAGCCACTTTACCCTGTGAATCAGCTGCAATTAGCATGAACAATATGTTTATGTCACATATGGGAAACATCATCTTTTAAGAAAATTTTCTTTAGATTCAGTATCTTTATGGTGAAACAGGTCTGTAACTTCCTTTGAATGCTTAGCAAGGAGCATTTCTAATTAAGCAAGATTTGCTTGCCTGTATTCCTCTTTGTATTACACAAATGGTTGGAGCAGAAAATGGTTGTTAAAGCCAGGAGTGTGCCTAATAACTGATGTGATAGAAAAGCAAATTGGTAGCTCTGTACCTTTTTAAAACAGCAGTAAAGTTTTTACTTGGTAGCAGAAGTCAATTGATTTTTTCCTTTCTTCCCTGCTTTGCTTTTGGTCTGTAGTCCGAGGAATTTTTTTTTTCTCTTGCCACAGCTGTCTGCAAAAGAGCCAGGTTCAGCAGCTCACACCTGTGTAAGCATTTGAGGTAGAATGGTGTGAATTAGCCAAAACCACTCAGCTAAAACTGTTATGTGCTGAGGCGACTGAGGAGGGAGCTCCTACCAGGAAGGGTTTCCTGCCGTATAAACTTCAAATATCCTTTAAAATCCAGGTCTCTTAAGTTTTCACTGTAACGGTGTTGTGTGTATTTGGGGCTTTTCCTAGAGAGCTATGTGGAGTTTTTATTATCTTGTCTATTTAGGATATCAGTTGAGCTCCTTGACTTCTGTTTTTGGAGGCTTTGTTCTTTTCTTTAGTCATCTAATTGCATCAATACAAGATCATTAACAACTGTGAACCTGACATAAAACTTAATAGAATGGGATTGTCCATTTTTATCACTGCAAGTTTGAACCTCAAATGATCCAAAAATCTCCTGACTTTTCCCATGGGAATATTTCTGAGGAAGAAACCATTATCTGTGCTCACTTAGATGGGGCTGTTGAGAATCACATTCTGCTGTTCAACCTGCCCAGTCCATAGAAAGCATCTCTTTATCTTCAGATTTCCAATGAGTTGGACTTAAGGAAGAAAATGAAATGGGAACAGGGTGAGCATGTTGCAAATGCACAGCTTCAACGTCTCAATTCTGTGGCCAGTTTCAGGTTCTATTTATTTTTGTAGCTTCAGAAATAGAACTGGGTTCTTTATACTTTGTTACCTTTGTTTTCCTCTTCCTGAGAAGTAAATATCTAGAAGTATGGAGCCTAGAAGGTGTAACAAGAGCTAATGGAGTCCATTGGTAAGGACCACTTAGTGAATCATTGGGAGTGAAATTCCAGGGTTCTTGCTGGTATTTGTTGCACATCTTTTTCTGGTATCTTTGAGGTAAACTCTATTGATATAAAGAAAATAAAACCCGTGAGGAGCCAAAACAGAGAGGTTGTCATGTTTATTGAGAGGAGAAACTTTATAAAAAGAAGTTGTTCTCAAAATACAGTCCAGAGGAGAAACACAGAGCATCATTAGAACATGTAACCCATAGGTAAGCTGGTGAATTCATAGAACATTTAATTTCTATCTGCTAGTTTTCCCTGTGCACATTTTCTCAGTTATCTGTAGGAACTCCATTGCATAAAAATCAAAATCCTTCTTTGGAGAGTAAATTGTTTTGGTTCTTTCCTCACATGAATTCGTTGGAAGGGGTAGAGTTGATGCAAGTAGCTTCTAAAAAAGGTAGTTGTTACTTACTATATTTGAGCACCACCTTGGCCTCAGAATGAGAATTGCTCTTGGGAGAATGGCTGCTTTGGCAAAAAGAGAAAAACTGTTTCCTGGGATTAACAGCAACTACTGCTGCTACTGTTATCTGGCTTTTGTATTTTTGCTGGCAAAAGTTATGATCCTATTTTATTTAATTCCAGTCAGCTAGTCTCATTAAATTCTGTGATGTAGTGGAGTCATGTTATTTATGGCTGAAAATTGTCAAATAGGACAATTCATTAAGCTCTTATATCAGCTGATTCCTTCTAATTTCCTTTTAAGTCAGTCCTATGTGTTCCCTTATTGCTCTCTTAAAGACCTCGTAACCGCATGTAACTGCTCATTTTTATGTTACCTTATGTGTTACTGAAGACCTTATTTTTCACTGCCCCTTTTGGCTGGAAGTTTCATGATGCATGGGAGAAATTTTACTTGCAGAAAGCCTGTCTCAATACTAAATGGTTTTAGAGGGATAGGGTGTAGTTCAGAAGCCCTTCTTTTAGAGTCTAACTGTTAAATGAGACAGCCTGTGTTAATACATGATGTTATATCAGACTCATGAGTTGGATATGATTATTCCTTATTGACAAGTGGCTGATAATCTTTATTTTATGTGGGTAGAGCTCATCCTGTGAACTGTTATGGATAACTGTGAATATTTTATGTTAATAAATTCAAGCCTGTTTCCAGGTTGAGTCAGTAGTCAGCTAAGCTGAGACAGTCACCTTAATGAGAGAATCATCTGGGTGTACTTTTCAAAAGTTATACACTCAGTTTAGCAGTCTGCACCATTATTATGGGGGGGGAAAAAAAAAGAAGCTGTGTGCTATCTTAAAGAAACCCAATCAAACTAAAGATAACCAAGCTCCAAACTAGATACTGCAAATACACTCTGTGCACATTTCTGCCCTATGCAATGTCACTGCCTTTATTGCAGATGTACAGAGTGTGAATCAGTGGTGTTGATTCCAGCCACTGCCATGATTCATTCTATATTTCTTTTCTCTCCTTTCTTACTTTTTTTCAGTGTGAGTGTGGCACTTGCTGAAGTCAAGGAGAAAAAACGTTTGGCTCTGTCAAGCATAATGTGGGCAGAGAGTATAAAATTCCATATGCAGCTGTGCCAACGTGCTTCAGTCCTAACTTACACCATTTCCTGCTATTCCAGAGCTGGGCCTGTCTTACAGAAGTTGCCAGTCAAGACACTTCTTATGGTAGTTTTGTGCTGTGGGGGACTAGAATGAAACCCACAGACTAATTTTAGTTCATGAGCTTAAGTTTTAAATCAAAGTCTGCAGAAGTGAAAGATTAGTGTGTATTAGCTCATTGAAAATTTGAGCCCATTCTCCAGCTGGACTGTCTTGACCACCTGCTAACTTGATGATATGGTGAGAGATTAGGTTCTCTGGGTCCAATTCTGACCTCATGTACCCTGGTGGAATTTAAGTGGTTTTTGTAAAATCAATTTCAATTATCAAATTTAAACTTCAGCGAGGCCCAAGTCTTTTTGCTTTTTTTTTTTTTTTTCTTTTTGGTGTTTTGAATAGTACCATAGCAAGTTTGTTGTTGCTTGTATGTTTTTTTTTCTTTCCAGTTGCTTTGCTTCCTGAGCCATTCTTTATCTACCAGTCTTGTTTTCCTTACCACCACCATGAAATAGCTTTCTACTTAGTCTGTCTTCTGTGCTCCTTTATTCTTTCAGTGATTTAGAATATGTATAAATTCTGTGCTCATCTTCTTGGTATTACTCTGCCATAAAAAATGCCATGGTAATAATTCAGTGACAAGATAGAACATCCTCCTTCATCCTTGCCTCGGAAAAGGAGAATATTGGTTGTATGAGAGAGTTCTGAGAAGGATGCAACCATCCAGCTACAGGCCAGCTACCTTATTTCAAATCCTTTGCTCTATGTGAGTCTTGAATGGAATTTGTCTTCTACCACGTTTAACATGCACTTTAAGCAAGTCCCAAGACTTACTGGTAGCAAAAAGAAAGGATTCCTGGGTAAGTCACTGACCTGGAATGGCTTCATTTCCCTGCTCTGACACACATTTCCTCTGTGGTTTTGGCCATATCATTTAATTGCTCAAAGCATGAATTTTCTTATCAGTAGGCTGTCTAGATATAACAATGCCTGCTTGTATCCTGATAGCACTGGAAGTAGGTACAAGCCAATTTGTTTGACACACAAAGACCTTGTTTCAGGACAACTAAGCTGTCCTGCATAAAAGGACCTTGGGCTGTTAATTGACAACTGGCTAAATATGAGCCAGCAGTGTGCCCAGGTGGCCAAGAAGGCCAATGGCATCCTGGCTTGGATCAGCACTGGTGTGGCCAGCAGGGCCACAGGGTAATGATTGTCCTGCTGTATTGGGCCTAGGGAGGCTGCAACTCAAGGGTGATGTTCAGTGTTGGGCCCCTCACTCACTGCCAGAGGGACACGGAGGGGCTGCAGCGTAGCCAGAGCCGGGCACAGAGCTGGGGAAGGGGCTGGAGCACAAGGGTGCGGGGGAGGGGCTAAGGGAAGGGGGGTGCTGAGCCTGGAGGAGACTGAGGGGAGACAGGAGCACTCTCTGCAACTACATGAAATGGGGTTGTAGTGGGATGGGCGTCAATATCTGCTCCCCAGTAATGAATTACAGGACAAGAGGAAATGGGCAACAGTTGCACCAGGGAAAGATTTAGACTGGACATTAGGAAGAACTTTTTCCCTGAGAGGGTTGTCAGCCCCTGTGCCAATCTGCCCAGGGAGGTGATGGAGTCCCCAGCCCTGGAGAGCTGTGGAGCTGGGGTGCTGAGGATGATGGGTTAGGCATGGCTGTGACAGTGTGAGGGGAGGGTTTGGACTTAATAATTTTAAGGGTCTTTTCCAACAGTTACGATTCTATAGGTAGAGAAAAACATGCAGAAGTGAAGCAGGGGCAAGCCAGTGAGTGAAGGATGAGCTCTAGCTGGGGCCATATTAGGTGGTCTTTGGAGAGCAGAGGCAACTTTGAAATATCTCAGATACCTATGGCTGCTTTCCCCACATCTATTCAATAAGTCGTCTCCGAAACACAGATTGTAAGCTTCTCTTTGATCTGATATTACTTATTTCTGTGTGTTTGTTTTTTGATTGGTCTGCTACATGCTAATTTTTCTCACCCTCAAGAAAATGGTTTTCAATAACGAAGTAAAAGCCCTTCCTTAAGAGACCTGGTCACAGCCCCATTAAAGAGAAGCCTCTCCTACCTCATTCTGGTAAGCAGAATATTTTTCTGGCATAGAAGTCCTCCAGTCATGCCAAATAATCACTAAGGCATTTCTGAGGTCCTAATGGCTTCTGAAAAAAAAAATACAGTGTGTAAGCCATTAGAGTAGTGGTTCTGGAACTGTTTCCCATGGAGATTTGTGAGGAAGCAAATGACAACTGTTTCATTTTGACAGTCTCAAAGCTTTTACTTTAATCTCTTGTCCTTCTTAGAAATTTCCTGTTACAGGATCTCAAAGGATCTTCTAAGCACTAGTGAATTAAGGCTGTAGAGTGGCTGAATCTAACTTTGTATTAATTTACTGAGTGATTATAAGGTAGTCACTTTTCAGAAATGCAAAATAGGAATTAAAGTACTTGGAGGATAGTTTATTTGGCACAAGTCTGTCTTTTGCTCCATTCTACTAGCATAGCAGGGCAGCGATTCTAGACTTGATCCCAAAATGCTACTAGAAGCCAGTTACTGCACTGCTAGTAGTTCTGCCTTTATCAGTGATGGTAGGAGACTTCATACTCTGATAACATGATGGACCATCATCAAAATGAATGGGAATAGAATGAAAAATGCCTATGAAATAGTTTTGGTTTAAACTTCTGCTGTAGAAGATCTTACATACTTCAAACTGAAAAATGCTTCTGTTCTGTGGTGTTGACTCTATCAGAGATAGTTATGATTTGTTTAACATCCTGCCCCTAATGAGCACCCAGAATTCCTCATCTATTTGAATCACTTGTGGCGTTGCATAACTTTCAAGAAGTACATAGATACGGTTTTCAGATACTGATTTTGGATTGGAACCACTCATCTTTTGTAGAGGTGCTAAAACATTGAGTTTTGGCCTGAGCTACTTCCATATATATAATGAGAAGCATTATAGCATTGCAGTATTCATTTCAGGATGGGATTGATTAATAGAATATTCCTGTTGCTAGGAGATGGAAACCTCATCTGATTTTCTTGGGAGTCCATATGATGCATTCTGTTCTTCAAGGAAGAGTATACTTTTCTTTCTTGTCTTCATCTTTGCCCAAACTGAACAGTCTTGCTTAGTTTAAGTTTCATGATGAAAAATGTGTAACCTCCTTTTTTATTCCACTTTCCAAATTCAATTGCTGTGCTAAAAGGTTTTCATGGGAGACAAAGAAATGGTGAATGCTGGATTACACAACTTTCTGTTGAAAGTTGATATACATGATGAAACTTGCTCTTGGTTATATGTTGGCTTTTGTGAAGAAAAATAAGTTACTTTTTCCACCTCTGGAAAACCACATTCTATTAAAGAGAATAGTTTTTATTTACTCTTGCAGATGACACTATCAGCTAGAACAGAAGTGCCCCATGGATTTTAAAGAGAGAAGGCATCTAAGTGTGACTAATGTCTTATAGAAGAGGATTTTGAGAGCAGCTAAACACAGATTAGATATTGCATTCTTTCATTTTGATAGATTAATGAAGAGATGAAGGGTTTAGAAGGAAATTGTATCTTACACAGATTGTTTAATGCTGCGAAATCCCACAGCACTTTGTGCCAGCTGTTGAACACTCATGAAATCTACACAATTATTAACTACAAGAATCAAATATACCATAAAAAGGAAAATAGCTGCCTAACTTGAAATATTGCAAAGTTTTACATTTATAGTCCTGCCCCTTGAAAAAAATGCCTGTGGTTTCACTTAGCTTCTGTGTTTTGCTATTCGAGAAAATGCTGCTTATTTCAAAGCCTTACTGACAGTGGAGGTGAAAAGATGGATGGCGCAGAGAATGCCATGAGATCAGTAGTAATTATCTGCAGATAGTTTGGGGCTTATTTTTTATTTGAATGATGGTACCTTTAACAACTAGCATTCTTAGAACCATGCAAGGCCACTGGCTGAGCTCTGAGTTGGAGGAGAAACTGCAGGGCATGGGATTGATAAAGAAGAGGTGGCAACAAGTTGAGAGCTGCTATGGGGAAGGATTTAAGCTGAAGTCAGTGGCATAAAGCCAATGCTGGCTTAAGGCAAGCAGCCCTAGTGTAATAAGATTAAAGCATAGGGGAGATCCCACATTTTAGACTGCTTAACTCCAGAGACTACTTACAGGGAGGTGTGTCCTCACAAGGACAATTAAAGTGAGGGAATTGACAGCAGTGAAGTGGTGACACACTATAAAAAAAGAACCGTTTAGTGACTTATTTAGCTTGTCTTGTTCTGAACTTCTGCAGGTTGGCAGGTTCTTCTTTGCGTCTCCTGCATACACAGCTTGCTTATTTTCTTAATTTCTTTATCTACCACTTCCTTTAAATTAATCAGAGGTACTGTCTTGAGAGTGCTCCCTAATTGCACTTCACCGAATGGTCCCTGCAGCTGCAGACATTACCAAGCGTAGTATTGTCTAGTTGCTCAGAAGGGTGTTTTTTTCACTGTCAGTACAGTTTGCTTTGGCTTGCTGATGAGCAGATATCTATGGAAAGCCGCAGTGCCCAGCCAAAGGCCTATTTTTGTCCTGAATCAATATAGCTTTGCAAGAGTAGGTCCAGGATCAACAGATTCGTGGAAACTTGCTATGTGTCTAGCAGCAAGGACTTTGTGCTCTACAGAAATGGCTTTGTCTTTGTAATCAGTATGTTCTGAGTAAAGCACAAACCAGTGAAGGGGGGGGCGGATTTCAAATGTGTGTGATATTTCTGGAACAAATGAGACGTTCCAGCACCTACAGTATAATCCTTATTGAACTTTTCCCCACTTCAGCTAAAGCCCAGGTGTGCAGTCAAGACACAGCTGCTACCAGATGGCTTTAAATTTTCAGAGCTGTTAAATTGGAAGCCAGAATAATACAGGGAGAAAAGGCATCTCTCCACTTTCATAACTGCAGAAAAAGAAGCCTGTGTTATGATTGCGATGGTTTTCTATTTTAATGCGCAACTGCTTTAACATAAAGATGACAGCTTACCTCAGTGGGGAAAGCTACGTGTAAAGAAATGCACTAGCTTATCCTGTAAAGCACATAACTGTTGGGATGAAGTTGGGGAAGCAACCTAGACGTTGCATGGTCTTTCCATAGTTGCCAGCAGATAACCGACCAACCTGATTCTTGCACGCAGATGAAGCAGGTTGGTCCAACCAGTCAGCTGCAAGACCTGAATCCCACAGCTTCTTCCAGGCTGTACTGTCTGCTTGTGGATGGAAGTGGCATGGGCTGGCATGGGGGTCTTGATATTATTTATCTGTCTCACTGCTGGCAGGAATTACTAATTACTCTAGGTAAGGTGTGAGGCCCATATAGCATAGAACCTTGTTTTATCCAGTGAAAAGCAAATGTCTAGAGAAAAATATTGCAATATTATTTTAAAGATACTTTCTACTAAGAATTTGGAGGTCAAGAATTGCTTCAGACAGACTATACTTCAAAACTCTCTGAATTTCTTTTAACTTGCCTGATCTCTTCCCTTGAACATCTGTAAGCTTTCAGCATATACAGTGTCTTGCAGTGAAGTGTTCCACTGCTTAGCTCTAGGTTGTGTACTCTGAAGCTGAGGAGCTCTGCAAAATTCAGATGTACCAATATTTTCAAGAGAGGCCTAAATTCCAGTTTCTGAGCACACTGAAAGAACTTTTTGACAAGTTGAGCCATAAGTGAAGTGTTCTGAGATAATTGTTTTCAACCTATAGCCATGCTAAGAGAACAATTAAAAGAGTTAACCATGGACAAACTGCTTTATTAACCCTTCTGTCTTCCTTATAAGTAAACCAGGAGAAGCATTTGTCCAGTTTCTCTTGTACATGGGATATGGTAAAAGTGAGAGGACAGTTTCTCACTTGTTGAACCTGCTTCATCAGTAGAATGAGTCTCTAGTTTTGTCACTGGTCTCTCGTGCCTCTTCTAGCAGCTCTGTTTGTGTTTAGTTACAAGGCTTGTATGACAGCCTTAGGGGGAAAGATAGAGGGATTTGAAACTTTCTGCTACAGTTTCTTGTACTATTTTAACACTGTCCTACAGAAAATATAAATAAGTATATGTGGGAAGGGGAGTTGCAACTGACTTCCATTTGAAATAAAGCAATGAAACTCTGAGAACTCTTGGAAATTAGTGTAAAGATGTGTTTTTCTAGAAGCAAGTAGAATTGATTATCCTCCTGCATTAATCTTTTCTCTCTCTGGAACAACTAATTGTAATATCTTTCTAAAAATACCCTCAATCACCCCAAATAAACCAGATTCTTAAAATTTCAAGCCTGTGTCACAAGGTATAGGATTATGTGTTGTATTAACATGCTATAAGAGAAATAACATAGATTTTGACAAATTTGAGAAAGATTTTTGAGACGGACTTGGCAATGAAATGGCTGAAACAATTCAGTATAAATAAATGCTGTGCAGTAGTATGTGTATGGAGAAATGATAATACTCCTTTCACATGTAAAATGTGATCCTTACCACTTCAAAGCAACATCTTGAAGGTGGTGACAATGATTCCATGGCAAGATCTCAGTACCTGGAAACAGAGGGGGGAGGAAGAGAAATCAAATATTCTGAATTGATAGTATCAGATTAGAGATAAGTTTGTGACTTGCCTACTTCTTGAGTGCTACCTAGGTCTCCAAATACATAAAAGAAGTGAAAATATAACAGGGAAAGACAAAAAAAAACCCCCATAGATGGAACAGTCTAATACTAGACATTATTATAAATTAGAAATAATTAAGAAATGATGAAACTCTTCAGTCTGGAAGGAAAGAAAATGGTGGATATTTACACAGGCATAAGTGAACTAAAATTGCTGGTTGTCAGTGATGGTGCAATTCTTTTCAGTTGTTGCTTGGGGTTTTTTTTTGTGGGTGGCTTTTTGTTGATTGTTTTTAAAATTATTGTTGGATGTTTGTTTGGTTTCAGTTTCAAATTGGCTTTGAACACATAGACTTCCCAAAATTGTTCTAGTATTTCTGGAAAAGACTTGATTGTTTTGTTTTATTGGAGGGGAAAGATACTATTTCCATTAGTGTTCATTTCTGTGTTAGTACTTTCACTAAAGTGTTTCTGCAGCTACTGCTTTTCTTCTTTTGTGGAACTGACTAGCTTCTCAAGACCAGTTTTATAAGCTGATTATCTTGATAAGTTTCCCATTGAGTAGGGGAAAATGATACCCAGGTTAAAAAAACCCCAACAGAACAGCATTACTTCTGCCTTCTTTTTTGTTGTGTTTTTGAGAGCTTCTCTCAGTCCTCTGTAACCAGAGAGAAAAGCATCTTGGCTTCACTTGGACAGTGCAGGGTGGAAAAGAAACCTGAATTCTTATACAATGCAGTTGTCTTATAGAAAAGTCTCTACAGTTGCTTTTTCACACGGTGGAATGCATCAACTTACTACTAATAACTCTGAAATTACTGTTATAATTATTCACCTCTGTTACTGGAGATCAGTGGGAACGTTTTGTTTCCTGATGCCCAGCTCTCTGGGTTTTCATGGAAAAAGGATGAATGCTTCTATTTTTCCAATTTTTAAAGCTTTTTTGGACATAAGAATTAGCAGAAATCATCTTCTCATGTAAGTATTTGATTTGGAATGGAATGCTCTGGCTGGAATTGCTTAGCATTTAGAAATATTCTTCAAAAAAGATATAAACATGTGATTTATTAATCATTGGTATTTTATTTTAAGAGATAAATTTCTGCTTTTCCTTCTTGTTCAGCATGTGGACGAAGTTTACGTAGAATCACTGTTGTTGGAATTAATATGACTAAATATGGAATTAGCTCAGGCTTGGGCAGATTGTGATGTTGGACTTATCCAGATGTTAACAGGAACTGGTGTCTTAATAGTTGCACAAAGTTCAACGTCAATCCTGTTTGTATTTAGTCAGATTTTAGCAAACTCTTGGAATCCCAGTGATGCAGAACAGTGAGAACTGGAGAAAATTCCATGCCTGATTCTTTGGTGCTTTTGTCTGATGCATGTAGTTAACAGATCTGATCACTGTTAACACTTCATGAGGGAACTGATGCTTGTGGCTGTATTAAACATGTAGCCTAAATTATTGTGTTTGCTTAGTATTTAGTAGATGGGAAAGAAAAGAATAAAACCAAGATATTTACATTTGAAAAGCAAGGTATTTGCTTTTATAGAAGCCACATAACCCTGATGGGCAGTTTTGCAAAAAGTCTGCCTTCAGTTCATCTGGAATCTTGGGCCATGAACTGAGATGTACACACTTCTTGTTCTTACCCACCATTTTCTGCTTTTGTTTGGATGGATACTTCTTAGGTACCATTTTATGAATTAGCAGGTAAGATACATCAAAACCATCCAGCTTTTACTAGTCTTTTTTTCTTGTTTTCTTGCCAGCATACCAGTGTTGATGGCAATTTTATGATAGTTCCTGCTGGGTTAAGCTGTGAATTTGTTACAGGACACTAGCAGCACTGCATGGTGCATCTACACAACACCCATAAGGGCTAACTTCTTGGCATTTACAAAAGTTTCCAATTTTTCCCATCACTTATTCAACACTACTCTGAGATAAGAAAACATAAATAGGAAAATAGAAGAACTCTGGTCCAAAGTTGGAGCAGTAGTTACAATAAAAAACTCAGGCATTTCTACATTCCTTTCTTGCTTTGCTATAATGCACTTTTCTCTCTTGTGCTTTGTTTTGCTTGTGCTGAAAAAGCCTAGTTCTTATTTCACTCTGAAATCATCAGTGGGGACATCCTTTTATGGTCTGGAATTATTCCCCAGTTTGGGTTCTGTGCCTGTGGGCACAAGACTTCTATAATGTATTACTATTATTAAAACCCACTGAGTTAAGATAATGGCAGTGGCTTGTATGAATCTCGTTTTTCTTGCTGGAAGAAGAGTGCTGCGGGCTGGGGCCTAAGAAAACTATTGACCTTGCCATTTGCTGAAGAGCTTTTCTGAGGTTTTGCTACAGGGTCTTTCATGACATTTTGGGTGTACCTCAAATTTTTGCCAAATGCTTTGGAACAGTTCAAAAGAGTGTTGATTGTGTGCAGTCCTCTGTAGTAGGAGGTGCCAAAAGCATGGAGCTCTCTTTTAATATTTTCCACAATGTTGCAGAGCTATTAATGTAAATTACAAAAAGATTTTTAGATTATCAAGACAAGCTACAAAAAGGGGAAAATGTGGTGTAATCCATATAAATCACTTGATGAAAGCATGCATAATAAATCCAGTGGTAGTGAAGCAAAGTTCCTCTATCTGGCACCACAGTTTGCTCTTTACAATAAACATTTACTTTCCTCATTTGACAGTGTTTGCCATAGATCCTCTTCACCTTAGTTCACATCCTTGTGAGCTGGAGCTATGCAGCAGTCTGCCCACTTTATTGGCATGAAAAAAAAACCCCTAAAATTAAAAACTGAAGAATAAGTTGCCACAGAAACAGTTAAATATTTGACCCTGTTTACTGCCAGCTTAGATAAAAATCAGATTTATTTCCTTGTAAAGAAAAATTCTTCCACACATTATACGTGCACTGACAGTCGTAGGTTTATTGCAGCCCATTGGAATAAGGGATTTCACATGTGTTGCAGTGGAGGGAACATTTTAACCATTTGCTTCTGTTTGCCATCTGTTTTCTTTACCAACTTGGTGCTGGTGCGAATTTCACAGCTGCAGATGGTATTTCCTAGGCCAAAAAGAACACAGGCATCACTGCCTCCTTCCATATGTCCAAATTAGTTACAGCAGAGAGATGCAAGGTGTCCTTTCCTGCTGTAGGTGCTCTCTGTAATGACTGACTAGAGCTCAGCCCCTGCCTTTCCCCAAACAGAAGACTGCATTGGCTGGGAATGGGGTACCTTGCATGGCAGTGGGTCGAGTTACTGCTACAACACAGGAACAATTGAAATGTCTTACTTCTTGTCCAACTTATCAAAAACACTTTGGCTTTTCTTCTGTAAAAGAATATTCATACAAATGCACAACTGTCACTGCCATCTAAGCAGTTGGTTTAGGATTTTCTTAATAGCAATACTAATGAGAAACTAAGAGTTTTGTTGTACTTTTTCTGTTAGACAGAAATGAGTTTGGTTCCTGGACGTGTTTCTTTGACCTGGTGCTGTTTAAGAGCTGATTGGTTGTGTTTCTTTTTTGATGCATCAGTCCTGCTTGTGAGTGTACTTCGTTCTTTTTCCCCACGTAGAACACCCTCCAATGGGATGACTGAGAGAAGAACATATAGTTTGTAGATGTGATCAAGCAGTCTGTGTACAGTTTGACTTTTAAGAGCTCTAGTGATTACTGTATTGCTGATGCCTTGAATGCTTGGAAATTGGAGAATTCAAAATACTTGCCAGTTGAGGCTTAAAAGACCAACCCCTGGACTGAAATGGGAACAGATGACTTGTAAATAAGGGCCTATGCACTGTGCTAATTTCATCTTTATTGTTTTATTGTTCTTTTAATGATGAAATTGAAGGATCTGTCTTCAAATTAAAGGGATTGTTTGGTTTATTAGATATTTTTATTGTAGGATCTTAGGATAAAAGATGCTGTGCAAGTACTACTATTCTATTTTGGCTTGTACATGCTTAGTTGTCTGGGGGTTCATTTGTTTAAGATCTGAACTCTCTGGAAATACTATTCCTTGAAGCAGCAGAAGTGAAGTCGGTGCCACTTTGAAAAGTACCACCTCCAAGAGTATATGTGAAAGGGAAACTGTGGCCTTTGCTCTTGGAATAACTGCAGGTGAATCTACTGGCTATTTTGGCCTGCATCTGACTTTTTTCCTCTTTGCTGCTTATACCTGCCCAGTATTCTGAGCAGTGATGCTTAAAAACACAGGCAGTGCTTCGTATATGAAGCTGCTCCGCAGAGAAAAATAGAGTCAGTCCATCTGCAGAAGGCTCAAGACAATTGCTTTTCCTTTTAGCTAAATCCTGTCTCCCCATTCATCCTATGTTTATCTCCTAACTTGAAAAGTTATCCACTGATGCCATGGATATTGTTTTCAGCTTTTTTCTCTCTTCCTTTCTCCCAGCCTCAAAACCAACTAATGGTAGCTGCGTAGCACAAGTGTGTGTAATTAATAACAATGGAAATATTTTCCTTCAGGATTGATTAGGAAACACAGAATTCCCATGTTCCCATCTATGCAGATATAGCTTGTTCTGAGCTGTACCTGTAATGTCCTTACAAAAAATCTAAAATAGATTAACCACTGGAATAGGATAAATGTGTTGTCCTTTCAAGAGTTAGATATCTTTCCCATCTGTTTTCAGTTCTTGAATCTTTCCACATTATCCAATGCCATTGACTGAAGAGCAAAATAAGTTGATCGTTAAAGCTGTAACTTGCCCGGTGCTGTTGCTTGACAAATGCCACTACCCTATGACATCAGCTGAAGGAGTTTGGCAGTTACTCATGCTTAGATTTCTTGAAGGAAGTCTTGTGTATCAGATGTGGTTGATAAATGGTAAAACAAAACATCAGTAGGTGAGCCACAGATGCTTCAGAATTTTGTTTCAGAAATTGCTCACAAATCTGACAAAAGATGACAGTTCCAGGGCTGCCCAGGCCTCCTCAATGTATGAAACTGGGTTAGGAGGAGGACATCTTTCATGCTTTGGATTCAGAATACCATGGGCCTTGACTGTGATCTCACATAGACACAACTGTGCAAACTTCAGTCTGCAGGTCATGGTCACCAGCAGCTGTGAATCCCGTGCAGTGTGGATGAGTTCTCAGTGGTCCCAGGAAGCAAAGCCTCTGCAACTTTGTTTTCATGAATGATGATATCAGCTTGATATCAGCTGGTGCAGGTCAAGGACCACTGGAGATATATGTGTATATATGTATGACTTAAAATTTGTCTTAAGAAAACAAGATGATCAGAATCTTAATCTGGAGTTACAGTATTCTCCACTGATGAAGCAACCTTTATATGAAGTTGTATTTGTCATTCTAGCTACAGTATACATGAATATTGACAGCCAGTATTGACATCCTGTGTGCAGGATATGAGTATTCCATCTATTTTTGTTTTGACTTGCATATACTACAGCACTGGTGCTGATTGACAATGGTGTTTTTTGTTCATGTGGTAAGTAATGCCATTCTAACTGTTCTCAAAGTACTGTATGACAGACACCGTTTAACATTAGTGTATCCAGCACAGCTTTGAGGTTTGTACCTGTACTGATCTGATCAGAGTCTTTGCCTTTGGTGGTGCCAGTGAAATGCTGGCTGCAGGTACAAGTTGGTGTTGAATTTTCCAATTAGTTGTCTAATTCCACAGCCACCTCTCCATCTGGCTCAGCAGGCAGTCACTGTCCAACAGGGGCCTACAGCACGAATACCAAGACTTGACAGGCCAGAAGTGAGATGTATTGGCAGAGCTGTGCTGCAATTGAGTAGTCTTTACAGAACAAGATCCAGTGGATTGACATTACTGTGTACAGGGAAAATTGCCCTTTCTCTGGTATTAACTAGTCCATCATTTTGGTGTGCTAAAGCTGGTAAAGACTTTGATGTGCTAAAGCAAGAGAACAAGGGTTGAGACTGGCAGCCAGGAGTGTTAATGATTGTAATCCTGTTGCACTGACTCACGCAGTGACCTCGGGTTAATCACCCAACCTTCTCTTGCTAGTTAGCTGCAGCTGTGAAAATGGGCAACAGCAAAGCTTCATCAGCTTCCAGATGCTGAATCTGAGCTGAGCTTGTTCAGGGAAGCAGCTCATACAGAATGTTCATTTCTATCATAAGTCAAAAGCAAAACTGGGCAGAGGTGGCTAATGAATTTGTCAATAGTTTGTCAGGGAGTTGCCTCCAGCTGAATGTGATGTTGACAGTATTGTAATGTCTACTTACAAAGTAATAAACTTATCATTTATTTTGCTAACTGGATTGTTTTGAAAAGCAACACGCCAGCTTCTTTGTCATTCAGACTTTCTCCAAAAGGGGAAATACACAGAACAAAAAGTTACGAAGCACTTCCATTTGACAGCTACATGTATGTCCCCTATTATAGTGCTTGAACTATAACGGGTCCTTGCATGAAAGGTTTGTGTTCCATTTATAGCTATTTGAAATTAGTTACTCATGTGTTATGGGGTACAGTGAATACCAAGGGCTTCAGGCCAATACAAGAATTCCGTGTAGTGCGAACGAAAGCGGCTTTGTTTTGGTTCTGAAGTATTTTTTTGAATAATTGTGGTTTGGAAAACCAAGTACACATTGAGTCTATTGCTGTGTTTCAACTGTGGATTTGATTTGTCAGATGAGAGAACATAAATTGGCACGTGGACTATGGCATTTAAATGACTAAATAGTCCTTTCAGAGAGTTCAGATGAAGACAACTTTGAACGTAGGTCTGAAAGCTGAAGTTTACATTGGGATGAAAAACTGGGGTTAAGTCTTAAAATAACAGCATTCAAAAAAAACTCTCCTGAAACCCTGACTAATTGCTAACGAATTGCAAATTCACCTTCAGTGAACATCCTGAAAGCAAAGGATATAGTGCTTTTGGTTATATTTTGGTTTCAGCTCATTGTCGTTTTTGTCTAGATGTGTTTGTGTATAGACTGTGCATCAGTCTAGAAGCATTTCCCTTTTGGAAAGGACTGTCCCTGCCGTTGTTGTACGTAGTGTTGCATGGTGGTGTGGTTTCCTATGGAGGGATTTTTTTACCTGGTATGTAATACTTGTTAACGATCACATGATATCCACCCAGTTGGTAAGAGTGCAGGTCAGGGCTATCCCCTCAGGCTGGCTTCATTTAAACACTCTTCTTTGTGCCAAATTTCTAGGCATTTTTCTCTTCTAATGAATGCATATGTTTTAGAGCAGAGACCTTTCTAGCCTTTCTCTCCCCTTCCCCCCAGTTCTGCACCTATTTCAGTGCTGGGTATTGTGTGGGGGTTTCACTCAAATGTTGCTCTGAAGAGTTTCAGAAAACCTGTCAAAATGATTAAGAGTCTGAAATCCTATATTACATTAATGTTTTTAAAGCATTTTATTCAACAGACAATATAATATGAAATGTAACAAAAAAATATCAAATACTGGCTCTTACATAACACTTCTTGAGGGGCTGCTGTCACTTTGTTGAAGGCAAATATTTTGAGAAGTGTGTCTAGCTCTGCAATGTGAGGAGGGTTAAAAAAATGAAATAGTCTATACTGGTGTCAAATCATTTTTTAATAAACTGAGAGCATTTGCAGTTTTCAGTCTCCATTAGAAGGTTTTCTTGGGCAGATTTGACTGTAAATTCATGCAGTTTATTTTAAAAGGACTTAAGACCATCTGGGATTTTGAAGTTTGGGGTTTTAAGGTATTTCTTTCTTTTCTGTGATGAGCAAGAAGCTTCTTTGGAAACACTTCATTTTGGCTAAGGTGGCAGAGCCATCCAGCTCTTAAAGGGAAACTGATTCATGTAATCATTTTACTCAGGTGATGAGAGGAAAAAAAACATAGTACTAGTAATGACTTGGGGTGAAATAGGAGAATGGTAAGGTGGATGGTTCTGAATAAAGAATACATGACAAACCAAGCTGGTTTTCAGAACCTATTTGTAATTGATTGTTTTCTTCCTTACAGATTTGGGATTTTAGCCTTTCTATTTTGTGTCAGAGCTAAAGATGTTGAACTCCCAAAGAATCACAATGTTGAGCTTTGTGTTCTTACAGCTGTTGGTTTCTTTGTGCTTTAACTCATAATCCACCAGAGATGATGACAGGGTTTAATTCCTTTTGTTTGGCTATCTGAAGATTGTTACAAATAAATTGATGCTATATCTGATGAAGGTTTTACACCCTGCCTTTCTTTGTATCCTTTTCTCCTCATGCAAGCTGAATCTCAAGCTTCTTGAGGCACTTTGCCCAAGTAAGTAGAACCAAACTACATCTGGTTTCCTTCCAGCACTTTCAACTCGCCTGTTCTTGAAAGCCCCAGTGATGCCATTCCAACCTTTCTATCATCAGTTTCCTTAATCAAGCTAGAACTGTTGGGTAATTTCTTACATGTCTAATCTCAGTATTCTATGATGAAATTCAGTCCTTTCTTCTCATCCTACTCATCAAATACTCATCTTTTTTTGCAGCAGCCCAGAGACATATCTGAAGAGAATTATCCTATCAACCTCCACCCCTGTCTCTAGACAGTATGAAATCATATCTACTTTTTCAGCTTGGTATCTCAAGGGAATTATGTTTCTGTAAGTTTTGTGGAAAAGATGAGTTGTATAAAGGAAAGATGTGTGAATTGGTGCACTTACAAAAAGACATGTATACAGAATTCAAATGTTACCCATTCTCAGGCATCATCCTGCCAATGAGCTGGCTCACACTACCAGCTGGTCAGCCAATATAAACGTTGCACATGCTGCCTGTTATCCAGACAGATATGAAACCAGCATGGGTGAGAGCTGGAGAGCTTGGGAGAGGTGAGTGAGGGCAGGATGGAAAAAGGATGCTGAAATAAGGACTATCTTGGAGCAAAAAAAAGAAAACTGAGATAACTGTGGTGAAGAGAGGAGGACTAAAGGAGAAAAAAATTTATGAGCTTCAGTGTTCACTGAACTGTTGATGTTAAGACTTGTTTTGAGCAATGAGGGTGTCTGATACACGTCCCAGGACCCAAGATTCCTGAACTTTCCTTAAGGTCATTTTGTAGTCTGAGCCAGTCTAATTATTTTATAATGGGATGTAAATTATTTGGAGAATGTATTGAACTAAGCATTCAGACACACAAGTTTTGATCCGTGTTCTGCTGCTGGAATGAGAAGAAAGAGATCTTTGTATCAGGACTTTCATTATTAAATTGGTGATAATTATCTGCATTTTTAAATACATGAGTGAAGAACACTATAAACATACTGAGTTATCAGTCTATATCTTTTATCAGAGGAGGGAAGCTGTTGAATATCCAGCATTATATAAGCATTATATAAAGAAAAAAAGCCAGTGAAATTTGCCTAACAAAAAAACCCCACGTCTACAACAGAGATCTTGGTACCTTGCTCTTACATGAGATAACATGCCAATCTAAGCATTTCAGCAAGTACATGATTTATACTCAGGGGGTTTTGTGCTGGAAAAGTGTGGTGATCTGTAAAGGAAAAAATCATACTTGTCATATGAACTTATTTCAGCACAACAGTCAGTCAAGAGAAACTTTAGTGTGTGTATGAAGGCGAGACTCACTGCCAGGGTTTACTTACAGTGATTTTGTTCATCTGTGATTTCCATTGCACTTTCTGTTTTGATAGAATTTTCTTGTAAATGACTCTAAACTCCAGTTTGAGTTTAGCTAGCATTCTTAACATGCAGGTTGCCTGGATGTCAAGAGCTGTGAGCATTGTCTTGCTGTTATGACATTGCTGCTTGTGCTGTTTCTTGGTGATCTCTATCAAAGTTCTCATTTAATCTATTGCAATCTCCCCATACTTTGTGCAGGAGTTGGTGATATATTACACTAAATGCATATAAACTTGATACACAGAGATTATTCTTTCCTCAGCAGTGGGGTTTTTACCTCAATTTTTTATTTCATGATTTTACAGCTTCTGAAGGAGCTGTTCTGAAACTGTGAAATAAAGGTTAACACCATTGGAAATGCGGAATTTGCTTGAAATGTTTCTTGACACTCTATAGTTGGACTTTTCTGGATAGAACAGGTCAGGCGCAAAAAGCTTTAATGGAAAAATGTTCATGAGATCTTAAAAGCTGGGGGAAATACAGTGAGTGATGAAAAAAGCAATAATGGTATTTCTGAGTTGTACATAGATGGTCTTCAAAGTGATGTCTCAACAAAAGCTTCTGAAATGATCTGCGTGACTCTGTGGAACTAATGACACATAGGTTTGTGTCAGAGCAGATTGGTAGTGGAAGGGTGGAAAGAGTATAGGAAACTTTGTTCTTGTTAAGTGGTAATTAAAATCGTGTTGCTTGCCTGTTAAATACCAGTGGTACCTACTGGAAATAGTTCCATGAGATCTGCAGTCAGGAATCAGAATCTCAAAGAGTATTTCCTTCTGAGGTAATAGTTTTTCACGAATGGCTGTATAAGAACCCCTGGCCCAGCTGAATAGTATGTAAGCAAGAGGCACTCTGTGCTAGCACAGCCTTTTCCATCAGTGAATTGAAGTATTTATAAGTAGGCAATGAAACTTCAAATTTTGTTATTTAACAAGCAAGGAAGGAATGTGCAAAATGTGTTTCTAAATGATTTCAGCAAACAATCCCAAGACCCAAACCACGGCAAACAGTGACATGGCTGAGGTCAGAAGCCAGGCTTCATTTTTCTGTTTAAACCACTAAACCATACTCCTGAAGAAAGCCAACAAGTAATATATTATACTTCTGTATTCTGGTTTATAGGTAGCACAGTGTGAGTCCATTTATGATGTAAGGAAGAGCAATAGATGAACCAAGCAAATAAAATGATCTGGAGCCTCTCCAGAAGAGGGAAATAATTTTCTGTGCTTTTTTTTTAGAGAGCTCTGGCCCTATTTGAAAGGGGTATATGTAGGAGAGCAAGTTTGTGGTTAATAGTTTCCTACCCGAGAGCTCCCCAGTCTAAGCTGTATGATTAGACATCTTTCACATTGTTTCAGCTGAGAGGGGTATCAACATGTCCATCCTGCTTTGTGCTCATTGCGGGTGAGGTGGTTGGTCAGAGCACATTCATGACATGGAGTGCACAACCCACAGTGTGCTCATGGAATGATTCAGGAGCTTGTGATCTATTGGAAACTGAGCACTGGAAAGACTGAGACTCCTTGGTATAAATACCAGCCGTTACACTGAGAATTTCTGTGGTTCACTGTTAATCATTCACTCACTTTCTTGTCCCATTCCTGTCTCTTTTTTCCTTATCCATCAGTTAGAGCAGGTTGGATGCTGGGATAGACAGGTTTTTGATCTGAACTGTCAAATCTATGGGGATTTCCCCCCGCCACCTCCACATCTTCTGTCCTTTACTTTCTTTATACACTTGCCAACCAATTTATCATGACTGATAAAGTCTAATGAGACAGCATTATTGTGTTTTGAATATAAGTATTTGAAGTGCTTCTAAGTAATTCTTGTGAGACTTTGATGCTCAGATGTTAACAATGTTCCCTTCACATACATATATTCTTTCTAATAGATGTCCAGTCTGCAAATTCTATGGTTTCACTGAAAGAAAGAAAGAAAATTTATAAATAAAGCCCACGTGTGGTCTTCATAGAATGAGAATCAAAGTGATGCAGTAAAATCATGACTTTTGAGACTCTGCTACTTTATTTTCCTGCTCAGATATTTCAGTACACCAGGATCTGATTGTAGTGCTGCTCAAGAAAAAAGGTTTTATTCTCACTTTGTCTCTGCAGCTGTGTAGTTTCACTAACCTGATCAGAATTTGCCACTGGTTAGTAGTTGTTTCTGATAGCAGTTATTTCCAGACCCAGACTGGAAGTAGTGGATTAGTGAAAGTTGAAGGGGCAAGGTGGCTACTGTGAGATGAGTTTTCTTGTTGAAGAATCCTATTTATTGAATCTGAAAAAGGCAATAGCATTCCATTCCCCTGAAATTAAAAACTTAATAATGTGACACAAAAAGAGTGACTGTTCTTTCCTGTTCCTCACTGTGGGGAGCAAAAATGAAACTCAAACCCTTGAGTTTTAATGGTAATATTCTGAACCCAGAAGGTGAAAACAAGCCATGTCTTAAGGATGATGCATCTTTCCAGCAATTCACATTTTTCTTCTGCTTTTCCATTAATAAATGTCTGCTTCACTGTGAGGTTTTTCTTTGAACACTTGGAAATATTTTAATGCCCTTAAAATTGCAGATTTCTATTAACAGCCTGTGCTTTCCTCACGCTTTGGTATCCTCGCACCTGTTTTGCCTTTGGCACTAGGCACTGGATAATGAGGTTACCTAATGTGTTGACTGTTGGCTCCAAGCTCTTTAATAGTCCAGCAGAATGCTTTTCCTGCACTTGTTTGGGGTTTTTTGGTGGGCACAGGGGAGAGATGATGTATAAGGAATCCTTCTTCTGTGAACCTTTGTGTGTTGTTTTGAGATGTTGAGATCTTTGGTGTTGTTTTGAGATGATTTTTTGATAGATCATGAATTGAAGGAGAGATATATCTGCTTTCCATGGGAAAAACAGCTTTGCTGTGGCACAAGACTTTTTTTGTGTGGGAAGTGTGATGCTCCAGGTCTCTTCATTTTCCCTATCAATAGAAAACCATGCTTTTGGAGACAGTTCAGCTCCCTGATAGAAGTGATTCCAGCTGCTTCTATGGCAGCTGGTGAAACTGGCTGCAAAATTACATGCAACCTTTTCAGCGGCAAGGAAGAACGTATCACATTCTACCTCCTTTCGGCCCAGGTTTAGTAAATATGGTAATATCCCCTTCTTTTTAAAACACTGAGACATCTCATTTTACAGTTGTTGATGAATTTGTCTGATTATTTTAAAACTATTATTGGTTTTATTTTGCCCACACTCACTACAGTTTTGAAGTCCTCTAGTCAGGCTTTCTCAGGCATTGCAGCTGATGTACAGAAGGAAGTACATGAAAAGACTTGCAAACCAAACCTTCTGCAGGGGGATTGGACTAGATGATCTCTTGAGGTCCCTTCCAACCCCACCATTCTATGATTCTATAATTTTAAAGTCCTTTCATTCCCACAAACTTGACAGCTCTCATGCTTTATTCTGATCCCTTTCACCACAACTCTTAAGTTGTTTGGGGGTTTAATGACTGTACTGCTAAGCACTAAACTGGTATTTTCATAGACTTTTAGCAGATCTTGCTTATTTGGTACTAAGGAATTAAAACTATGTCCCTCTGTATATATATATTGCTGAATTTTGTTTTCCTTTACATCAAATTTATCAACACTGATGAAAACGTTTAGGAGAAAACTACCTATAGAAAGATCTTGAAGATGGGTGAGTTCCCATTGAAGAATCAGAAGGTTTTTTTGAAAAACTATCTCAAAGGTCCCATAAAGGATCAATTTTTAGACTTATGGGCATAGCAGATTAACTTCTTGAACTTCATTCCATACTTCAACGTGTAACTAGAAGCAGAATTGTTCTTTATCTGTATTTCAGAATAGGGGCATATTCTTATTTTTCAAGAAAGAAATGATTTCTTTAAAGGTTCTACAAGTTCTTTAAAAAAAAAACTTGGAAGTAAATCAAGTCTGTGTAAGATTTTCTGATTGTCCAACTGTTCTGAGTTTGTCTTGCCCAGTGCAGCATTCAGATCCCTAATTCTTCTAGTGAAGGTTTGGAGTTACAATTGTGTGCCATCCTGTAGCAAAAACATCACTATAGTTCTTAGAATTTGGTGAAAAATGTAGGGAAAATGAAATCCATATGGTGCCCCCTGAGGCAGACCTATATCCCCCCAGTTACCCTAAGCTCCTGAATTTCATAAACCACTTCTCTTTTTTTGTGTTAAAATTAATACCACATTTATGTTAGATAAGGTCACATATTATTTAGTCCCTAGTGAAGATGTCAGAATTGAAATTACTTACAGTGAAAATAGAATTGTAGTGAGAGAATTATGGCTTGTTAGTGCAGAATGGTGAGATGAGGCAGTTGATTACACGGAGATATAATGTGGCAATATATATATATATAGAGAGAGAAATAACGCAGAGCTCCTTGGTGCTATTTGATGCTTTATTCTGGATGGGCTCCCTCATTTTTGAGGATGTTTTTCCTCATAATTTTTAAATTATTATACTGAAAAAAGGGTGTAATTGTCTAGAACAAATGAGTTTGATGTCCATGAGAAGTGCTTGGTAGATACTATGATTGAAGCTTCAGCGGGATTCCTGCCAATTCTGCCAGCTTGACCTGCAAAGGCCAGCTTTGGAATTAGGAGAGAATTTGTGCATAGGCTTCTCTATTGATGTTGCATGTAATTATAATCATAGGTGGTTGTATTATCAGGAGAGCAGTGCAGGAGTATGAATTCCTGATCTTTTTAATCAAATCATATAAAGACTCCTTTCTTGGATTGTTATATCTTGGATGTGAATCCTTTGTCTGGGTGAAGATGAGCTTTGAGGTTGTTTTTTTTTTTTAAACCTTTGCCTAGGATTCCCAGATACTCAGAGTGGCAGCTCAGTCCAGCTTGCTGGATGTCTGGGAACCCTGGATGTGCTTCCCTGTGCACACATATATCTGCAGCCTTTGTACCATGAGCCCGGCACTCCTGGGAGGTATCAGCCCTGTTTCACATCAGCTAAAGGAAAAATATGCACTTGTCTAGTAAGGTTGATGCATCCTGGGGCTCCGTTCTTGCTGCACATGTGTATGTTTTGCCTTGGGGAGTGGAGGGGAGATGCTGTCCTAACACACAGAGATCACAAGAAAGAATATCATCAACTTGGGAGCTGGAATCACTTTTATGTCTGACTCACTGAATTTCAACAATGCATTTCAATCTCCTGTGCTTTTTAACTTCATAGCTGTGGTCTGTTTACAACATGGGATCTGTAGAGAAGGTCTGTTCCTTAGTACAGACACAATGCTGAGCACAAGGAAGCAGGGAGTAGGGAGAAAGTCTTGATCTCCTTTTGGCCCTTTGAGAAATTTTGTACTGTAAATAGAAGTAGTAAAAACTATCAGGTGATGACACTTTTTGGGCTGAATTATTTTGAACTGGAGACCTAAAGGTGAAATCATCTGTATTGCATTACCCACCACTGTGCTGTCTTAACTTTCCGTGCATTGACAGATTACTGCTTGAGTAGCACACTCTGTTTGGGGGCAAAGCAGCAGTCTTTCCACAATACAAAGCTGAATGTGTTGCTTTGGAAAGCTGTTGTCGGGACATTCTTTTCATGAGCTGCCACTAATCCTGAAGAATGTCTTAGGCATTTATTTTGTTCAAAAGGAAAAATTAGTTCCTTAATTTGAATGCTTATAGCATTTGTTCTGTGTTTAATTCCCAAGAAACAGTAAGAATGTGGAGTAGTGTTTTTCACAGATACAATATTGAGAGCACAACAGTCCCATGTATCTGACAGCTGTTCCGTCAGCCTAATGCTTATCTCTGAGAACTGTCGAGATTGTTCCTTCTCACGATTCCTTTTCTTTTCCCTATTGCATGTTCTCACCTTCTTTCATTCCGTCTTTCACCCATTTTGCTTCTTGTTGTGCCATCTCCCATTCTTGTCTTCCTATCCCTTTTTTGACAGATTACTTTTATTTATAGGGTAGCTTCTGTTATGACACATGACTCTTTGCTCTGTTGTCCCTACATGGTGTATTAGTGTGCACATTTGTGCTAACATGCTTTGGCCAGGAGTTGTCTTCTACTCATAATGCTTCATTAGTAGCAGCAGCCAGAGCTCCTCATATTCACTTAAATCTCAGGTAAAGTGAAGCTCCTTTTTGTAGAACACCACTGTTCCCCACCAACTTCTATTGATCTGGCAGCCACAGTGTTTTAAAACTGCTGCCATTTCTCATCTGTTAGTTAAAACAAATTTAAACAGCTGTTGTGAGCCTACTTCTCTTACATTTAGTACAGTCTCAGCATTCACTTGATGATAGTTCCTACACCATTAGGTCTATGAATTTTTGTTCAGACATACATCTATTTTAATACTTTTAATTGTTTCCAGATACAATGCTACAGTTAGAGGACACTATCTTTTTACAATAATAATAGTGACATACACTTCAAAAGTTTGGGAGTTTGGGTTTGCCTGTGGATAGATCAGCCATTGCACTCTTCTATTTAGCTTCTGAAACATTTTACTCATTATACAGTTAAGAATTTAAATAGCTCAGATGATGATTTTTATTCCACAAAAGAACACAACCAAATGAAAACTTAGAGTAATATTCTTAGAGTTTTTTTTCCATATACAGATCATTTTTATCTTTCTTTCAGATAACCATCCTCTAACATGAAGCTTTGCCTTTTGATGGAAAGGTGGTGGAAAGAGAGGATTTTTTAAGCTGATCCTTTAGTTTCTGTCCTCAGGTTGAGCCATCTTTTTGGTTCTAATAATCACATGCATGGGGTCATTCCTTCTGATAAAGTGGAATTTGGATTGAAAAAGCCTGACGCACAGAGCTCTCTGTCTCAGTTAACTACACCTGTGCAATGCCAGGAGGAGCCAAGTTCTTTCCCGTAATTCCTAAATAACTGCGAAACACATAAATTCCCAGCCTTGACCTTTTTGTGCATTCCATACAATTTTGGCATAGGAGCACAGTTGCCTCGAGCCCAGACTTGTGTTGTAGGGTAACAGCTCATGGGCAGGAGAGGGATGCAAATGTTCTGTGCACTTACACATTTATTTCCATTTCTTCAGGGACCATAAAGCAGGATTTTGTATGTTTTAATATACAACTTCACTTTTTCCCGTAAGCATGTAATTTCAAGGCCATTTGTCTCAGATGGTTATTCATGTCTCCGAACATGTGTAGTTGGATTACATCTTGTTAACATTGGCCCTCTCATTTAAAGTCTGGAACTGCTACATATAAGACTTGAACAGAGGCAGAGTATGCAGGATGTAAGAGAGACATATGGAACTTTATTCCTGCATCCAGCTTCTTAGCAATGAAGGGACTGGGTTTTTTTTAGTTCGTAAAACCTGGAGATGGAGGCAGTTGAACCTGCACCTTATCTAAACAGGAATTAAATTCTTTTGGCTGAATGGAATTATACCACTTAAAGACAATTTCAACAATATCTGGTTAATTGGATTTTAAACCAGTGACTCAAAATGTTTGGCTGGATAAGATGCTAATTCTTGAATTGCTTACGCTAAAGAGACCAAAACGTTAGACATTCAGATATTGAAGAGCAGGTTGGAGCAAGGTGTTTGGGGTCTTTTTTCCCTTTTCCTTTGAAGGAAATAAAGGAGGTATTTATTAAAATCTGCTGCAACAGGAATTGGGATAAGTTGTTAAATATTACCTTAAAGGAAGGAAGTGCTAAGAGTTGTTGTATCTTAATCTGCTTCTCAACATAGTAAGGAGAACTGATTGCTGAACTATTAATAAAGTTGCTACCTGTATATCTGCACCAATAAGGACTTCCTTGATTGACCAACAAAGCCAAAGTTCCATTTTAGCACTTTCTGTGCAAGTCTTGGGGGTGGTCCTGCTGCAGCTCTGATAGGGATGTTAGATATAGTGTGCTAATAACCAATGTCAATATTATCATAATCAATGGTGAGATGAAAAAGCATTGTATCTGAGAATTGTTTGGGGGGGGATTTGAAATGAACAAATGGAAATCTCTTTAGTAAGGATGTGCCTTAATATGAACAAGAGATCAACACAGTAGGTTCCTAGATAGCTGTATGTCTAATACAGACAAGACTGGGCTTTTTTTACTCAACATGGGATCATACGAAGCAGAGGTGAAGAGAATGAGTGCGTCTGCTGTGACTAGAGGAAAACCTGACAGGTTTCTGACAGGAAAGGTGAAGCTGTAAATAAAGATCTACTATTTTGAATATGTTTTAATTTAATGGTTCTTGGCAAAATAACATTTGATTCCACTTCTTCTAAGCAATGTTTTCTTCTTTTAAGTAAACTTAAAAGAGCAGCCCAGCAAATCCTTACTCCAGCAGGCATGTCATCAGAAGTTAACAGACAAAGCTTTACTGTTGGCAGTGCATCTGTGATGGATTTGGATGATAAACACTCTTTATCTAAAGTGAGAGGCAAATAGATTTGGGGCATCCTGGTGACAGATCTGAAAGATGTTCTGTAAGTTTAAATTCAGTTTGGGTGGAAAGCACAGATTAAAATGAAGTGACATAAACAGGAACCTGTTATAGTCAAACTAAAAGAAACAACATAGAAATATGTTGTTGTTTGGGGTGGTTTTTTTGTTTGGTTTGTTGGCTTTTTTTTAAAGTAAAACTGAAGCCTCCTGATACTGGTCAGAACAGGAAACTTCCAGTTCCAAAGCCTGAAATGAAATATGTAGAAAAATAATTGGAAATGTCAGTGCACTTACCTGAGTTTTGGTAATCTGTTTAAATGATAGCAGTAGAGATACATCCTTCATTGCTCTCCACAAACAACTGTGCATCAAAAAGCATGTGCATAGCTGTACAGCTTTATAGTATCGTCTTGTGATGAAATACAAAACAAAGTAGAGGACTGGAGATTTAAGCTTTTGTGGGGGAGAAAGAGTAGTTTGATATTTGCTATCTCATAGTGTGGCCAATAAATTATATCCATTTAGTATTAGCTGAACAGATAAACTTGTTCACTAGATAGACAAAAGCAGCGTTGCTTTTCATTTGTGTCTTGAGAATCAAGTAAGTGACGCTGTTGCTTTCTGCTGATGGGTGAAGAGGGAAGTGAATACTTGTGTGTGGTAATCAGGATTTCAGCATCTTTTAAGTTGATATGAACACAAGATGTTCTACAATTGAATTACAAGATCTTGCAGGTTAAAGGGAGGCAGGGAAATAGCTTTGAAGGTAAAAGTATTCTATTTAATGTCCTGCCTGCACTTACTGCATCTGTCTGTCTCTCTCCAGGGCATCACACCTACACAGTGCAGGTATGTAGGAAAGTTTGGCTTACTGTGCCATGCTCAATTACAAAAATCAATTAAGACTTATGTAACCTATTTGGACAGTGTTTGCATAGCACAAACCACATCTTATATCTTTTGCAAGTAGATCAGGTTAGTGTTTTATCCACAGTTCCTTTCAAATCTTTTTCTTTGGAGTAGATTGGTACTTGCTGACATTGAACTATAGTCTTGTTTTGTTGTCTTAGTTCTGGGCTAATGTTAGTTTCAAGTCTTTTGCATGTTTTTAAATGTTATCAGGTACTTTGGTACTCTTTTCTCCCTTTCTGCCATGTGTATGTATGTATTTGCTCTGCATGTACTTGCTTTGAATTTGACTTTTTTTCCCTGTAGGCATTACAGAAAGCATGATCTCAGTTCGTTTGGCTTGTTTTATTAATAGCATACCTGAATACTTGGCAAAACCCCATCATTCAGTGAATGCTGCACAGCTCCAGGTTTCTTTGAGTAGCCAAAGGAAATATAAAATTAATTAGCAACATAATTTAGGTCCTTACCTGCCTTGTAAAAGTGCACAAATATTTGTACTCCTGTTGAGGCTCCTGGATAAGACCTCATTCTGCTGTTTGAGGAAATCAAGTGTTTAGATGTTGAAATTGAGCTGAACTGCTGAAAAGTTGACAGTAGTGGAGAATCTCCTGAAGACTTTCACTGGTTTACACATTCATTTCCAAGTAAGGTTGCTTTTGAAGTGAAGTAGCTACTAAAAAGGAGGCTTTATTATTAAAAGCTGTGGTTTAATCCCGTGAATGATGTTTTCCCATCTGAGGACATTGGTGACCTTGGGATTGCATCTGATTTTTTGTATTGGATTACTTTTTGGCAAAGATTGTTTTCACTATGCTAACACAAGGGGAGAGAATTCCAGTGGAGTTGAAATACACTGAAAACACCTTAAAATCCTTTTTTGTTAATTTAGAACCATTAGCCATTAATCTAAATCTATTTCCCATATAATATATATGTGCTAGTGCACAAATAATTCTGAAATATACCATTGTCTGAAAATAAACTGTAAAATCCAAGCCATTAATTAGAATTTTTTTCGAAAAATGCAATACAGCAATGTCATTGTTAGTGATATGTGATGTATACATGTGTATATATAAGTTGCATTGCATGGCTGTATAATTTTGTATAAATGTAATTACTGTTGCCATACTGTCATTTNTTTGTAAATGTTAATAAGATCCCCCTCAGTCTCCTCCAGGCTAAACAGCTCCAGGTCCCACAGCCTTTCCTCGTATGAAAGATGCTCCAGTCCCCTAATCATCTTGGTGGCCCTGTGCTGGCCTCTCTCCAGCAGGTCCTTTCCCTCTTGAGCTGAGGAGCCCAGAACTGGACACAGGACTCCAGATGAGACCTCACCAGGGCAGTAGAACCTCCCTTGACCTGCTAGCCACACTCTTCTTCACAGGTCTCTCTCTGCAGAGCTGCTCTTTCAGCAGTTCCACCCCCATTTATCATTCAGAAAGAACTCCACTTGAGAAAGATGTTCTTCTCTTATGGGAACAAGTGCTAGATTGGGATCACTTGACCACAGTGTTACAGGTTTATATAATACTGAATTGTGGATGGAACAGGTGGATTATTTATGTTGAAGTTCTTATTGCAGCCATAAAATAGGATCATTTATCTTCATGCCTTCATGAGGAAAAAAGAGAGAGCACAACATGTAATCATTTGTAGGATTATGGAATGTGGCTAGATTTGTTGCATACAGAATAGCTTTTGTGAACAATGAAACACCTCAAGCTTTTCATCTTGGTGAGTTTATAAATCTCAGTCAACATTTTCTCATTTTATATCAGACTTTGATTCTTAGATTCTGGTGGGAAATTATCCCCTGGAGAAACTGATGGGAGAATCTGATTCTCTGTTGTCCCTTTGTACTTCTATTTCATTTATTTGTGTTAGTCTAAGTAATATTTCCTGGGTTTTAGTCACTTTTGTAGTGGTGTATCAAGATCATACAATATTTCCTTTCTTTTAAAGTTCCTTAATCCTATTTTCAGAAAGAAATAGTTCATTTTATTTCCTTGGCAAGGAACCAGTTTTGAATCAGGACATGTATTCAGACAGCAGATGGTCCATAAGATGCTGAGCAATAGTTGACTCAAGCCCTTTGTCAGGGTGACACACAGTTTCTCAGTTCCCGTTTTCCTAGGTTGCATGGTAACCGAAAGGTCAGCCTTATTCCCTGAACAGTGGAAATCAAATGTAAGTTCACAATGCTGAGGGTTTTTCATTCATCAAATCCTTCAGGGCCCATTCATCGCTCGTGTACGTGTCCGGGCGTATCTTCAGTTTTCCGTGGTTGCTTTGTACAGCTGGGCGGACGTGAGGGTTACGTGCAGTTGAGCCAGACGATCATCCAAAGCCACTCTGATGGCCCAATGTACAATTGCAGCTTCCTTGCTAGAGGGTGGAGTCTTCCAAGGTTTTGTTATTGAAGCAGGGTAATTAGGTGTACAGGGAAACCTGGAAAAAAATGCTTAGAGGAAGGTAGATGTGGTGGTATTCTAGTGCTGCTCACAGGACCACTCACAGGTAGCCTTCAGTTGTCTTGGGAAAATGTGAAAGAATCTGTTTCCTTTTCTGACAAGTTTAGTGGTTGCTAGGATCAATGAAAAGCAAACTGAAACATTCTCTCCTGTAATAAATGGCCACTTCTATCTGCCTTTACACCTCTGTTTTCATATTGACTCATGTCTTACACAACTGTTAATGATGTGATGATAAAATCCAGTGTATCCAGAGAGGCTTTGGAGTTTCTTTTAGACTATGATTACTCAAGAAGTTTATGGTCACTTTTCTATGCCCCTGCTTCAGAAACCAATCCCTTTTTACTTAAATGTATCTTTAGCATTACCTTAGTGCATCTGCTATAATCCTTTTTAGAATATCTTTGCCCATTGTAGTTCTAGTGTTGGAGTCCCAACTTAAAGATACAGCTGGTTAGAAGAGGCATTACTTAGCTCTTCTGTGACAAATTGGAGGGCTTTTGTTTGTTTGTTCCAGAGCTACATATGGATGTTTTCATTTAGAGATAACTTTGAAAATTCATGTGGAAAACAGGAGTGTGTCCATTTCCTCTGGCCAAAATGGAAGATGGTGATACATGATAATGTTGCTGTTAGTTTTGGTCAGCCACAGTGAGAAAAGAATGAAACAAGTAAAAGGATCAGTTTATGGTTTGGTACATGGATTATGCATTCATAAAAACAAATACCTTATGTTTATTCTCTTTTGCAAATAGTATCAAGGAATACAAGCCAATTATCTTTGACCTGAAGTTTGTAACAGAGTGGCTCTGAAGCTATTGTCAGCCTATAAAGTATATGCTGAGAGATGCTTTTTGACATCTGGTTGACTCAGCATGCCACTTGGCAAACCTCTTCTCTTTTTATTCCTCACAGCAATACATAGGTGAACTGCATTTGTTTCAGTGTATTTTTGTTTGACTTTAAAGTTAGGAAAACACTTGTCCAGGTCTTGATTTAACTGTCTGTTGTTAATAGTAACCCCCAAATAAAAAAGATACTAGACAGGCAGTAATCATCTGTTACGTTTGGCATTCCATGAGAAAGATTGAAGCTTTTAAAAATGGTTTTACCTTCTTCTTGCTTGTTTTCTTGTATAATTTTATCATGTTATTCCATGAGAGTGAATGTGCCTTGTGTTTTGAAAAATGTTCTCATTTGATTTTTTCATCATGATGAGTGTTTAAGTGAAGTAACAGCCCTCACCCTTGCTTCTCAAAGCCACTGAAATGGACAGCATAGCACAGCTGCCAGGGGAAGCATACATGTTCAATGCCAAACAAATATGTTCTCCTACTAGGAGTTCTCAGCTAAAAGTGGGTGCTCTTGAACACCAAAACCTCCCATGTATGTCTGGAGAGCATTTGCAAAGTCATTTTCAAGGGTCCTGGGAATGAAATAAGGATAAATCTTCCAGCAAAAGATTAGTGATATACTCCCTGACAGGACTGCTGCATTCCCAGATACTCTCCCAGGTTTGTACAGCTTCCAACCTTATATGGTACTTTACCAAATGCCAAATGAAACATCCCCACGTTTCCTTTCTGTTTTAAATGCTTTTTCCCTGGGGTAAAACTGCAATTCTCAGTCTCTGGTGATGGAAGGTCTCTATGACATTTTCCTGACAGAAGATCATCTCTCCAGTTCCCTGTTATCTCTCCAGTTGCCTCTTATCTTCTTGATAATTTGAGGCTGCTGTTACACTGTTCTTAAAAATCTGCCATTCTCCTTTCAGAAGTCTTAATGTCTTCTGGATGCTGATGTTCCCTCCTTGCTCTTGTGAGCAGAAAACAGCAGTAATGTTTCTAAACCATGTTAGCCTCTTCTGTGCCAAAGCAACAGTTGCCTGTTTACCAAAAGTTTATTTCACTGCCTTGTAAATTACTTGTTTTAAACAGACATGGTCTTTCAACACTACAGATCAACTTAACTTTGCTGCAGATTCTGTCAGAATTTGGCCTACTCTTTGTTTTTATTTGGTCTAAAGTACAAGAGATCGGACTTTCAGAGAAATGTTAAACTTCTGTGTATGTGCACATGTTTTCTTGCCAAAGCATTAATGATTAAAATAGTGTCTGTGAGAGCAGGAAAATTTTCTGTTAGATTTCTCCCTTTACACAAAAATATACTGTACCTTACATATTTATGTATTTACCTGGAACTCTTAACAGAAACAAACTTCAGTGACAAGGTCCTTAAAAGTGCAGAGAGAAGCACCAGGAGGCTCTGGTTCATTGAGATTTCCCCACTTGTGCTGACAACAATAAAATGCTAAAAGGGCTGAAAATTGTGGGTCTTTTCTCACGAGAGAGCAAACGGGGTCATCTCAGGACAAACACATTACAGCTGTGCAAATGAATAACATTTTTTTGCCGATGTTCTCGAGGAAAACTGAAATCTCTAATACTCCCTGAGCCTTTTTTCCCATTTTTTATAGGGTCATGGCTCTTTATGGTTTGTAGGCTTAGCAACACCAGATTGCTCTCTGTGCTGCTGTTACACTGATGATTGTTAATCTTCATTTGTAATGTGAAGATATTAACAGTCTTACATAAGTCTGTGATGGTCTTGGCAAACTTTTACAAGGGTGTGACAGCCTATTTCACCTAAACTAGATTAATTCACTCCAACCTAAAACACTGCAAGTGCTGGCAATTCTTTGACAAAATTTTTTAAGTGCCATTTATTCTCTCCTGCTGTAGGCTTCTATCTCAGTCTATTTTCTTTCTGCTTTCAGAGCTGCTGTCTTGTGTCTTAATGGTCTTCTGTTTCTTTAGAAGGAAAGCTGGGTCCAAGACTCGGTCTGAATTCTTGGACAGATAATACACCTGGAGCTTTAGATGGCACAAGACGGAAAAGATACATACAGTCTTAAAAATGGCCATGGACTTAACACCATATTTTGATCCCAAGCTGTATCAGATACTTCCATCTGCTTTTCAGTCTCCCAAGATTCTTAATGCATTCTCTTTTTGTAGCTGTTGTGGGCAGAGGTTGTTTGGGAGGTTTTTTCCCTCTTACTTAGGGCTTCAGTAAAATGCTTCCCCAGCAAAGGGACCAGAGGTCTTTGGAACAAAGATTTTTTTCAAGACTTTCAGCATGCCTGATGGAAGAGCTAAAAACAGGACAAGATTTTCATTAATTGCTTTACCATGATCTAGGATTGTGACTTCTTAATTCCATCAGTAATTGCTTTGTTATTACAATAAAGATCTGGAAATGAATGAGTAACAGTCAGTGTTCCTAATAAGTCTTCTTGCTTTCTACTGCTCTTGATGGTGAAAGCCATGTTTTTCCAAGGTCCTTCTGTCTGCTGGCTTTAAAGAGCAATCGTGGTCAACAGTGACTGAAAAATACACTTTCTAAACATTGTAAAGAGTTTAAGTAGACAGGTACATCACACTATTTTTGTGCTGCCTATTCTAGCTCTCTGTACTTCTGTAAGGGAATATTGTAAGATCCCTTTTTACATATCCTTTCCTTGTAAAACCCTTTTACTGTAAAATAGGAGATTATGTTCTAGTAAACATACCTGCCACTTCCAAGTAACAGAGTCATTAAAAAGTAAATAGGCCTCTTATGTAAGTCCAGTCTAACTTACTTTCCCTGTTCACCCTCTCTTCTGTGCTGCTATATTCAAGCCAACACCCATACTCACTAAAGCAGGGTATGCATAGTAGCTCGGGGTCCCAGACACTGTGCTCCAGAATGTATTTTTCCAGCAGCTTTGGATTTGTCTGGCTGGCTTCTTAGCTGGCCTCAACTCAGGCATTTTGGCTGTCTGTACTGCTGGCTGCTGTCTTAACTCCCTAAGGATCTGATAATGGGGTCAGCTTGCTCCTTGAGATACCATGTGCCTTGTTACCCAAGTTCAGATTGAAAATAGTTTGCACTATTACACCAAATGTATAGTCTCACGAACTGCGGTTAGTGCTGATAGTTCCACGTGCCTAGGGAAGGAGGAGAGCAAATAGCTTGATCCTCAGTGACAGAACTCCTGCTAAGTCACGAGTAGACTGTAGTGCCACAAGTTTTTATTGGATTTCTCTCTTGGAGATCGTATTTGTATGTTTTGCAGGAAGACAAATGGACAGAAATTGATTTTGGGAGACTCTGCACCTGAAAAACTAAAGGGCTGAAATTATGTGGAATTTGTTGATGAAAATTATTTTATTTTGGCCCTTACTGAAAGTCTTGCTTTGACATTTCCCTCACTCAGGTGTCATTCCGTGTTTCTTTACAGTCAGCACTACTTATTTCAACATCTAAGGGTTTATTGATTATGTATCTGAGACTCGTATCTCTGCTCAACACCAACTGAAAAGTAAATCAAGGCCTCAAGAAATACAATTGTTGGATTTTAGATTGATGAAGGAGCTGGGAAAGAACTCAGAACTCTGGATTTCTTCTGTACTCTTCATTTAGGACTGCATTATCAATACTCTAATGATTTAAAACGGGGGTTAGGAACCTGATGGCCAAATTGAGCTATGATGTAAGTGGATAAAATGAACTTACATAGTTTGACGCACTGAGGGAACTGATGGTTCCATGATCAAACCCTTAAAACTGGAGAAGATACATTAGGGAGAAGTCCATCCCAATTGTTATTTTTTCTGGTACAGTATATGGTTGGAAAATCTGTAGTCCCATGAATGAAAGCCTGCTCTGGCACCCTCCCCAGCTATGGATGGACATGGAACAAAAGGAAACTCCACATTTTATATGTTCGAAGAGCCACTACAAAGGCAGAAAAATATTTTGACTCTGACTAAGTCAAGTCTCTGGACAGCTCAAATGATCTCCCAGGAATTAGAAACTATGCTGGAGAAATCTGGAAACAACCTTGAGAAGATCATCGGTCTTTTTTTCAGGCTAATGATTTCCAAATTATTTCATTAACCTTTTTACCTTTGTCTAAAGGTCAGCAGAGGTAACATGTTTGTGAAGCTCTCTTATAAAAATACTTCTTTTTTAACAGTCCATTTTCTTCCACTTAACACAGTATACTAGTTGGAAACATCTACTCATATGTTGGCTAAAACCTCACTTTGTTTTCTCAACTCTATGATCTTATTCCTTTCCATTTATAAAGCTATTCTGCATAAGGTTCTATGCTGTGTAAAATCAAAACTCGTTAAGATTAAAAAGAATAGGCTTCAAGCATGCAGATTAATCTTTTCTTAATAGCAGAGTTTCAGCTAGCAAAGAACTACAACCTAATGGATGGAGAGTGAAATTCATGATCTTCAACTGCCTAAGCCTATGGGACTCTTTTTTGACCAGCTAAATTGTAAAGAAATCTGCTACATATCTGCCTTGGAAACTTTTCTATGTGGTTCAGCTCTGAAAAAAAAAAAAGCTGTTGGTTACCGAGAGCTTTCTTTTGTTCTTCATTTTAGTATGAATGCAGTTGACTAGAGATCCGTAACCAAAGTCTTATCAGTTGCCTGTAGTGTACAGCAGGTGAATGATTGCTCACCAAAAGTGTGTTCAAAAGAATAAAAAACAGAACATTACTTAAATATCAGTTATTCAAGATACCATTGCGTGCTATGCTAAGATCATCTTCTCTTGCCTTGTTTTTCCATCCTTTTCCTTTTTTTTTTTTTTTTTGTTCTGAACTCTAGTGTTGTGCTGGGCAAAGGATAGTGGAGTTCCTGAGCATTACACCCTCTGCTGCTTTTTCCAGCCAAGGAGCAGCCCCTCCCTGTCAAGTGCTGCAGCAGCTTGATCCTTGAATACAGATGCAGCATTGCCTGTTGGTACAGCACAGGCTCATTGGTTAACTTTTTCATTCCTCACTAGCCCTTGATATTGTTTAAACAACTCTCCGTTTTCTCATGATACTTATTTCCATCTTCTGGGGATGTTATGAAGTTTAAGTATCTGTGAAGGGATTCACAAAACTGGGAAGAAAGGAGATAAATGCAAAATCTTAATAAATGTGAAAGATATTTCATGGATTTGTTACCACACCTCACTTTCTTTGGGAACTCCTGTTCTGTTCTCATTAACTAGATGCCAATAACCTGAATAGCTTCACTGATTCTTTACCTAAACTGTAACACGCTATTGCAATCCAGCCAAAGGGTGCTTTGATGGAGTAAAAAAATGCTTTGGTTCCTGCAGGAGCTTTACCTGATGCATGGAGTCCTCAGGTGGTGTGGAGCCTTGAGACCAGGGCTCTTCTGAATGAAGTCGAATCCCGGGGACAGCAAGTGTGGCTGGAGGCAGTGTAGGCACACTGGATGGGTCTTGCTTGGATGATGTTGAGTGTTGACTCTGTCAAGGCCTTTGCCATGACAACGACTCTGTACTTTGTGCCTTGCCTGTCCTACAGCTCTGAGCACAAGGCTGATGAAATTATTTTCCATAGCACTAGGGTTAAGCTCTTAAAATGTGAAACTGCCAGATTTTCTGGTTAGTGAGCTTGTTGGAGAGCTACTGCAGGGTCTGTTGCTGATAATAGGCTGGCTAGTGGGATATCTGTCATACCTCTGCTCTCTGACTGAACTTTAGGAAGAGCATTCATCAAAACTATTTGCTAACCAATGGAGAGGTGTTTGAGCTAAACAGGAGTCTGAAGCCAGCTTTCAATTAAAGGCAAGGGTAAATGAGAGATCTTTTCAAGGCAAAAAACCCCGTCCCAACTGCCAGACATCACACTATGGGTTATTGTTTAACTTTGAAATCCATCCCACTGTTCTTTGACTGACAACACCACCAGAATTAGGCTGAACAAGACAAAATGAGGCAGAGTTTATAGTGTCTGCCTGCCTGTCTGGCTGTCTAGGGGAAAGAGCACTTCTGAGCAACACCTGTTTGAGTGTGGCAACACTTGCTTTATTGCTGCAGCTACAATACAGCAGCTTGGCCACCCCATCTTGCCTGGGACCCTTGCCTGACATGTAGGATATTTCTTTTTTCTTAAAGCTGGAGGATATTTTCTATACATACTCTGACAATGAGAGCAGGATATTTGCAGTCCACTGTGAATTAGTACCTGGCAGTGTCAAGCGGAAAATACTAATAACATTAAGGACTGCAAAAGGATAATGCTTTAATAGACATTAACTTCTTGCTGGGTTGACACCCTTTTAATAATTTTATTTCAAATAGCAAAGGACAAATTTTGCCTATTATGTTTCATCAATTACTACAGCCATGAGGCCTTATTTATTCATTACTGGATTTGTATATTACTGCCATCACTAACAGGTGCTTAGCTTTTAATTCCATTTTAGATCTGCAAAAAAAACCTGATTTACCTTACGGTCACCACAGCAACCACAGTACTTGACATTAATAAACTTAAGAAAAGGAATTCAGTTGCTTGAAGTGTTCATTCAAGAACTGGGAAAACCTTTCTAATAAGAAAACGGAGTGATTGCCATCCAGCTGCCCATAAACCCAAAGGGTAGATGTTTAGAGAGGAAAAGAACAGTCTGGATGGGATAGACTAGCAGATTTGAAACACTGGGGAGAGAGAAGGAGAGAAGAGACAAAGTGAAACAAAACAACAGAAGTGGGAGCTTTCTGTTGTGCTAAATCAGATGAGAGTTATAATTAGTGCATAATTTCTGTGCCGAGAGGGAAATGAGAAGGGATGCTCCAGCAGACCCTCTTCAAGGAGTAAAGCAAATCTAGGGGAGAAAAAGGAAACAAAAAGATTGGATGAAACATTCTAAGTATACTGTGGGCTTTTTTCTTTCAGGTTTTTACTTAGACAAGCCTTCTACTTTTAATCTCCTCTCTATCTTGCCTTCTGACCACAACAGCAGGGTGCTCAGTTACCAATGAGAGAAGAAAAGTTGTAGTACCTTTCATAAATTTGTATGAAATTGCAGTCTGCAGTTTCACTCTGAGCTCGATCACAGCTCAGCAGGCTCATCTTTCTTCATGTATTCTGTTGCTGATTTCCCATGAGGACAACTGCAAATTGTATAATAGCAACTTGATTCCCAGAAATTAATATTATGATGTCCTGGGCATAACAGAGTCCTTAGCATTCCACCTGGGGTTGAACTGGCCTCCTGTAGAAAGACCTTGACCTCGACAGAAGAACGCTGTGTAATGAAGACCTTGACACATTCCTTGGTAACTTGTCTTCACTGCTAAAATGTCCATATTGTTTCTAGTTTGAAACTGACTGTAGCTGGCTTCCAGCATCTGAAGCTGTTACACCTTTGCTATATTCAGGATGTCTTATCTGTTCCTTATAGAAGAAAGACTGTATTTGATTCCTTCTTCTTTCTTTTCTCCTGTGATAAACTGAATAGATCATGTTCTTTCAGGTCTTTCATTTCTTTTCAGGTCTTTCCTGCAGGTGAGGGTTGGACTAAATGATCTCCAAAGGTCCCTTCCAACTGTACCATTCTATGTTTTGCCTGAAATTTTTCCTCTTAAATTGTTAAAACTCCTTTTTTTTTAAACACAAATGCTGGACCAGCTTCTTGCATTTAGCTGCAGTAGACAGCATTGTAACCCATGTATTAGCACAGAACCAAATTTAGGGCTTTTTAAGAGCAGACTGTTTCAAAGGGCAAAGCAGCAATAAATAAGCTGTGATTGTAGGTCTGGAGAAACTGAAATTTCACCATAATGTGGTGAAAGAGAGGAATGTTTGAACCTGTTTCTGTGAGTGACAGAATTATGTTGATAGCTTATTCAAACGCAGGGTAGAGTCCTTCTAACAGCTGTGTTACCTGCCATGGCCAGGCCCCAATCTCAGCCCCAGGGAGATCATCAACCATTCAGATCTCTGTGGAAAATTCAAGGGTCACGTTCAGTCTAGACCAAAAGAAAACTGTTGGGAAACATAAGCGTCTGCAAACTTATTTAAGTACTGTTATGAAGAGGACAGGGACCAATTATTTTGATTAGGCAATAAGGCCAGAAGAGAGAAGACTTAGGAAAAAACTGTCTAAAAAGAGTTAGTCAATGCAGTAAGGTGCCAAGGGAGGTGACCAGTCCCATCAGTTGAGATATTAAAAGTCAAGCCTGACACCCATCTTTTGGGGATAGTTTAGGGATAGTGAGATCACTTTTGCTGTGAAGCAGAATGATGGATTAGATTGACCTCGCCATGTGTCCTTCCAAAGCTAACGATGCTGTGGTTTGCAGTCTGCCAGCAAACCCAGTTAGGCACTCAACTTCTCAAGCAACTTTCCAGAAAGAAAATTTATTAATATAAACTGTGTGTATGCACATGTGTGTGTGCAGGTCTGAGCACAGGGTAGCAACTGCTTGGGATCTAGTTGTACATTAAAGGGCAGCTCCCTGACCAGTGCTGTGCAGAACTCTGCTCTTTCATCTGTGCTGCTGCTGATTGTGCCACAGAACTAAACCCAAGGTAATTCTCCAAGAATATCTTCTGTATTCTTGCAATTCCAAGTTTCCATGTCTGAGCTCAGGAATCTACCTACCTCCCTTATACAGCAGGCATCACAGGGAGAAGTGTGAAATGTGAAGTGCCCTAGGAGATACTTTGAGATAGTCAGCTTTCCTTTTATTTTCTTCAGTATCCCCCAGTGTTCTGAACTCAAGTACACCTCTTCATATTGGCAGGTGCTCAGGGGAGTGTGTTTGGAATCTGACTTAGTCAGAAGGCTTCTGTGCTACAAGTCTCAGGAGCCTATATTTGAAAAGAAAGCTCTGTGAAAGCATCTGTGACCATCTAGAAGATCTCCTTTCTTTTCCTGCTTAAGGACATCACTCCCAAGGAGCTGGTTGTAAAGTATCAATCTAGGACTTCACTTTAGGAATTTTGGCAGTTCATCACTTTAGTAAGAGGAACCAAAGAGGATCAATTTAAGGAGGGAAGGAAAAAGATACACCCCTTTTTGAAAGTAAAAAACAGATACTAGTCTTCATTTTCTATCAGGTTCAGTACATCTAGGAAGTTTTGAAGTCCTATTAAAACAGAATTATTTCTGTGGTTTCATTAAACAGCATCGTGTATTCCTGGATGTTCAGAAGTTGGTTACTTAATAGTTTTGTTTTCAACAGATGCTTTGGAAATCAGTCTGAATGTTATGCCACATGACTGTGTGGAAGGTGAGTAACTGCATTTTGGTGTGATTGTTCTTTGGAGGCACGTTTTAACAGCCTTCCTCTAACTGAAGAAAACGACAGTACCCACAAGTTTTCATGAGCAGCATGGTGGTTATTCAAGAGGCATATACACATACCTCTCTTGTAAGCACAACAAGTAGAGATGGTTGTCTCTAATGAGTTTATTATCAACCAGGACTCCTAGGTCTCTCTCTGCAGAGCTGCTCTCCAGCAGATCAGTCTCCAGCCTGTGCTGATGCATGGGGTTGTTCCTCCCCAGGTGCAGGACTCTGCACTTGTCCTTTTTGAACCTCAGGAGGTTCCTCTCTGCCCAACTCTCAAGCCAGCTGAAATCCCACTGAATGGCAGCACAGCCTCTGGGGAATCAGCCAGTGCTCTCAGTTTGGTGTCATCAGGGAGCTTGCTGAGGGTCACTGTCTCCTCATCCAGGTCGATGATGAAGATGTTGAACAAGACTGGCCCCAGAACAGATCCTTGAGGAACTCCACTGGCTACAGGCCTCCAACTGCATTCTGTGCCATTGATCACCTCACTCGAGGCTCTGTCATTCAGCCAGCTCTCCATCCACCTCACTGTCCACTCATCCAAGCCACACTTCTTGAGCTTTCCTCTGAGGATGTTATTGAAGACAGTGTCAAAAGCCTTGCTGAAGTCAAGGTAAATGACATCCGCTGCTCTTCCCTCATACAGCCAGAGAGTTATATTCTCATAGGAGGCATCAGGTTGGTCAAGCAGGTAAATCCTTGGTGAATCCATGTTGATTCCCCCGATAACCATCTTTTCCTTCATGTGTTTTGAGATGACATCCAGGATGAGCTGTTCCATCACCTTTCCAGGGATGGAGGTGAGGCTGACCAGCCTGGAGTTTCCCAGATCTTTCTCAAATATTTACAAATATTTAATTTCACATCTCAGGCTAAGCAGTATTTCCTAATTTGCCTTGAGTAGCTATTAGGATTTAGTGCTCCTATATGGGTATTGCAATTTCAGGCCGTGCCAGGAAAAAACTAATAACTCCTCTTTAGCAAAGCGTAGGTTTTCGAAGTTAATGAGAGACACTTGAAAGCTGGCAGCTTTTCAATCTGAGAAGAAAGAATAGGGCTGAGTATGATGTAATGAAAAGGGGGGAAAAAAACAGAAGGTCCTTCCTCTCCTTTGTCCTGTTTCCCATCTGCAGTTCGTGAGAATGAAGTTGAAGGTGTGATGGTAGAATAGTAGCAGAGGAATGTCACTATTGCTCCCAGGTCTATTTTCAAGTGTCTGACAAGAAATACAAGTTTCCAAATGGGTATGCAATGGTAGGAGCAGCAATAAAGGGAATATAGGGGTCTTCTTTTTTCTTATCTTATCCTTTATTTTTTGTCATTTCCTGCACATATAGGATGTAGTATTTCTGTGTAGGGGTGTAGCTTAATAAGATTTTAAAAACTCTGTAGTCTGGAAATGAAAACCTGCAGAGTTAAATCACAGATATTGTTTAGTCACTGTTGGACTGCCTGGAAATCACAGAAGTATCATAAAGTCCAATGGGAAGGGATTAGGACTATTAGTGGGAGCATTTCTGTAGGTAATAGAAGTTGTTATTATAGAGTTTTTACCAAGGATTATGAGTATTAATCTGTAGTTACATCTGCAATTTACAGACCCCCTGGGATATTTTTTCAGAATGTGGCCATATACTGATAATAAATCATAGCCATGTGATTATTAAGACTTATGCTTTTGGCAAAGATGATGGAGAATTAGGAACCCCATTCAAAAGTTCAAGCTCTTATTTGTTTTTATCTCCATCCTCTGCTATTTTTTAATTTTGGCTACTTCTGAACAGATTTGTACCTGGTTTAATGCAACCAGCAGTGTACAACTGGGCAAGTGTGTTAGTTTTCAGAATTCTACTGCCATTTTTTTCACATTCTACTGCCATTATTGTTTCTACTGTAGCCCATGTTTAGTGTGAGATAGCTTTATGGTTTATGGACTTCAAGAACCCCCACTGGAAGAACATCTATCACAGTATTTTACCCAGGAATAGGCAAAATTTACAGTTTTCCTGTACCAAAGAAAATAAGTCAAAGTCTGTAGAGGGCAGTTCTACCTATTTTGTGCCGAAAGACCTGTGATTTAGGACCTCAGAAGAACTGGTTTCCTTTGCATTGGCATGCTGCAATCCAAGGTTTGAGGGTGAGGGAACACTGGAAGGGGCTGCCCAGATGAGGTGTGGAGTCTCCTTGTCTAGAGACATTCCAACCCAGCTGGATGAGTTCCTGTGTGATCTACTCTAGGTGCTGCTGCTCTGGTAGAGGGCTTGGACTAGATGATCTTTCAAAGTCCCTTCTAACACTTAAGATTCTGTGATTCTGTTTATCAGAGTAAATCAAATTCTGTTCACACTTGACATTCTAGTAATGAGGAAGGAAAAGCATCTTGTGGGTGAGACAGTTTGTAAATGCTTTGAGACTTCAGGAAAAGTTGTGCTCTAGGTTCAGAAGTAGCCATCACAAAATTGTACCTGTGAAGATGGGTAATACTGAACATCAAAAAGGGCATCAACTGACTCCCACTCTGCTTACTTTCCCCAAGGAATACTCCTGTGAGGTGTACAACACTGCTAACAAAATATGTTTGCTGAAGAATGGTGAAAGTTTTCACCACAGTTGTCAGGAAATGGTAGGAATTTTAAAATGTTGTCAGAGTCTTGCAAAAAAATAACCAGCCCATTTTCCCTTAACCTCAGCTCTCAGCCAGGACAGTCTGGCAGAACTTTTTCTTTAACAGCAAAATCTTTCCAGAACTTCAACACTTTGTTGAAAGCTGTGTTAGGGAAATGAGGGTTTCTGCGGGTTTTTTTTTTCATTGGAAATGACATTTCTCTGTAAGAAATTTTGAGGGGAAAGTTTGATCACTAAGTGAAGAACTAAACACTCCACTTTGGTTTGGTTATTTTCAGGCAACAGTTGTGCATTTTGATTGCAGTGGGTTACGTTTAGGAATACAATTAATGAAAAGCAGTTAGAAAGGCATGGGCATCTAGTGCAGCCTTGGGCAGCTGTAGTTCTTTCACTCAAAGTCTGGATTTTACATTCTGGTTTCAGAATCTTCCTAAGCTTGTGATCTACCTGAAATGGGCTGGAAAGTGTTACAAAGTGGTGTTGGGGTGTGAGTGTGGTGTGCAAAACTCATAACAGTGAATTCATGTTTTCATATTTCTTCTTTCAAACCCAGTATGCACCTTACTTTATCTTCCTGCTCTGTTGAATGAAAATATCTTGTAGATACTCTGATGATACAAAGAGAGTAAGAAAAGATAATTAAAACATGATTTTCTACCCTTTAGAAATGTAATGACTGAATAAACTAGTGCAAAATGTAAAATGAAGAAAAAAACCACTTGTCTTCAGCCATATTCTTGCCTTTAGAGAGAAACTGGAAGGAATTGCCCTTCTTTTTTTCTTTTTTTTTAATCTAACCTGATCCACTTCTCTTTAGATCTACCTCATTTCGTTGGAACAAATCTTGTCTTTTACTTATTTCACATTCATGAACAACCTTTCTATCAGGACTGATAATGAAAGCCAAACACTTCCATAAAAGGGATGGTAATTGTTTTGAGATTGTTTTGCATTTTACATGTGGAACAATACCCATCCAGGCTATCTGTACTATTTTAAGTTAAAAATTTGGGAGCATCAAAATGAAGTAACCACATGTGAAAAAGTCAAACCCACCTACAGTTGTTCCTGGAATTTAAAGTCTGTCTGTGATGGACAGACACCTGGAGGTGCCTGGCTATGTTACAGCTGAACAGTGCCTGTAGGACACATCAGGGTTTGGTATGAAGTAGGATGTGTGTGGGAAGTCTGTAGACTTACAGACTGGATTGCTGCAGTTACATGGTACCCAACAGGTCTTACTTTCTTACACAGTAAATGGGAAAAATACATCTGTATCTGAAGACTAATTCTTCAAGGAAGTCAGGAAGCATTGTCCTTACACAGTGAGACCAATGCTCAGCTATAAAGCATTATAGCTGCCTTTATTTCAGTGAAGTCATGTCAACTCTTAGCAGCTGAGAATCTGTTACAACAAGAAAAAAGACTTAGTAATTGCCACAGTCCTCTCGTAAAGAATCGATGAATAACAGATACTGTAGTGATCATAGGACTGAAACTAGTTCTGAGTTTCCTACAAGCTGGTCTCCAGCCTTCCTGGTCAGGCTGTGGTGTGATATGCACAGAATGAAAACTGATGATGGTGCAGAGTGCTCAGCTTCCTCAGGGCATGCTCACATGAGTGAGGATCAGCTATTACAGCAGCCTTTAGGACACTGGGGTGAGTAGACAGCCCTGCAGACAGCCAGTTGGGTTTGCTACCTGATATGTGAGTGAGCATGAGAGTTTTGAAGGACAGCTTGACACACTGACAGTTTTGTAAGCTGTTTTGGGTGGTTGAATGTGCCCTAGGGAGAAGGGAGTATAGCTGTGTCTGATTCCTGCCTGGAGTGGTTCATGGAATGAAATCTATATACACCTAGGAAAACTAAATGGGATGATAGACCTGTGGCTGCAGTATGAGTCCTATTCAGGTATGAAGGAAGAACTTGGCAGTTACCAAATCTTGTCCTAAGCCAATAGGAAAGATGTGCATATATTTCTCTGTGCCCTGTTCCCTCTGCATGTCAGCTATATGATATTTGTGCTTTTAGCCAACACAGTACTTTGCAGAAAAAATGAGTTCTTTTTAAGCTGCATTTTATGATATCCAGTACTAGGCTGTTTCTTTGTAGACTGAGATTTTGTGTGGCTTTCTCTCATTTCTTATTGACCCAAGCCAACTCCCCCGTCACAACGTCAGTTACTTAGCATGTCAGAGAACCTTTTCCCTTGTTTCTTCTTAGGGATGCTCTCTTTGCAAATGACTTTCAGTGCAGCCCCTCAGGGTGAATGGAAGGAGCCAAGCAGGCCAGGTTGTAAAAATACAGTTTTCATCTTTATCTCAAACTTTCTCAGCAGCTTCTGTCATTCATTTTCCTGCAGCCAGAAGACCAGCATAGCAGATTTCATGAGTACCTCAGCAAGGCTGTTCTTACAGAATGTAGGAATCAATTAGTTCCTTCTTATAGAACAGCTTTTAAAATTTGATTACTTTTTTTACTACCTTACTGCTATTCTTCCTGTGTAAATCATTCTAACACCCACCTGTGCATCTGCAACATGAACAGGGTTATTGGACAGAATGCTGTTTTGCAAATATTCATAAATCCCATCTCTGTGATTGGAGAAGGTTGCTGTGGGAATTTTCATCTGATGAAAGTTCAGCTGGGAAATGTGAGGTCTGACATTTCTGTTTTGCACAGACAGCTATAATTATCTTCATGTTTTTTAGGCACATAGTTATTGAAAACAGATTTATAGAAAGAAAGAAAAAAAAAGGCAAGCAGAACTTGAATTCAAAACTCACCGGAGGAAAATGCAGGCTGTTCTCATGAGCTCTCCAGACAGAGCTGAGTGCTTTATGTCATTCCTACCTATAACCTACTTCTGTCCATCTCACTGTACGAGGCTGCTTTCTGTGAACTTGACTGCTGGTGGTGACACACCAACCATCCGTTTAAATGAAAGCACTAGTGTGTAAGAAACCAATGCTCCAAAAAGTGTCTGAGTGATGCTAAAGTGATTGAAAGGATTCCTTTCTGTATGGCATCTGAATGAGATTCAGTTTTATCCTTGGGCTGTATATATATGTNACCCTTTAGATATTTGTAGCTATTAATGAGCTCCCCTCTCAATCTCCTCTTCTCCAGGCTGAACAGCCCCAGGTCCCACAGCCTTTCCTCTGAAGGAAGGTGTTCCATCCCCTGATCATCTTGGTAGCCCTGTGCTGGCCTCTCTCCGGCAGTTCCCTGTCCCTCTTGAGCTGAGGAGCCCAGAACTAGACACAGACCTCAGCAGGGCAGAGTTTAGGAGGAGAAGAACCTCCCTTAATCTGATGGCCACACTCTGCCCACATATATATATGTAACATATATATATTTCATTAGAACACAGGACTGAACTGACATTATGTCCAGGGACCAAAAGGCAGTGCCTGGGGAAGAACATGAGGACAAAATGGCACTTCTTTCTATACTCTCCCAGTACTTGTGTGATTAAATTTCAGCTGTCAAAAAAATTAGTTTTGCTTCAAAAGTAAGGATAATTTTTCTCACTTTCCCAAAGAATGTTCATTGCTTCAGCTTAAAAACTCCTGTTCCATTGCAAATGATGTTGCGAGTGAAAGGTCCAGGATGAGGGAAGGAAAATGAACCTTAATTGCAGCAAGTGAGGGTTTTCTATATCAGCTTTGTTTGTCACACAGCCTGTGTTGCTACTAACACTTCTTAACTCAGACTGAATTTCACACACTTGGTAGTGTGCAAGGTAATCATAACTGGCCTCATTATATAGAGTGTAATTGATTGTCGTCAGGAATTGTGGATACAAGGAGCAGTGCGTTGTGGTTGGAAGCTGTCTTTATTACATCTTTCTGTTCATTGCTCTCCATTTCTGCTAACTTGCATTTCCATTTTTGCTGCTTATTTTGTTTCCAGCTAGTGCCAAACACCAACACAGGTATTTATCACTTCGGCCCTTCCACTCTCCGCTTGTGCTGTAGCTTAAATATACAGTAAGTCTGCTTTAAAGATTCCTAGTACCTGATAAGAGGAAAGTATTCTCCTAGTATAAATTCACTGAGATGTGTTTAGAAGATCTAAGTAGATTAAATTTGTACTGGTTGACTTTATTGTGGTTCAAGATTTCTCTACATTGCTGTTAGGATTTTATGCTATGATTCTACGCTAGGTCTAATGTGGACTGTTGCCCTGCTGCTGGCAGAAAGCCACGTAAAACTGGCATAAACTCCCTTTTGGCAAGTTTTAGACAAATGTGATCATGTGCCCACACCTGATCTGGGTCAAACTGTGCTATTGAGTGATCCTGTAGTGCATGACCTGATGTTAGTACTTGTGTATCTGTGAATAACCCAGAGATGAACCTGGTATCTTCAGACTGCTATTGGTTTTCTTCCTCATTTCTGCAAGCACAGTGTTCATGAGAAGAATCTTGTACAGAATGAAACAGTAACACTGCTACACTTTCTGAGCTGAACAAAAAATAGCCTGATTTAAACAAAGTGTCTGTAGATGAGTAATATAGCATTTAGGATTATTGAGTACTTTTAAACTCACATTGTTCAGTTTATCAGCCTTTCTCTAAGAGTTGTAACGTAAAGGGTTTGGGGTTTTTTGACACAGAAATTTTATCTCTAAGTTAAGCTAATCTGAAACTCAGTTTGAGGCATCATAACAGAGCCAATGTGGCAGCAGGGGTGATCCTTGTCACAAGCAATTGTTTTGGACTAAACCTCAGAGAGAAATCACGGGCTGACTTCCTTCCAACCCTTCTCTCTCTGCCTGTGCTTTATATTTTAAGACCTTTATCCTGAGTAAAGCCTAGGAATACATATAGAAGAATTGTAGTTGCTAATTAAAAGGATATAAAAGGAGGATAGGCTTTTTTAAACAACCATCTTGAAAAGCCTCTTGCTGTGTCCCTTCTTTGCACTGATTTACTCCTGTTTCCCAACATGTAGGTGCTGTCTTCGTTTATGCTTCAAGTCATCACTGTGCTCATTCAAAGCATTGTCAAGACTCCTGTGGGAGAGCAAACAGCCTGAAAGAGTGTTTGGAGGTTAGAGTGGTGGTGGTTGATTCCTTTTTGAACTTTGTGTATGTCTACAAGGAAGTGCATCTTCCAAACTCTTTTTCAAGAAGTTTAAACATATTTTTCTACTAAAAATATTTATGCATCTATTCTTGCTTTTTCAAGTTGGTTCTGAGTTTAATTCAAGCAGAATTCTTTCATCTAAAAATAGTTTGCCTACATTTTTTATCCATTAGGCCAAAAGAGGCTGTGGTGCTGTTCTCCCACCTCATCATACTGTTCTTCCACAGAGGGCAGCAGCAATGCCAAGCTGTAAAGATCCATTCCAGTGCTTGTATCTGGCCTCTTAGAAAAGTCACACATAGTTTTGTTGGCAGTGTAAAAACAGACTCTGTGATGTCTGTGATGTGGTTAAACCTATTGACAAGTGGCTGAGCTGTCTAGTGATGGTGTTTTCAGTTACCCTGTTGTGCTCATTCAAACTTCTATAAATGCCATTGCCGTACGATTTCGTGTGAATGCTTGAAGGTGTTCTGTAAAGGCAAACCATGAAAGATGGGACATCTGGTGAAAGACTGGGAGGCACATACCCTAAGGAAGGAGAGCAAATCCTAGGAACTAAAGATATTGATGTTTGCACCAAACTGCCATTTCCCAGGAGCGCTGTGAGTGGTTGCCCAGAGATTAGGAAACCAGCAAAACCACACAGCAGACAGAACAATGCAAGGAGGCAAAACGGTCTAAGTTTGACCTGTCACTTGGAGCAGAAAGCAGGCGGGACAGGAACAGGATTTGGAAGAAGAGGCAAGACACCAGCTGCTTTAGTGTGGGAGGCTGCATAGTAAATAGCTGCTAAATTTGTGTTTTAATGGAGGAAAAAAAATGTCAAGTCTACGGGTTACTCCTGTTATACAGCTCCTGTTTAGTCTGACCTCATTTTATTAGGTACCTTGCTGTCTAAGAAGTTACTAGTCCACAGATTTTACAGAACCCCACTTACTAACTTCCTGAGAGCTCCCCTCCCAGCACAAGTGCTTGGTAACCTATGTTCAGTTATGAGAAAGACTTCCAAATCAATCTGAGGACCATTTACAGTCCATCCCAGATACTTATTGGTATTGATGACTGCAGATATTGCTGAGAAGTTTCTGCTTCACCATGCTTGGTGAAGTTACACTTTTGGAGAATGTTCCTATTCCCTCACAGTTCAAGTTTGTCATGGACTTACATCTAAATTCAGCCTGTGGCTGTTACGTTTGGAAAGCTGGAGGCTTTGCATGGATACAGGAGTGTTACTTTTAATCTGTTATAATCAAGTTTTCAACTATTCTGCAGTTGCTATCGCTAATGTCTGGAGACAATATTCAATTCAGTAGATGTGCTAATTCCTCTTCTTTTCTACAGAGCTTGGCTGCCACATTTGTAACACTTCTTAATTTCAGTTTGTGTGAAATTAGAGTAATCTGTAAAAGATATCAGTGACTTGCTTAATAATTTCAGACTTTGAGACACGAAAGCTGAGGTAGCATGGAGGGTAGTTACAATAAAGTGCCTAAACCATGTTTGAGTCTTGCCAGACCATTTGGTGTTTCACTAAGAGGCAGCATTGAAGATGTTTACCAAATCCTAAGTGTAAATTTGCATTTAAGTGACCGGGGAGGCACATGATACCATCAATGGCAGCAAAGTACTATTCTGGATAGTGCTGAGATGGGGGAGGAAACACTTGCATTAGCCATTAGCCATTGTCTGATTATGGTTGTGTTTCACACGGCTCTGGTCTGTAGAATTAAGCAATCATAACTGTGGTCTCGCTAAACATGTTAATGCAGTTGGTTGGGTTTGTTATGACTTACTCTTTTTTTTTGTCACAGCACTGCAAAGCGCCTCACCCTAATTTAAACCATATGGACTGGGATCATGTCATACTTGGAAAGAAACCAATCAAACAAGGCATAAGAGGGTGGGCAGGCCTCACTTGTTTTAACAAACTTAGAGAAAACATTTCTAAGGGGATATTCCAGAAAAACAAGCTTACTGAAAGGCCTTGGAACTGATGCTTCAGCTCATGGATTACAATTCTCAGTTGTTGTTGTAGATCTCTCACAGGTATGGCCAACTGAGACTGAAGTTTAGAATTCCAGAGAGTTTCGTATTCTTTTGTTGTAGATCCCTGTTTTCTGGTTAAGAACACACTTGGGTTGAGCATGAGCACATATGTAATCTTCACATATCTTTTTACAAGTCATTCTGTCTTGTGGAGGTGTTGCTGTTAATTCTGCTGATGCAGATGATCATGTGCCCAGATGGCTCATAAAAACGTACAAGAAGCCTCAGTGTTTCTCTGCTTGAGTTACGAAGTACCTTCAAGTATAAAGAGGAAAATTGGTGGCAGGGTGTATTATAGGACTGACAATCCCACCAGCAGAAGCAGTGAGGAAGGAAATAGTCTCATTTACTAGCTTTGAAATCATTGTTTCTAGGAGACTTTGTGATACATATATCAAATTTGTTTCTGAGGCGGTAGAATTATTCAACCTTTAAAATAGGTGTTTTGCATTTTCAGAGAAATTTGTCTAGATTTGTTCTCATATCAACTTATTCTTTATTAAGGAACAGGACAATTTTCAGATACCATAAGTTCATTTGTATAAGGCTCAGCAGTTGGCTAACATTTACATGTAAATATATATCTTTATAAGGCATGTTACTTCCCGTTTGACTAATCACAAGAAACAATGAATTCCTGGGATGGACAGGAGAGAAATTCATCCAGTGAAATAGATTCTAGTACTTGTAGCATTTTTGCTTTTACATTTTTAATGAAATCTATGCTAGATGAATAATAACATTTTATAAATCCAGTGGAATGAATGTATATTGTTGCCATTAATTGAATTCTCTTTTAACTGAGCTTTTAACAAGCAGACCAGCAGACAGATATGACATCATAAGGAATATTTTTTGCCTTCCAAATTACCATCTTTCAAGAGTGGTTTTTGAAGTCTTTGCTTCTGATATCAAGATTTTTATATTTTACAAATTTATCATCTTGGTTTTTGGGCTCTTTAAACCACTTCTGATTGCATCTGTTATTACATGCTGGGTGTTTTGTGGTTATTTTTTCACTGTTTTGAACTGTATCTGTGGCTGTCATCTGCATTCCTGTTGCTTGTGGTTTGATTATGTCAACTTGCTGTGTTGTAATTCTTATGTCTTGCTTTATAGGAGTTATTTCCTGCAAATAAATAGCTATTACTTGATTTATATTGAAAACTTCTTGATTTTAGCTATAGAAAACACCCCTTATACTTAGCAACATTTAATTCCTAGTCATGTGTGTCTGTCGTTAAGTCTCGGACTTACTAGAAAATGCATTTAGGTAGAATTTTCTCTCACTGGATTTTTAGACACAAATTTCTGTTTACTCCATAACTGCCACCTTCTCTGTTGCTGTTAGCTCACATGTGGGCTCCCATCAAAATCCTTGACCACAGCTTGGTCATTAGAAAGCCTGCAAATGGGTGTGGGAACATACTGCTTGTGATCGTCAGGTGTCTGTTGTAACATGCACATGTGCTATTCCAAATAGATTTGATTTTATGGGGAAAAGGCTGGTAACACCCCATTTTGCATTAGGGGACTGGAGTTTTCCAGCTCTAACAATTCTTTGAGGTAATCAAGAAGGGGTGATTCCACCCTAGAAAGTGTCAAAGTAGTTTTAAGCATATCTTTTGGCGCCAAGTTAAGCCTGTTTTGACTTGTTTAGATGGATGCAAACCAGAGAGAATTCCACTGATGTTACTGGGTTTCTGTCACCATAAGATCAGAAGGAGGCCTGTTACACTCTAAAACTGTTTTGTACAGAAGACATGGCACTATTGTGCTTCTTCACTGCTTCTGCCAAATTTTAATAGCACTTCTTGGCAACTTGGTGAAACTGGATAACACTGAAGTTCTAAGGACATTGTAATGGCTTTAAACACTGCTTATGTTTGATCTCTTCAGCAGAAGAAGGTTTTTGAACATGGTCTGCTGTCCTGTTCAGGCCTAATCACCACTGAGCCCATGTGTTTAGAGCAGGAAGACAACAGCTCAGAGTGAGAAGTCACAGCCCTTCTGCAAAGTGTTAGCAGCTGTAAAAGAAGCAGCCAGAGTACAACACCAACACATAAAGCATATGGAAAACTAGTGATCTTGTTTCCTGGAGTCTGTTCGGGTTTTGTTTATGCTTTTTTGTGACCAAGTAGAGATAATTATTCAACATCACTTGTTCCAATAGAATGTGTGCTAGAAAGATCTGAAGATTTTTACTTGATGAGTATTCATTCCTCTTATCCATATTCTCCAAAAGGCTTTGTCGACAGGATTTTTGTAGCTAAAAAGAGAATTATTCACTAAGTATTAGCCACAGATGTGCTGCTTGATAACTGGATTTGACTCCACTGAGTGCGGTGGGTGGAATGGTTGAACAGAAGAATTGAAGAATTCTTGGGCATCTCCAGTTGTTTTGCAATAACCTTGCAATAAATTTTGCTATATTCTTAAGTGACCTAATCCTTTTTATGTGAAGCTCAAAGCAAAAGTGTGTTTGACAATAAAAAGTCAAAATATTTCATTTTTGTTATCCTGACACTCCCTCCTCCTTTCTTTTGAAGATGCATCTTTCATCCAGTTTACTATTTGCTTGTAAATCTCTTTCCAGATTCAAGTTATAGACTAACTTTAATTTTCAAATGGCAAGATCATACTTTCATTTCTGTATGCTTTTTGAGTGGGCAATTTCTATTCGCTTATGTGAGGACTTGGTCCAAAATGGTGATTGTGCACAACTGTACCAGCACTTCTGCCATGTATATCCACCACAGTGAACAAGGAATAAGTTTGTTATTTCCACCTCTCTCTGGGTCAAATCCTGCCTGCAGTTGTACAAATGTTTACCAAATACTTTTAGTTCCTCTTCAGCTCTATTTATAGCAGCTGCTTTTAACAGTGAATTGGAGCAGATGAAGTACAAATGAGTGTTATTCAGTTTCTTCTAGGGAAAGAGTGGTTCATTAGGATGAGGAGTGAAGAAGAAAATTTAAAGTATCATCTTGAGGTCTTGCCTCTGCTTTATGTAGATTGAAACTACATAAATTGAACATACTTGCATGTACTTGAAATTTCCCAGACCAATTTTCCCAGACATGGAGTTTTGACAACGTTACTTTTGCCAACATTTGATTTCCCTCAAACGTCGTATGATGTGCTGTTAGTTGCCACTGTCTGCCACAAAAGTGGTACTGTTTCAGTGGCACCATAGTCGTTTGTGAGTGTTGGAAAGAAGTGCTTGGTATGAAACCAAAGTTTTGACACCAGTCAAATTAGTCATCTACTTGTTTGGGAGTGTGGTTATTGCCAGTTCACGCTCACTCACGGTAAGTGCAAAGGCATTTTATGTGCCTCTGTAGTTCGTAACATTTCAGCAACATTAAGCAATAGTGCACTGGGAGTTGATCGTGTGGAACTGGAATGTTTTATATCTGCTTTGGCAAAGACAACCTGAGTTTTAGCAAAGCTAGTCTTGCGCCACTGGACTTATATCAAGATGAAGGCATTTTCTTCAAATATTCTATAGTGATTGTTTCTAATGCAGTCTGTGGAAAGCTTTGTATGTTATACTCGTTTTCTTGCTAAAGGCAGTGCTAGTGAGGAAACTGGGGGGTTTGTTTGCTGGGTTAGGAGAATAGTTATCAAGGCATTACAAGAAATCTTGCCTCATCTCTTTCATTTTGACTGAATTGCTCTGTGACACCTGTAGTACAAAATAAAGCTGTAGTGTGTGTGTGTTGATCTTCTTGTGGATCAGCTGTAAGGCAGAAATGCTCACGTCTGTCAGTGTTATTGTTGACTGGTGCTATGAACTTCCTCAGCCCACCTGGCAACCTCTTAGTCTTTAGCTTTGGAGTTTGATTTTCACAGTATATTTTGGATAAAACAGAAAGAAGTGAGGGAATGTACAGAGATTTTGAAGCTTTGTGTCATTTGTTGAGGTGCTTTTACATCTGATTAATTATGGCCTAATTATAAACCTTTGGGATCAGACTTTTCACCAGTGAGAAGAAAGTGTTACACAGACTGCCAAGAAATATCAGATTTTCCATCCCAGCTGTTTTCTAATTAAATGGCTACACCATGAGTTTAAAAGAACTGTTCTGCTGCACTTTGGGATGGTTCCCCTTTTGTTTATCCCTCTAACGCCAGGCCAAACAGAACCTCTACTTCTCTCTCTCACAGAGGATTTTTTGGTACCTAACAGCACTGAATAGTTACAGCTGAAATGACATGCTTGGTTTTCCTTTTTTGCATCTCAGGATGTTGCTGTGTCCAGGGGATGGGGACAGAAGTGCAATAACTCTCACAGTGTGTAACTAGGCAAAAGAACAGTGACATTCTTTCTTGTTCTCTTTTTTTCCCCTATCCCCCCCTTCCCTTTAAAGATAGAATAACACTCTGGAAAACTTTGAAGTGATTTAGATGGCTAAACTAGAACAAGTAGATCTCTTGTTCTTAACTTCATAGATCTTTTCAAAAGCAAAGGAACTCAGTTCTTGATATCACAGTTCACAAACATCCTGAAGTCTTTTTTGATGTGCCTGTGGTTTATGGAGCACCAATTTTGAATAAGACGTTAGCAGAATTACCATTACCTGTCTGAAAAATACAGGCCTGTTTTGGTTTGTGGAGACCTGCTACATGATTGGGACTGTGGGGATGAGATGTAAGAGCCAGTTTTGGTCTTAGTAATCTTTTTGATGACATATTCAAGATTGGAAAGCAGGTGCAGTTTGAAGAGTTGGTGTATTATGGGTGAGCCAATTTACTCCAAGATCTAGATCGGAGTCAGATACATTGGTTGAAGATGATAAAAGGGGAGCAAGGTGGATGGAGGGATGTTACCCTTTGAGACACTATCACTTAAAGGGTGGACGAATATGGGCATTTGAGAGCAACAAGCAAAATGTTTAGTATTTGTGAGGACCTGAATCTTATGAGTTGATTTGCAGCTCTTGATATGACTGTGACATGATAGGAAGAACTCAACAGAGCATTTGAAGATGAGAAAATGGGTTATTGTGAATAGATTTTATGATAGATACGAGAGTAAGAAAGTGAACCTTAAGGGAGTAGAGCTCAAAACCTCTCAATTTCATTAATCCTGTTTGAATAGTTAAGCTTCAATGATCAATAAATTTGAGGAAGATAGTGACTGATGAAGAACTTGCAATTCCTTAACAAAGCAAGAAGCAAAGACAGAAAGGATGGTTGTAAGACACTGATTTGTGCAAACCAAATGGTCCTCTGCCTATTGCAAGAAAAAAGCACCTTAATGTGGGGATTTATCAGCAGGAGAGTCATCCAGCACACAGGAAAGACGTTTTACTCCTGTATTTGACATTTGATCTTTGACAGAGTACTGTCTCCAAATTTGAGAGAGATTTATCACAAAAAAACAGGGACCAACTAGAGTTCTGAGAAAAATAGAGCTGAGAAATCTGGAAGTCGATGACGTGTAAGGAACTAGTGTAGAATTGTGGGATGTCTTGTCTAGAGAAGTGATGTCTGAGGGAAGGCAATACTACAAACTGCAACTGAAATTATTTTGTTACAACACTCTCCCTCTTCCTTTTTGGTAATATTTCAATTCTTCTTGAAAAGAACCTTATTTCTGTGTTAGAGGATTTTAAATCAACCTGCTCCCCAAATGCATGAACAAATAGGCTTGTGGTTCCTTCCCCAAGAATATGATACTGCAGACACAGCTCACATGGAGCAAGTCCTTAGGCACAGAATGGTCTGCTTTGACAGCCCTAAACGATCCATACAAGTCACCCTTGCTGTACAAGAATTAAGTAATGTCTCCATGTCAACACTTTGTGAAGTGTATGCTGAAGTTAATTTGCACCCCAGGTCAGAGCCCAGATTCTTTCAAAAGAGCAACATTGAACATAACTTTTTGGATTTCTTTTGGCTAAGATCTATGTTAAGACCTTGGCAACGTGATGCTTGTGAGTGTCCGAGACAAGACCAATGAGCAACCATAGCAGCTAGCTGTTCACAGACTTTGAGTTTTGACCTATGACTGGTCACAGAAATTGTCCAAATTTATTTTATTCCTGTACATATCAGCAAGTTAAGCTCCACTAATTTACCAGTGGTGATTGCCTTCCCTTGTCTCTGATACTTTTGTATTAAAAATACCCAATCCTTACCTTGACCTTTCAGTGTGCCACATGTGACAAGGGAGATCCATATTTATTCCCACACTTCTCTGGTTTTGCTGTCAAACACATGAAGCCAGAGACTTCATGTAATGAACTGAACGACATCACTGTGAAATTGCCTTTGTTGAATCTCATGCAGTGATTTTTGATCCCCTTTCCAACACGCTGATGTTGAATGTGCTTTCTGTTTTCTATGGCATTTGCAACCTTGGTGCTGCTTAAAGTGGATTTCCCTTTGGGTTTAGCCCATGCTTTGACATAGAAGCTCATCAGGACCTTCATCCTTGCTCTGTATTCAAAATTATGCCACTGTGGAAAAAAAAACAGTATTGCATGGAAAAAGGGAGTATGGGATATCCCTTTTGCCATCTGCAAGGTAGGGTATTTGACCCTAAAAAGAAATAGTGCAAATGCTGTTGCTTGCTAGGACATGTAGGTGGGCTGTTGTACTTTTTGTTTATGAACTTACATAGAGCTTTAAATGCTAGAGGAAAGCACAGGCTTTGTTAGGAGAAGCAATCACAGAGACTCACTTTTTCCAAAAGGTACATTGTACTTGCTCTCAGATTGTTACACTGTGTGGTGATGAATAACACTTGGAAGCAGATGTCAAAGGCATCAGTGCTCAGTGGAAAGAGTGCATTTTTTCCATTTTATGTCTAGTTTAGACTATATTAAAGAGGAGGGGAAAATATTAAAAGCTGAAAACATGTTGAAACGTGTTATGATTGTGACAGAATTGACGACAGCCAGGAAATTCCAAGTTAGGGTCCTCACTCCATCCTTTCTGGGCACTCGGACTAATGCTTCAACATCCAAGCCCTTGGGTTAGTATTGGTCACAAAAGTTTTGTCCTTGTTATTTGTTATGATGTGTGTGCCTGTTTCATGCTGGCTGCTTTCCTCTTTTCCTTTGATCTTTCATAAAAAATGATGAAGTCCATGTTCAGCAACACATGCCTTCATACCAGCTCAAAACTGTTAGGTAACTATGAACTTTCAAAAAATTAGTCTAAAATAGTCTGCATCCCAGAAGGGTCATGGAAGATTTGTTCTACAGACAAGAATGAATACAAATGTGAACTTCTATCACTGTTTATAAAAGCATGTGATGTTCACATAACCTTCACGTTGCAATATTTTCTTTGCACGTGTTAGTAATAAAAAACATTCTGTATTATTGCAATCTGAATATTTAAATCATGTAGTGTTATTTTCTCTTGAAGGTAATTTTACTCAAATGTCAACAACAAAACATAATCTGACTTTGCTTTGATCTTCCTACAGCAGATGCCTGTATATTTACAAATATCTAAATGGTGGGTGTCGGGAGGTTGGGGCAGCACTTCTTTCTGCTGTATTCAGTGACAGGACAAGGGGCAATGAAAAGAAGCTGGAACACAAAATGTTCCATTTAAAAATGAGGAAGAACTATTTCATGATGGAACCCTGGCCCAGGCTGCCCAGGGAGGATGTGGAGGCTTCTTCTCTGGAGGTCTTCAAAACCCACCTGGACACGTTCCTGTGTGACGTGATCTAGGTGGACCTGCTTTAGCAGGCGAGTTGGACTAGACGATCCCTTCCAACCTCTGTGATTCTGTGAAAGACAGAATGAGGCACAAACCAGACTACATATTAGTAAATGCAATATAAACATGCCAACCTTGATGCCCATCTTCTGTTTACCCTGCTTCTTTAAATGTGGCTAGATTGTGCATTTTTCCAACTTATTAGTTTTGGGAAGGTGATTTGTGCTAGTGATCTGTAGATCGTAAAGATTATAGTCAAAGCCAGGCTACTGTTGTCATGTAGAACAGTTGTGGATCACAGGTATTAGTTCCTGTTGAACTACAGGAGTCCCAGTCTTAAAATTTCCACTGGTTCATCAGTCTGTCTTCACTTATTCCAACAGCTGGTAACCAGAGTGTTTAAATTTGCTCCTAGTCTGTATTACACACTGGACTTGAAAGCATTCTTGTCTCTAGACTGAAGTGTTTCTTAATTAGTTAAATCAATGTAGCTCCTAGACACCATTAACCAGAGTGTATTTAGCTATTAATCCAGAATCAAACTGGATAAGATCAAGTCAGAATTTGTCTGTAACAACATTAGAGTTGTAGCTGCACTGGTACCATACACAGAGATGATGTAACCACGCTTCCCACATTGGATATATCCTGCATTTGGTGGTGCTGTTGCATTTGGGACTTCTTCTTTATCTACTTGTCCACTGTGATCCCTGAAAATGACTTGAAGTTGCCATTGAGCAGATGAAAGCCTCTATAGTAAGGCTGTAAGCTAAGCATATGACAATATATTTAGCTGTAGTGAAGTTGATTTTGTTGGCTAGCTTACCGTGTGCTGCAGATCGCTCTATCAGTGACTGAGCTCTTCCTGCTCCCACAGGGTTTTATACAATCATCCTGGGTCAATATTGATGTTACGTTTCTTCTGGGTGACCAAAGTCTCAAGATCACGTTGTGATTATCAGTAGGCAAGTGCATTTCTGATTCTCCATTTCAATGCACAGAACTGTCATTTAGTTAATTTTAAACCCTCTTAAAGTCTACCATGTTGAGTTTGTGTCTTCCTGAAGTTCAGTCAGAGGAGTTTTTGTAAACTACTGTTAATTTGCATGAAGTATAAATGCTCTTTATCTGAGCTGTATGGATTTAATCCCTGTGCTTGCTAATAGTACTATACTTTCTTGTCTAGAAAGCAAGGCTGACCAGGCTGCATTTGGCCAGGCTGTCCAACTCACCCTTTTTAGAAAGCTGGCACAGCATCAGCTTTCTTTTAGTCCTCTGGAAATTCCACTGTCTTTCAAGAATTCCAAGTATTCCAAGACTCATGATGTCGTGTGATCTCAAATCCAAACTCTCCTCTGCATTTCCCTTCACAAAAATAACCATGAACTTTCTAAATTCAATTTACTTCTTTAAAGCATTTCCAATGGTATAATGTTTTGTAGAATGTCTTTTATTGCAAAACCTAAATTTGAAGTTGAAAAGCTAGTTGGCTTCATCTTTAAAAACAAGGTTTTAAAAAGGTTCTCATTGTTCTACCCAAGTCATTCCAGTCTGGGGCATAAATAATTCTTGTAGTGTCTCTTATGCTTAAACAAACTGTGTTAAAAAAGTCAAATTCCAGCTGGACATATGTAGATAATTAATTTTAGGTCAAGTTATAGCTCAAATATACCAGGGTTTGAATATGACTGAATTTTCCTTTTGAAGTAAAATCATTATTTACCTAAACTTAAAGCACTGATGTGTAGTTGTTGAAGGAACCTGATGGAACACACACTGCAGAAGAGGTCAGTTGTAAAAAAATGGAGTTGAACAGCCCTGTGTGTTGTAACAGAAAGCTACAAGTTATCAGTTCCAAGGTGCCTGAAGAAAATGACACATCATAAAGGGCAAGTGTCATCAGAGCCATGGGATCACTTGGAGTTTGTTAGACTGAGAGCACAGTCATGGCCTTTCTAAGATTTGAAGGTTAAGAAGTGGAGATTAGATAGCACTGAAGAACAAGGTCAGTGTGTGAGAACAGTGTTGCAGTCTTGTGGTCCCAGTCATAGGAAAGGATGATTGTAGCTACAGTGTTTCTTGAAGGCAAGTTCTACAAGTTCGGAGCCCCTTTTATTGCCCTCTAGATGTGAATAGAAAATATTTTAGCACTTGTGCAGGTCCTTCAAAGGTCTTTTAGAAGTGGTAGATGCAAACAGGACAGTTGTTCAAGCAAGCTGAAAGATCTATACACATTTTACCCACACAACTATGTTGTCCTGTACTTGATAAAACTATTTATTTATAGTTCAGAGGCCATATGCTTATTCCAAATAATGTTGGCTCATGATACAAGCTTTTATTTATTTCCCAGGGCTTGATGCCTTCAGTGGTTTGGTTTTTCTAAAATACCAATATAGATTGTCACACATTAAACTGTCAGTTATTGTCTATTTAAAGCTGAAACCTCCTCAGTGGTGTATGTATATGGCTTACAAATTGAAAGCATTTTAAAACCAGTAACCTATTAAATGCAAAACAGTTTCGTAGAGTGAGTACCCCTTTCTCTCTTTGACAGCTGAAGGAAATACGTACACCAAGGGCAGAGCTAATAGGAAAACTCTGAAGCATAGAACATCAGGGTACTTTTGAGTACCCTGTCCATTCACTCAGCTTACATGGCTTCTATTATTTCTAGCATTTCACTTTTGTATCAGTGACTTTAATATTAAAATAAATCATTTTCTTGTGAACTTCTGTTTGGCAAATGTGCTCTCTGACTTTAGTCTTTTACATGCTCACAAGATTATGGCCAAGTTCTAAACCCCTATGAAAATGGTCAACAACAAGCAAAATGATAACAAAGCTGAGTCTTCCTTGCCCCAGTTTTATTGTCAGGGAACATAAGGATTGATCTGACCTTAAGAACCTTAGTGGAACATTTGAAAACACTGACTTGTAGGGAACACAACCAGTCTCCAGTATCCATGGGAAATCATGCTGCTGACATGCATTTGTGGGTGAAAATGACTTTTTGATGCTACCTTTTATTAACCTGGAAAAAAAATAGGTTGAGACTAAATAGAAACCACTTCTCATCCAATTAACTGAGTAGGCAGTGAAATGGAATATTGGGATGGGTGTTGGTGATGATGAGGGAGAATGTTTTGGTCATCCAAATTATATGGCAGTCACCTGGTTTTGAGATTTGCCCCTGACTCACTAGGCAGCCACAGGAACCTGCAAAACAACCAGTCAGCTCACAGCACATTTTTTAGGTTTGGAGTCCTATTGCTTTTGTTTTCTGTACAGTTTCAGGCACACCTCTAAACCTCAATAGATTATAAATAATAATAACAACCACCCAGATGAAAATGTATCATCTTAGCTCATACCTTCTTTAGGTTTCAAGCTTTGTTAAAAACCTGCAAATCAAAACCCACGTACTTGTGCATCTGCAGAGCTCCCACTGGTGATCTTACCCAGAGCTCTGCTGTGTGTTCTGCATGGTCACTTCCACATTTTCTCCAGCCCTCCATGTCCCATGCAGCTGCAAGAGCAGAAGCACACCATTCTGCCTCAGGAAGATGTATTACTTGTGTGACTAGCACAGTACTTGTGAGGATTTCAGCTGACACTCCTGAATGGTTTGTTTTTCAGATTTGTTTGTAAATCTTTATTCTGCCAATGTGCTTCTTACACAGTCTGATATCAAGTGTTCTCTCTTGTTAAAAAGTCTTTGTGGATGGAGTATGACATTATTGGCACTGAAAACACAGAAGTTCTTGAAATTAGATGCTTTCAGTGTTGCCAACTTAGGCTAGTTCATAGAGTTCATAATTAATGCACTGAATTAACAAATCTTTGTTGTCATCATCCGTAGCTGGCTCCCCAAATGACATTACTCCCTTCTAGAGCAAAGAGTCTTTCCATGTACTTCTGTAAACATGTGCAGTCCCACAAGAAAATATTCTGCAACATTCCAGTGATGCATTTTTCCAGGAAACAAGTGCAAATTCTGTCAGTCCATCAATAAACAAATCTCTTTATTGTTTTTATCTTTGATTCTTTTAAATGCTACAGTCAGAGCACTGCCTCTATTGGAAACTTCTTTTACAAGTGCTGTAAGAGTTTGGGAAATCTGTCAAACATCCTGAGCAGCTGCTGAGCAGAGCCCTCCGATCCGTGTGTGCTTTGGCATCGGAGGGATGCACAGGAGCAAAGAGTGAGTGGAGGAACTGGGCTTTGAAGTCTGCTTGGTGATGTTATATTATTTTTGGCTCTTTGTGCTTTGGAAAATACACTGCATCAAGTTCTCATCATTGCTGCAGAGTACAGTTTTTATTCAGGCTGTGGAAGGGTGATTTTAGCATTACATTCACCTATGAAACACCTCCATCGTTTGGACTCTCTGCTGTGCTTATGTGATTTTACCAAATTATTGTCAGGTTTTTCCTTTGTCTGTTTGGAACAGTTCTGTGGTTTGTTTATTGGGGTATTTAGTGCTTTCCCCACAACACTGATGATTAGCCTCATCTGCATTTGCAATAGTTTCATAATGACTAAATTGCACCTGAATGTTCTGCTATGTAGTTGGATCCACCTGCACCCCACACTAGAAAAAGAGAACGATTTCACCTTCTATTGCATCTTCCACCCACAGCTGAAAAAGCTCTTTACAATCTTTAACATACTGGAGCTCAGTAGACAAAAATCACAGTTCTAGGGTACTTAAGAACTGAAACCTGGAATGTTTTCATGGATGTTGTCTGATAGTGGTGTCTGAAAGACGGAAGGGAGCTGATGGAGTCTAAGAAAGGTGCTACCTTACCAACAATGTTTTTTCATCAGCTGAGGTAACAGCAAGCTCTGCTTTTGGACTGGACGTGTCTGAAAGGCATTGCCCTCTATGAATGGCTGTGACATTAGTGACAACAACTAGGATAAGCCATTATCTCTAATGTACAGCAATGGTTTTCCTTCAGTCAAGAGCAAAACAAGGGAAGACTCAATAACTAGGGGCAGGGGTAAGAAAGATGGTTAAAATCAAAGGAAAAAGGGTTTTTTTTCAAAACAGACTTGAAACCCATATGGCTTTTCAAGAAATTCTTACTCCCTTCAGCTGCATCCAGAAGGTTCATTGTTGCCATTGATGTTATTATTATTATTTATGATTATAAGTGTTACTATTATTTCAGTGAATGCCTCACAGCTAAATTCTTCTAAGCTTTAAATTGCAGCACAAAATTTGTCAGCTCATTATATTATCTCAGCTTATAACTTGAGTGAATTGTTTTCTTCAGAGCCTTTTTTATAGCTCCATGATCTGAAAATAAATACTCTTATGGCTCTAATCCCAAACCAAGCTTTAAATAAACATTAGCATCATCTAGAACTCAGCTTTTACAGTGTTTTAAGACAAGTAGAAATAATAAAGGATGAAGGAATTCTCACGGATGTGTAAATCCATGGTAAGCCTTTGGTGTGGGCATAACACACAGCTCAAAATTTCTAACAATCCCCAAAAACTTTTGCAAGTATTCAAGCTTTTTAAAAGGCTTTACAACCTGACTGTTTAAACATGTAAACTGTTCCTGCAAATGAGCCTTACCTAATGTGAGCAAAGGCTGTTGAAGCAGGCTCTAAAATACTGGCCCATTTTGTATGTTTTTGTTTTGTCACACACGTTAAAGTGATGTGAGGGTTTGGGTGTTTTTCTGGAATATAGTAAATGTAAAATAAATGAAATTATTGATGATATGTCCTAAGGTTGTAAAACAGCTCTCAGGTTCTCAGTGTGAGCATTAATCATCATCAGAGTGGAGGTTTTAGCACCTACTGAGTTGACTTGTGATCTTCCAGCTAAAGGAGGCTGGTTGGAGCAGTCACTGTACTTCTGCTTCCTTTCTACAGCTCATGGAAGTTTTCTCAGAGGAGCTGAAGTAACTGGTACTGGCAGGCCTATGAGTAGCTGATAGGTGAGGAGAAAGGGAAGGAAAACGGGCAAAATAGCGTGAATGAACATAGTCAAGAAATTACAAGTTTCTCATTGAGTTTCTAAGGAAAGTATTTCTTCAGTCCAATGAAGTCCATTGTTTTCCAGGAGAAGCAGTGGTAGAGCAGCACTGTAGAGGTATTCCTAGACCTTTAGGAAGAACACCATGGGGAAACAAAGCAAGACAGGGAGTGGCAGTGGCTGGTGGGGGATGAATGGATGGGATGAAATAGCGTTCTCACATTGCCTCTGCCTGGGGCAGTCTCCTAACACCCAGAGGAACAGAGAGCTGTTAAATGTGGTTGCTCATAGTATGTCATCTGTATTTATTTTTAAATAAAACAGCTAAAATAACTTTCATGTCCTTCTAGCACTGCACAGTAAGTGTGATGTTCTGCAGTTGTTATTAGCTTGTGATGCACAAGTGAGATTGCACTGGCTGCAATTCATAGATCCACTGCAGATGTTTTTAAAAGAAAGGGTCAAAACAGCTACTAGATGCCAGGCTTAGGAAGATACTGGTGACTGTCAGTGGGCTAATGCATCTAGCAGGAGTTAAGCAAAGAAAATATTCTTCTCATAATAGTCTCAAACAGTTCATGTACAACAACACTTGTGAAGTCAAAGGCACAAAAAGGAGTGATGAGTGGGAAGAACTTAGGTTGGTATTGGATTGCTTTCATTTGGCTGAAGCCAGCTAGCAGTCATCAGAGTTAAACAAATCCTTTGCGCTGGCTGACGAACTACCGTAGTTCTTCCATCATTGCTCTTCCTACTTTACTCTTATCAGAGATACTTTTTTTCTTGCAAGAGTGGGCTGTTGTCAAACCTCAACCTTTCTTTCAGGCTGCCACTCACGCTTATCATTATGCTATGTATTGAAGATGCAACAAGAGTGATACCACACCATGGGAGAGCTGCAGAGTGCTTTCCCAGGTACCCAGACCTTAGTGGATAGTTTGGGCACTGATTTCTTTTACTGTGTATACTGTCTTCAGTTATATTTGTTACTGGATTTATTCCCTCTTTTCTCAGTCACCGCAGAGTTCTGGGGTCTCAGGTACTAAGATTCTACAGAAAGGAAGAACTCAACGTAGAAATTGCTACAGAAATCAGCTTACTGTCATTCTCCTAAAATGTTTTCATTGGCGTCTGGTTTGGTATTTGAAAGACATGGAGAGTGTGATCAGGAGTTTTAATATGTGGTAGCTACAAAGTCACAAAGATGAAAAGCATATGTGTTCCTTCTTCACCTTCTTCTACTCATTCATTTGAGAAATCCTTTCTGTCACTCTCTGCTTTCCTTCTTGACATAAAAGTCATCCTATTGGCATGCAGTAGATGCTGAGGTAGCAGCAGAGGGCACATTTTAGTACCTTAGGCAACAGGAAATCTATGAACCAGCACTTACACTGAAACAGGTTTGTAAGGGTGTCATGAGCGTCAACAGAACTGCTTTATGCACTGCAACATCTGATCTTGCACCATCCTGTGCTAACATTTCACTGGTTCACAGCAAGAGGTTCTGACCAGGCTTCCCCAGTGTGCTCATGATGTGGGTCAACTGCCAGGCAGTTCCTCTCAGATTCACACCAGCACCCTCATCGTGCTCTCCTTCCCTCACTCTGGACCTCTGACTCATGCAGCTGGCCCACTTCTTTTCAGCTCGCTTGGTATGTATTAGAAACAGCTTCATTCCATACTGCATCTCATCCACCAATGCTCCTATATGCTCTCAGGTCCTCTTACAAACCAAAGCATAATATTTCTGGGGAATACTGCATCTTGTTACAGTCTGTGATTATTTTTGAAGGATGTTTTCAGGTGCTGGGTGCACCTCATCACACAGAAACTCAGCAGATGGGTTTTGCTGCTTAAGGCACTGAGACCATTTAATTGACCGTGCAGTAGCACCTCTCTCCAAGCACATGTGCCAGACAGCCAAAGCCCCAGAAACTTGATGCTCCATGTGAAGAACACAATGTTCACCTGGTCCTTCTTGCCAAGACTTGAACCGTGATTTTCAAGACCAGGGCAGCCTATAAACTAGCACATTAGGCTGAGTCACTCTTCTGGCAGGATAGGTCTAATTTCTCTTTATATAAACTTAACTCCAAAGCACTTTATCATCCTGCAACTCTTCTCACACAACAGCCTCTGGATGACTGAATGTTGCAGAAGCAATTATTTACATTAGGTAGGAGAAACAACTTGGTGGTGGGTCTTTTAAAGAACTGAAGCAAAACCAAATTAGATATCTTATTTTTGTGCTTTGTCTTAATACTCAACTCCCCTTTCAGTTTTCCACATCAGTTCATCTTATCCTTCCCAAGAGCACTGGATCAGTTCATATAGCTTTTAATAAAGGCTCCATCTCTTACGTAAACACACGTACGGACACAGCTCAGAAATCACCACTGGTAAACAAGAATGTTAATTGCTGGGTAATTATACGCTACAAGGAGGAGGGAAGCATTTGAAAGGAGTTGGAGGTTTTTTAAGACAACAATTTGTAGTTGGATTAAGCTGGAATAAACCCAGACCCCAGAAGTGAACAGACAGTATTTCTAAGCCTAAAGCAACAGTTCTTTGCCAGTTAGCTTCAAGTGTGCACTGCCCAGTTGTAGTTTCAGGCTCTCTGAAAATATTTAACACTTTTACAGGACAGAAGCTTAACCCTTACATTCTGCAACCCTGAATAGATTTTTTTTACATCTATATACATATTTAGAAGGGTTTTTGGCTATTTTTGAAATGTAAGCATAACAAAACTGATTTGACTGCACTATCTCATAACCATCACTTGCTCAAAATCCTCTTCTAACAGTTAAAACAATTAAACTGAAGTTCTTGGATTTCACTGGGAGGGCATCCAGTCCCTATCCATCAAAGTCTTGGTCTGCAGCAGTTTTGCCAGAGATTTTGTTCTGAAGAATGATGGATGGGCAAATTTGGGTAAAACTGTTTCATGTAGCTTTTTCTAACTAAAGGAGCATGTTGGCTGCAATGCTCATCTTGAAAGAAGTCAGAGAATGGCCATATGCCGACAGGTATATTGTCGGTTTGGAGGTGTGAATGCTTTGCAGAACTATTCTCTCCTGGAGTGTTTGTATTTCCAGGTCTATAGGGGATTGCTTGAGGTCAGAGTTTCAAAGAAATTAATGCCTGGTTTGGCCTATCCAAGAGTCTTTCTGTGAAACAGCACAGAGATTTTGTAGCGCATGGTTTGTACACTTGGGTAATTATCCCTTTTTTTCCCCCTTTTCTGGCCACAAATGCAAATAGCAAATGCAAATCTGAGGTTACCCAGAAACGTGCTCACAGGAAAAAAACTGTCCTCACAAAACCTGGGCAAACTTCAGAGGAGACTGGAAAATTATTGGCTCCATTGGCATAACTCACAACTTTTAGACAAATCTGCACAGCAAAAGTAGATTGAAAATAAAAGTTATTTCTCTCTCCTGCTCCAGAGTCCTGTGTAGGAGCTGATGCCATCAGGGATTCTGATTGTACAGGCAAAATACTCTTTTCCAAGTTAGTCTTTAGCAGTGACTTGTGGAACTTGGTGCTTCAGAGTATCGTTCCTCAGATGTCTGTAAGGGGGAAGATGGTGTGGAGGCATCAGGAGCTTTAAGTGGCTCTGCTGCTGCAGAAAAGATTCATGGAGCTGCACCCTCAGTTTCTAGTTGTAAGCTATGCTTGAATTCTTTAGGAAGATACAAACTGATTAAAGACTTGGCAGAGCCTTTATACAATATTCATAGATCATAGATCTATAAAGAGTATTCAAGGGCTTTTTACATATTTGCTTTCCAAGAGAATGTGTGTGATTGATCAAATAAATTCAGGCAATTAAATTTTCTGTAGTTTTCCTTCTAAGATGCCAAGCTGATTAGTGCAGCTAGCTCTTTTCTCAGTCTAGCAGCCTCTTCCAGGGTTAAAGCAAAAAGCAACAATTGCTAGATCTTTTAATTTCTGGGCCTCACTGGATGTAATGCCTGTTAACCCCTAAGGACTGCTGAAACATTTGTACTCCGTAGGCTCTTAGCCAAGCTTAGCATGCCCCAGATGAAGTAATGCCATACCTGTCCATCTGTTTGGCCTATTGCTTTACAATATTTGGAATAAAAATTTAATTTCATGTAATTTTCTGTGACATTGTTTAGAAAGAGACCATTCTTACGTGTCAGCATGAAATGCAAATCACTCCTTTAGCATGGGAACGTGTGATTTCTGACTGATATTTGGTAAGGCCTGATTGTCGTGATTGCTGCCCAGTTGTATATCCTCCCTTTCCTCCAGAAGAAAATGTAATGGAAAACATAACCCTAACAATTACACACAGATGGCACCATCCCCGTGGTTTCAGCTCTGTGTGGTGGCTTGTATTTCTGTGTTACACATCCTCTGCACGTGCATTCTGTTGTATCTTCACTAAGAACAAGAACTGCACATCTGTCGGGTGAGAGGACATCTTGGCAATGTTCACTTTCTTTGGCTGTGGTACGTTGCCGGTGCCACTGAGAACCCAGGCATCTACTTGAATTTCTTGGCAGCCATATTAAATGCCTCAGGCCACCCCATCCATGATTCCTTGTCCTTGCATTGTGACAGAGCAGACTGCTGTGTAATTTCTTCTTCCTCTTCTCAGGTGCTGGAAACAGACTTTTCCAACTGGAGTTACAGGATCCGTTATGAGATCGTTACGTTTTGGGGGGAAAGATTAAGTCTGTCAAAAGCAGAGGAAGGAGGAGAGGGGAGACAAGAAGTTCTGCACTTTAGTTACCTTTGAAAATTAGTTTTCTCTTTTTTTTGGGTGTCACAAATGCTTAATTTTTTTTTTAAGACTTAAACAGCAAAGGCCTCCTGCTTCACCCAGTCACTCTTCCTTCAGTGCCACAGTTCATGTACATTAATGTAATTCAGTAAATATTATCCTGCCTTTTCAGTTCCTAAACATCAACAACCAGGGACACCAGTGCTAGGGACAGGTCTGTGTCAGTCGGTGTAGACATGAACTCTTCTCCCCATGTCCCCACTGGTGACACATGACTCCGCTCTGGACCCTGTGATAACATGGCAACACACCAGCACAGCTACTTGGGTTTGAAGGCTGAAGTGGGGGTTGGCCACAGCCTGAGTGGACAGAGGAGCTCTCATCTGTCTACACCTGTCTGTGCAGACCTACTCTAAAATTACTGCTGCTCCCCCAGGGAAGGAGTCATCTTTCTGGTTGATTCTGGCAGTGTAGCCATGGCAGCCCTCAGCTGAGTTTGAGATGCAGCTCCCAGATGCAGCACTGCTGTCTTGTTGTCCCTGTTTAAATCTGGTGTGATTCTACAGCTGTAGTAGATTTGGTCTTAATTTAAGCTGAGGTAAGTGAGAACATCTTTTAGAGGCAAGATTAAATGATTTGGAGGCTTGTCAGAAGAGTCAAAACATCAGCAGTAGAATCTTACTTGCTTTCTTCATCGTTATTCCCAGGGCTCTTGCTGTACTGATTCAACTAATTAAAATTCCTTTTACCTACATTTTCCTTTACAGCTTCAGGTGGTTATAACAACCTTCATTTCATGTCTCAAACTATTATAATGTGTAAAACAGATGCTCTGTTCCACTCTGAAATGGCAGCAGTTCAATGCTAGATCAAGTGATCCTCCTGCATGGTATCTGTTACTGCCTTGTGCCTGCTTTGATTGTAGTGAGAGATTTAATTGAATGCCTAAAAAGAACATGAAATTTTTAGGTGATAATCCCTTGTGAAGTAGAAAGTTCTGGTTTTATTTGATTTTACCTTCTCTCCATTCTGCATGTATCTGTGTGTGTGTGTTTATGTGTGTATACATATCAACAGATTAAATTAGGAGCTCTTTCTAAGCATCTGGCTGGTTGATTCACACATGAAAAACAGACGATACCAAACATGTGAGTTGTTAGTTACTATAAGATTATGAGCCCACTCTTATTCCCAGGAAAGCTGGTTTAAAGCAATGCCTACATCCTTAATGTTTTCTACAGAAAAGCCTGAGACAGTAACCTTAGGAGAATGAAATGTGAGACCCCCGTGGCAATTTAAGTAGGGCCACAGTTGAAAAGCAGCAAGAACAGGTTCCCTTTGTACTTCTCTGAGCTACACTTGGCATCCCTTGGGGCAAATTGGGAGAATTTCAGCCTTCAATGTCTACACAATCCCTCATTTTTCAGGAGCAGGGGCTTGTTACAGAAGAATGCTCTCTGTTACTTGTAAGCCTAGAATGGAAGGAGATCACTGATTAAAGCAGAAGCTTTTGATTAAATGATGAGGCTGCTTTCAGCCATTAAACAAAACAAAACAAAACAAAAAAAAAAGGTATTTTGGGGGCCACTTTCTGCAGAAGCTGGGGATAAAGTACACAGCTATTAAAGCCTGTGGAAAAGCAAGCAGGTGAAGAGTCATTTTGGAGGCTGGGAAGGTGCATAGCCATGGAAGGGGAAGTAACAATTTCAGGATTATGCTAGTATTCATCAGTAATTGGACCTCTGTTTGTGTTTCTTAAGATTCTGTCACAGACATGTATTGTATTTACCTCACTAACTCAAGACACACAATGCTGTGTCAGTCATCACAGATAAATGGCTTCAGTGTCCTCACATAATTACAGACATTTTATTAGCTATGATGAAACAATAAAAGGTATCAAGGCTTTGATTTCCTCTTTTGGAAGTGAGCCTATTTTGTAGTCCATATTTTTCATTTGTTGGAACAATTTTTAAAGCTCTGGTAATTGTTTTAAGGGAGCCAACCTACCCATTTCTATGAAGCTTTCACCTACCTTCCCAAGCCATTGGCTTCTGTCATCATAACAATTGGTTTTGCACACAGACCCCACTGTTGCAAAATGATTCATTGGCAGGCCTGGGCTGAAATCTCATATTCCTTAATCTTAGTCCTTAGAGTCACAGTGTGATTGTTCACCCAGGACAGGAATGCTCTGGTTTATATGTGACTGCTTTGGTTTGCATGTGCAATCCCAGGTCTGTGGAACTCCTCTAAAAATGGGGAAGAGGCTGTTCTGGTAATATTTGTTTCGATGTATTTCACGGAGTTGCTATGCTTGCATTTTTTAGCGTTTACATGCTGCAGTCATGTAAAAAGCACAGTGTTACAGGGGAAAGGGAAGGGCTTCCTTCAAATCATCAGTGAAAGAAGTAAAAAAAATGCAGAGCAATGTCAGGAGATCTTGAGGAACATGTTTCTGCGGGAACTGGAGAGGAGACCAAGCCACAAAATGAAGAACCAGACCCAGATTCCATATCCTTCAGCCTCACCCCTAAGGGATTGAAAAATTCAGAACTGAAATACCACAAGTTTGGATTAAGCTTTTTTAATTTCAAGCCATCTCTCCATAGTCTGCTTATACTGATAATCTCTTAATAGATGTTAATACGAGCAATGCCTTTATCTGATCGTTATACCTGAGCATAACAATAACATTTAGAATCAGACTACACACAAATGCGGTTGCTACCCATTTTTTCCCCCCAATGATTTTAATGCATTGTTGGAAACTGGCAGGTCTGCTAAACGTTACTGAGTTGCCTGCAAAAACATGGTGAAATGTTTCCTGCTTTTAAGTTAAATTTAAGAAAATCACTGAACTTATTTCCACTCTGTCCCTTGAACTGATAAAAAACAAACTACTGGTTGTGAGAGATGGGCAAACATGTCAACTTCTGGACTGAAATTTAGAGGGTTTTTTTTTTTTAGTTTGAAAAACTAATTGGATTCTAGACCAAGTCAACCACCAGATAATACCATAGAATCATAGAATGGTTTCAGCTGGAAGAGACCTTTAAGCTCATGGAGTGCAGCCTTTGTCCCAGCCTTATCAACCACCAGCCTATTTCCCTCACTGCAACATCCACCCATCTCTTAAATGGGTTTGTCATTACTACTGTAAGCAAAATTGTCTTGGTGTATTCTGCTGGGTCACCTTTTAACTGAGACTTTAATCATTTAATTTCTTTTGCTAAGCTGTGCTGATTATCTTCAAATTCAGAATGTCCTCCTTTCTGTTTTGTCTCTCCTGGCAGAATTCCTCTGATAAAATAGAAGTGGCACATCAATTTAACTATATGATGATGGGAAGGAGGAGCCACATTTGTTACCATAAAGGCAGACAAGATATAAAGAGTGAGATTAAAAGCCTCACACAGAAGAATACATCACATCATCTGAATCTGGCTTTCTGCCTCAGATCTTTTATTCTTACTCCTTTACCACATTGGTACCTGCTTGTCTTTCCCTGTCTTTTTAAAGGCAGAAGTAGTGTATCACTGTTCAGCTGCCAGGACAGCTGTGATCAAAGATAGCTTGCTTTGTGTAAAGAGAAAGTTACTGTTGGACAGGCAAAATTACGTATTTTACAAAAATAATTATAGTATCAAATATTTGGATCAGATTTCTATAATGGTTGCTACACTAGTTCAGTCGCTTCAAACATTATAAATGGCCATACCTAGGTATTAGAAGTGCCTTTCAGTAACAATTAATTACTTCCAACTAAAATAAATCATAGGTCATCACCCTCACTTCAGTCCATTAGATATTGCTTAGGACTAGGAATGTTACAACCATTTAGAAGACTCATAGCTTACAATGTTTTCACTTTGCTCGAGTTTTGCAATGCATTTGATAGGATCAATGTATCATCTAGCAGAGAAGAGTGATATTTAGGTAAAATTGACCTGATCTGAGTTATGCAGGACTATCTTGTTTTAATCTGTCAGTCTCAAAAGCAGGAATACAAACTGTCATTGCATCCTAGCAGCAGCAACTGGATGCTGAAACGTGTGAGGGTGACAATTATCTTCAGCCTTTTCCCTACAGGTTGTATTTTGACAGGATTCCCACTGATATATAGAAATTTTGCCCTAGCAATGAAAAATGATTGGGATTTGTAAAGGACTTGGGGGTTTTGGTGATTTTATCTTTTGAGTTTGTATTCTGTTAAAATTGGCAGATGAGACAGTGGATAGAAGAGTGCCCTTTTAATTCTGTGTTGAGAAGACCCCTAAGGCAGAACATGAGAGATGTGGGCTGCAGGCTCCATGCAGCAAGATCCCATTTGGGTTTGATGGTGTGAAGTGTAGCCAATTTGTAAGCTAACTCATGAGAATTTATGTAATTCTCACATACCAGAAAATTGTCCCCTTTACCAACTGTCAGCTCTGCAGAAGCCCTTTTGGTGCTGCTGTTCCCTTCCTCCTCTCTCGAGCCAGGAGCAGCACAAGGAGGTATTGACATGTCACGCAGGCAGCTCTGCATGGGCTTGGCAGCACACGCCAGGGAAGTGGCTGTGGGAATAGGGAAGAAGGGCTGGATGCAGCAAATTGGGTGTAGGCAGGAGGAGGCTGCTGGAGGAAGGAGAGACGAGCAGGGAGAGGATCAGAGGAGATGAGCTTGCTTCTTTTAGCTGAGGCCAAGAGAGAAGAGCGAGATCCAGTTGGTGGGGCACAGGAAGGGAAGCGGCTAAAGGTGTTCGGAGAGTTAAGTCATCACAGCTGCCTTTTTCCATCCGTTTTTGTTTTGCCTCTTCTGAATTCCGACACCTACACAATACTCTGTCTTTTAAAAACAATGTTGGAGTTCCCGACATTGAACTCTGCAAACAAGTGTGTTCTCAATTAAGTGAAGAACTTCTCCTGCCCCCCCTCACCCGCTACGAGTGCTTGGCTCAGACGTGCTGGCCTCTAGAGGAATCACACGAGCACATATTTCAGAAGGTTTCCCCCTCCCAAAATCCCATCGAATGGCTGTTTCTTATAAACCAATGGAGATAATTTCATGGCTTTTCCCTTTCATGGCCACCCACCTCCTCTTCCCAGCTAGCTTTGATATAAAAAGACAAATCCTTTCCCATTCACATCAAAAGGAGGAGGGTCGCTCTGTGTCACCCACCCTGGGATTTTGACTCAAGCTATTTGGAAAAAAAAACCTAATGGAAAGAGCAGCTTGGTTTTAACTCAACCACAGTGCATGTCACCAAGAGTTTTCAGGGTCACTGACAGATCAGTTTCATAGACCAAACAGATAAACAGGCACAAGTTATTCTTTATTATTATTGTTCATAATTTGTTCATGCCATAAGTGTGCTGAGTGCAGTACAGAGGATGCCAGCCTTTCCTCAGGGAACAGAGGGTCTAAGTTAGACATGTGTTTTGTATATTTTCAATGTGTATTCAAGCACCTCCAGCCCTGGATAGGCACTTTTAAAAACAAATTTCAAGTAATAACAATAACATGCTGAGTGATAACAACAGGCATGGGGGTGAGAGGAGGACGAGGGTTATAAAAATAAAGATCATGTGAATTGTTTTCTTTATGTCACACAAGAGGCTTGGGATTTCTCTGTTTTTCTTTTTTCTTTGAATGCTTTTGTGGTTCCTTTCCCTTTGGCAAGAAAAGATGACCAGCTTCAGAGACAGAGGAATCGCTGCTGGAGTAAAGGAGGAATGAGGCAGAGGAAAGGGGCTATTCCTGCTAGTACCTGAGAAACTTCTGACCTGTTAGTGAGGAATATTGCTGCAAGCTGAGGGACAGACTCAGAGAAGGAGAAAGAAGATCTATTGCAACAGGACAAAACTTTACCATGTACAAGGCTTAACACTGATTTTGAAAGACCCTTCTTAATTCCTGTTCTAGTCATCTCTAACAATAGTCTAAGTTTGTGAAAGCTTGAGAAAGGTGGAGTGAAGTTGCCAGGACTAAGCACTTGGTGAAATGAGGTTTCTATATAGTTTGATGCTTTTTCTCACATCAGCACATTTACTTGGTTCTACAGGTACCTCATGCCTTTCACTTTTAATTGCTCAGTGGACTCCTCAGTGATTGGAGCAATCCCTACACACAATGAGTGTTGCTATAACACCTTTATCCCCGAACAACTGCTTGAGCTTCCTGCTCAGATGTTTCTTTGATTTTTGTCAGATTTGCTCTTGAGCATCCTTTCTGGTGCATCATACCAGAACCCTTGTGTAAGCTCCTGGTTGTTACTGTTTGCTCATGTATTGTTTGTTGGAAGCTTGCTGAGGGGAAACCACAGTAAGCTTTGCTGTTACATCAGGGATCTCAGATGGTGTCTCAAGTATGACACAGCAGACAGACTTTAAAACAAATTCAGCAGCAGACTTCATGCAGGTGCCTTGCAAAGAAGGACATTTCTGAGCTCTAAATTTGCAGCAGTGCTTCTGAAACCACAATTTATAGTGCTTGGAAAATTACTAAGGATTTTTAGCCTTTTTCACCTAGTACTACATATGGGATCAAGAAGCTCTCAAGAACTGTCTACAAACTAGGTGCCTTCTGAGGACCGTGAATCTGTCATAGCTAGCTTCACAGCACCTGCCTTCTTGCCTGTGGCAGAGGGAAAGGCCCAACGAAAGAACAAATTCATGCTTGTGTTTATGTTTTTCCTGGCTGCTGGACCAGCCCTTTGGGTGATACTAGTGCCTGTTTGGGTTTAGAAGAATGAGAAGTTAGTTGGACTCATGGCAGGAGTCGTTGGTCCTTGTTTTGTCTCAGGGAGTGGGGTGCACATTTCCTACTCTCTTCAACCTCCTCAGTGTTGTCAATGCATCTTACAGCAGCTCTGCAACAGGGCTTTCATTAGCACAAGGCCCTTTTTGCCTGTGTTTCACATCCTGCCAATCCCTTCTACTTCAACATATTTCTACCACCACATTCCTGGTGCCAAGTTACATGCCTGCCAGGAGATGTGGTCTATATGTGCTTTTGTTTCCAGTTAAGTCCTTTTGTTTTTTGGTAAGCACTTCAGAAATGCTGTGGCCTGTAGAGCGATGGAAGGGATTTTTGCATTCTCTCCATTGTGTGAATAAGTTAGTTGTTAAGAAGGCCAATTCCTTTATCAGACGCTGTTTGCAAATATATTTGTTACACGTGATGGAACTAATTTTTCATCAGTGATTTACTCCATGTGGGGATTACAATGAGCTGTGCTTCATCTGATAACTTTTGCAGCCTATTAGATGTGAATTCACTAGCTATGAACAGTTGAACAATATGAAACTCATGGAAGAAACAAGCTGCACTGTCCATAGTATGACAATCTTTCCAAATTAGCTCTGGCCAAAGTTCATATTTCACAATCTACTAAATGGCTTTCTTATGGGTCATAAGATGAACGTATACTAAGTGAGGCAACTGAGTTTAGAATATCTTTGGTATAAGGTGAACACTTTCTAACAGATCATGACATTATCGAAGTGCTATTTGAAATTAGCTCCATATGCTGCAGCAATGCTGTAAGATTTCACCCAGAATTTCATTTTCAAACGTTTTTCATTCAGATTCACTGAGGGTAAATTGGAAACACTTGGGTATATCCCACTTAAGGATCTGTTAAGATCCACTTGGTTTTAACATGAGCATATGTGGAGAGAGAGGAAGGAGAGGACAGTTTTAGGATGAGGTGAGCAGGAATAACTCTGTCTGCTGATGTCTTTTGAAAACCTAAACAGTGTGTATTTTCTAGTGACTGCACAAGTGCTGCCGTGCAACCCATACTCTCCAGTCCACAGCTTTTTTCTGAAAGCTGTGTAGTTGAGGTACTGAGGGACATGGTTTAGTGGTGGCTGTGGCAGTGCTGGGTTAGTGGTTAGACTCAGCAATCTCAAAGGTCTTTTCCAACCTCAACAATTTCATGATGCTATGATTTCCACGTGAAGGTGGTAAGAGTCGGCCTTTCAACTGCTTGGTTGTAGCAGAGGGTTAAAGCAAAGGAGCTCAGTCTCTTGCTCTGCCATGGTGATGGGAGCCAGTTGGCAAGAGGCCACAGAGGAAGAGCCAATCTAGGATTGCACTGGTTCTGTACTTTTGCTGGCAAGGCTCCTGGCTGGTTTTAAACCTGCCTTGCCAAAGCAGAAGAGCTCTGCTCAGGATGGTTTGGGATTGCAGCTGGGGAGTTGCTCACTTTGCTTTTTGGACTCTCAAAACAAACATGGTGATTACTTGCTTTTTGTACATTTTCTGGTGATTGTTGGGTAATAAATACATCAGAAATTCCAACTGGCTTTACATTCTTTTCGCTCTTTAAAAGAAACTATATGAGAGAACTATATGTTGCAATGAGGGATTCACGTTTCTTACTTCACTGACTTGAGCTGGATAAGGGATCAAACTGTTTCAACAATCACTACCCGCAAGAGATGAGGATGTTTCTAAGTGCTTTGTTAGACTTTACTTTCAGGCTAATAGTATTCCTTGTGTGAACATACTGCATCTGCTAGTAGGAATGTATAAAAAAACCTAAGAGTTTAGTAGCACTACTAAGTAGTCTTTTTAGCTGTTTGTATAAGGTATTATAAAATACTTTGGACTGTGATTATTAATTCAGATTAATGGGACATTTGGAATAATGTCTGAATGGGAAAAAAAATCCATTTTCTTAGTGCTAGTTCAGTTGCGCATTTACATTGATCTAGACACTTAATTATGGGCAGGAACACTATGTTTGCATCAAGTGTCTTAGTACTCTTTTGGTTCTACTAAATATATTCAACTGCAGTGGTGCTAATAAGTACTTCTGTAGGTTAACCAACTTCTCAAAAAGTGTGGGTTTTATCACACTATTTATATCAGGTTTGCTGTGCTAGATAGAATATCTTTCTCCGAAGAAGAAAATGTAGAAGGGAGCTAGCTGTTGTCAGGAAGCACCAGGAAACGGTGTGCAACAGCTATCCAAGTTCCAAGAACACATCAACTGGCAGAAACACAAATGTCAGGGGAGCTGGTTGCATAGCTTACCCATGTCTAGAAGGATATGGTTTTCATTTTGAAACTGCTATTCGTCTAAAATCACAAATTCTTATACCCACAGCATGAGTGTTTCTGAGTTTTGTATCAGAGCCCAGAGTTCAGAAACACACGTGTGCACCTTTACATCTGGTGCTTTTATGAATCGTTTTGAGGACTTGTTACTAAGCAGCAGCAGCTATATCAGGGCTCCATTTTATAAAGAGGAAGGGCTGTGTTACTCATTTTGTTTCCAAAAAAAATCATTTGTTTTGCATTCCCAGAAGGTACTTTTATTCTCTCAGAAAGGTCAAGCAGAAACATTGATGTAAGTCCTGTTTATGGCGATATTGTTAGATTTCCAGCAATTGCAATGGAACATATTTATAACAAGTATGTTTCTCTCTAGGGTGATAGCATTAGTCAAAATATGCTTTCTCATATTTCCACTACATAAACACAAATATCTTTTAAGATTCAAACTTACTGGTCTTGAGGATTCCCACAGCCACTTCTCATTAGTGGTTCAGAAGGCTGCACTAGCCATGGTTTCAATCTGGGATGAAAAGGTTTTGTTAGGAGAGAGAACTTCAACCAATCTAGAAGGTTGAAAAACAGGATAATATTCCATGTGTGGGCTGTTGGCCTGAACAAAACAGCAACTGAGAGAACTCCAATAGTCTAACCATACAACTTGAGATTCAAGGTGCTAAGGATCCAGGCAGGTTTGTGTTTGGTTCCCAGGTCTCAGCTTTGGTATTGTGCCACATCAACAGTAACAAGTGTCTCCCAAACTGAAGTGCACTCAATGCACTAATAATATGTCATCCCTGATGCAGTGTATCCAGTGACTCTGCATCTAGTTCTCTACAAGTATCCCAAAATATGCTGGTATCCTAGCAGAAACTGTAAAGAAGCAAACTGTCCACTGATCCAAACGTCAGGAACAGACCTGACAAATAAAGCTGTGAAACTGGGAAAACAGCAGCCTAGAAGTTGGAAGTAACACAGCCAAATGAGTTCTGTACTTGACCTTTCTTAATTTGTGAGACTGCTATTGAAATGACATGACAGTGTGTCTAGATAAAGAGGCAAATACCAATCCAGTTAAAATGACATTTTAGACCTCAACATAATAACTAACTGGCTATGAATTAATTACTGGAAGAAAAGCAACAGGCTGCTAGCCTCACGTGCAATATTAGGAGGGTTTGTCTCTTGTGCATTTCCTTTGTCTCCACCTGTATTTCAGTATGAACAGAGCTTGGTACATAGGTTAAAAACTGGTTTTATAAGAATTTGAGAAATAGGATATCTTGAACACTACATTTAAATGAAAGTCTTGCTGATATACGTGAAACAAAAGTGAATAAAAATTGGAAGTACAAAAAATAGCTTTCTTGCTCTTGCTACAGTTGAAGTGCAGCTGTTTGAAAGGCAGACACCCCCCTTCTTAGGGGCTATCAGCAAATTCATTAACTACATTTTGGCAGCAACATCACCAGCTGATCTACATGTCCTAGGACCTAAGTGAGTTGAAACAGAATTTCAGGACAAAGTTCCAAAGAATAGCATTAAGGGCGTTGTTATGTATCACTGTGTTAAAAACACTAACTACAATTTAGCAGGAAAAAACCCTGGCAAAACTCTACCTACTTCAGTCTGCCAATATTTAGGAGTACTCTTGGGGCCCATCAGCATTAGAAGAGTGAATCTAGTGGTTATATTATGTTCTGAAAATTTTGGGCCAAAACTTGTTTTTCACACAGCATTTCAAGAAAAGTATTTTGTTTTTCCCACAGATTATAATGGACAATTGACAATAAATTGCATTTTTCTCAGGGTCATCAACTATAAATCACAACACCCATTACATCCTTAGCAGTCCAAATCTAGACTGGCTGAAGGCAAGAGAAAACGGATGTGGGCTGTCAAAGGTGGGTTTAACCAGCAGCAGTCACTACAGTTTGGGGGTATTTTGTACACTGGAGACTAAAAGCAACAATTGCAGGTATTTTAAATTGTCCTAGTTTTATAAGTGATGGATTATTGGGAGATTTATAACAATGGGAATAAAGCACTCATCAGTGATGGACTCAGTTATACCCCAGTGAACAGAATTTGCTGTTACTCAGGGCTGAAGCTAAAATAAGTTACGTGACAGATTAGAAGACAAAAACAATCTCTGCACAATACCCACCAAATCTTCTTTAAAATCTGATTAACGAAATATCAACAGGGAAAAAAGTATTGATGGAGAAACAGAGGTGAAGAATCAAGTCATTATTTCAGAAATAAATTTCAGTGCAACCAGACTTTCACCAACTTTGGCAGTTTAGGAATGAATCTCATCACTTATAGACTTCTCTGTACCTCTAGCCTCTCTACCCCAAAGTATCAGATAATGAAAGCAAAGGAAACATTGGAATTGAAGGCAAAATAATAATGAAGTAAATGAGCATTACCTCCAAAGCATAGTAAAATCAACAATTTCAGTCATTAAAATAGTATGTAGAGATCAGTGCAGTGAACTGAAGGAGTCTGATAAGGACAGCTGAGAAGACACATCTCTAGATGGTTACCACTGGAAGATGATTCTCTGCATGTATCACAATCATGCTGGAGTCTGTCACTGCTGAAGTGCTTGCACATTGTGAAAAGAAGAGCAGTAGGTAAGAGCTCAGGATTGACTTTTGAAAAGAGATTAAAGGATTAAACAATTATAACATGGCTAAATGACAATTAAGGATGAGAAAACCTTTTCAAAATAAGTTAAGTTGAACTCTGAAGAGGGAGCAGAACTACTCAGTATTTCCTATGGGGTCACAGGTAGGAAACTGAGAGGAATAACCTGAGGGTAAAAGCTGAAATCTAGTTCAGTCATTATAGTTAAGCTGGTACAAACTTCATCACTGAGTCCTTTGCAATTCAGTGTTGTATATATTTTTATGCTATAGGGAATGGTCTGTTACTATCAGATGTACAAAGTAAATCTAAGATGCTTAATAGATGCTTATTGCCCTCTCTGTGTGTGCAATGCTTTCTGCACATGTGCAGCTCAGGCTAACAGAGGAAGAAGGTCATGGAAGTAAATATTTGTATGTTTATGAACATGTAATGAGCTTCTTTTTGGAATATATCTGATAAATATATTAGTAGATTCTTGTGGAGTTTTCCAAACATTTTCTGAGTGAAGAGTTAACATTTTTATATGAAAGCATCAAAAAAAATGTTCATAGGACAAACTGAATTTTTGTGTATCTTGGATTTGTAGTTTTAGAAAGGCAAGTATTTGAATAGATTTTTTTTTTCCCCAAAAAAATAAACAATTCCAGTGTCCTGGCAACAGGTACATAGCTGATTACAGATATCAGATTCCACAGAGTATTATGGAATTCATTCTAGCAATCCAATTTCATTAATTCTGCCTTCAGACTAATGACCAGACTGACACAGGTTCTGAAGTCTGGAAGAAACATCAGATGTAAATGAAACTGGAGCATCCTTCAGGAGATGGGGATGCATCAGTGGAGAGAAGAGTAAGAAAATTCCTCAAGTCAGTAATTATGGCAGATTTTTAAAAAATACCTAAAAATGAAGCTCATTTTTCTTACAAAGCCTCACTTGGCAGTTTGTGGAGGAGGTAGCAGTATGTTTGAGAGACTTGTACAGCACTGGTATTTATCATATATTTGAATGCACTGGAAGATTGGAGGCAGTTAGCTGAAGGAGTATGTACTCCACTGCTCAAGAGGACTGTCTGTCTCAGGAAGCATGAAACTTGATAAATCTTTCCAGTTCAGAAGGTTCAGTTTGTGTTTTACTTTCAGAGGTTGAATACCAGTACTCTACTGGGGTCACACCAGATCTGTTCTGTGAGATGTATAGGGCTTTATCAGTATTAAACCATTTGAAAGATGACGAACAAACAAACTCAACTCCAGTAAGACAGACAAAATTACATAACTAGAAAAAGACAGTTGCTTTTTCCACATCACTAGTTCTTGTAGGCAAGAGAACAGTGAATGTTGAAAATGCCTCCTCAGTTAATTAAAGTCTTCTTGCAGTGATTAGCCTAAATCAGTGTGTATTCTGTGCCAGTTAATGGTGTTTATCAGAACACCATTGAATTTCTGGTATCTTGATCCTGTGCAAGTGACATTTTTTCAAGGATTGGCTGGTAAACATAATGCTCCTGGTTATCTGCCACTGGACTAAGCTCCTATCAGGAGAGTACAGGTACTCCTGACTGAAATGAACTCAATCTTCCATTATTTTGCAAAAGAGAACACATCAAGGTCCCTGAGCACTGTTTTCAGGTCTATACCTTCAGTAGGAACAAAAAGCACTGTGATGCTGCTCTTCCTGTTTCCTTGGGATTTGTCCTCTTCCAGTGCCTCAGGGATGAAACTAGTAATTTGAAATTTGCATCCATGTTATCTGTTGCCTTCCCCATCCATAAGCACCATCTCCAAGAGCCCAGGGCAAAGATGCCATTATACTCAGTCACTAACAAACCAGGTGCAGTCAAAAGGTCTACCAGAATGTTAATAAAAGCTGATGAAGAATAAAAACCAAACAAACCTGCTGTTGTGCCTGGAAGAATTGCTGGGACCAGGAAATTAAAGAAGTACACATGGCATATGCTGCCTGCCTGCACTCAGCACTGCTGCTCAGCCCTGAACTCATGTCCACCAGCTACAAAGGAAATCAAGTAAATTGATTTGGGGGAAAAAAATCAATTTGAAAAATCTGGTGAGGCTACAGACATGTCTTTCTCTTCTGTGGACCTCTGGGATGACATATTTATTGTTGTGGTTTAAAACAAACCTCTAAAGAGTCACATCTCTGTGTAGATCTCATTCTTGAAAAAAAAAAAGGCATAGACTGAAATTAAAAAACTTGAGTTTTCCTGAAACTTCACCGTGATCACAGGAGTCAAAGCTGCACAAGATATTGTTTTAAAAGATAAGGAGATAATGAGTTGGCCAGAAGTGTGTTTATCTGGTTTCAAAGTTCAGTAGTGTGAGGGGAAGAGACGTATTAAAAAAGGCAGCTTTAAAAAAAGTAATCCCAGAATACAGCTGTTTTAGAAACCTGAGACTGTGTATCCTGCTATAGTACATAAGTGTAAGAACTGGATCCACACAAGAACCAGGGATCAAAAAGACCAGGCTTCTGTCAGAGATCTGCTCTATCAGACATTGTTCCCAGTTCTGTCTGCATGCTAGAGGATGGAATTGGGCTTGGATGCATAGGGCTGCTAGCCAGGAGCACATGTGCCAAACTATTGGAAGAGGCCATGGGATGCTCTTCTGAGACTTTCCGAGCATACTCATCAGACTCTGGGTGGGTGAAGCCTTTTGGCTTGGGAAATGCTGCTGTTTTGTTTCAGAGAACTGCATTGACAGATGATTTAAACCACTGAAAAGCAGCATTTTTCTCTTGTTTGAGTACCCCTCGTGAAATTTCCTGTGTGTGAATTGTCACGTGTGTGAACATTTTTAAGACTGAGGTTTGTGTAGCACCAATGAAGCAGCAGCACATGTTTGCACGTGGGATTGCTTTAACCACTGTTGCAACAGGTTCTTACCCAGGGTTTATCCCTATCATTCCATCCCTTCTTTTGAGGGTGCCATGTGAAACAAGGGCTCCATTTGCTGATAAGGTGCAGAGATTGAAGACATTACAGAGCATCTTCCTGGATGTAACATGCTTCTTTCCCTATATATGCTTCTCTAAGGGAGACTAAATAAAGAAGACTGCCCACTGTTTTGCAGAGGCAAGAGAAAAAGCTCATTTGTTAGGTTAGTAGACTGAGTTACTGACAACTAACATAGTCCAGTCCAATGGCAAATGTCTGTGACAAATGATTAGGATTCCCTAGGTAATTACAGAAGAGGAAGTAGTGTGGAGAAGACAAGTTTGCTGTTGGTATACAGATTGAAATCTGGTTTAATGGTTTGCCTTTAAAAGATATTGAAAGATGCATCAATTGTTTAACTAAAAGAATTCAAAATTATGGTGCCAAAATTAAGAACTTGGAAAATAGAAAGTGTCATATTGATGGTATTTCACGTGACTTCTAACCTACATCTGTGCTGTAAGGGCAATCTGTGATTTCCAGTCTCTCTGGAGCATATAAAGACAATAGTTGAAGGGAAATGAATCAAACAATGTTTGGGAAAGGCTATAAACGTGACAAAACAAGACGATGAGTTTTCATCCTCAGTGATTTCTCTTTTCTGTAGTTAGCAGCACTGAGGTCAGTCTCATGTCCCTGTGCACTGAGGTGTCTTGAGCTGGACGGGCTGGAATGCAGATGAGTATTGTGTGGACTCCAGCACCCTCTAATGGTGAAAGTACTTACTCACCATATGTTCTTGCATACTAACAAATGACTGCCCTTGTAATAATGACACAATTTTTGCTGCAAATGGCCCCTTTTTCACTTGCTGGCAATTAAAAGTTTAAAACAGCTTTACTTGTGATCTATGCTGACAGACTTGCTACATACTCCATATATCCTGCCCATATTTCCACATGAAGTTGTGATAATCTTTTAATCGGGGGAATGGGACAAGTGAGAAATCAGAGAGAGCAGAAATGGGTGATGACTAAGAGCAATGACACCTCACATGCAGCTTCCAGCCCAAGGCAAAGCAGGTTCTGCCGTGAAGGACAAAGCAAGCTGGGAAACCTAAGCCGGGGGGAATGTCAGTCCACCCTTGGTTTACTGTTAGCAATAGGATAATTGTAAAAATCCATTGTCACAGAGCTGCAGAAAGATCTTAAAAGTGGTGTGTACAAAGCCAGCCTTACTGTGTTACAGCTCTGTTGATTTACATTGAGTATGTTCAACTAGTTTCTTTAATTTTATCCACTGCAAGACAGTATCATGATGTTATACGCAGGTTATGTGGATAAATGTATCACAGGACTATTGTATGTGTGCACACACTCATGGAAAATGCAGGAGTCTCAGTAGAGAGCTGCAAAGTCCCATCAAAAGTCCCAAAAAATAGATTTTCCTGGGATTTCTGGGAATGTGTAAATGTGGCACCTAGTGGAGAGTTCTCACAGGATATAGCAAAACCACAGCTTCCTGGGGTGGTCCTCATTACACTTCCACTATCTCCCAGCACTTGGCTGGAAAAAGGAGGACAGAAGGAAAAGTGTTTGTAAAATATGACTCTCTCTGAGAAGTGACCAGTAAAAACAACAGGAGCCCTTGTGGAGTCTGGAGATTATCAGTTGCATCTACTCTTTATTTTTAACAGTATTCCCTACTCCTGATTCCTTGTCCCATCAGTCCTTGGAGCTTTCTGATGTGACAGCAAATCAAAATTGCTGGATTCTGGCCTGTTTGAAACTAACTGTGAAGGCTAGTGAAAAACTCCAGCTACAGCAAACCCTGTCACTGCTGTTTTAAAGTTCCTAGTTGCACATGTGGGTGAAGCCACAGCTTTCCCAATTCTGCAGAAGCTTGCTTCTTTGTTTAAAGAGTTAGATGAGACGTATATTAGCATGGAAACTGTTCTTGGTCAGAATGAAGCTTAAAGACATAGATATTACTTAGGATAACACTATGTCTTCCTAAATCACTGTCTGAGGTTGGGCTACTTGCAACCATTGTAGTTGCTGTGGAGCCTCATGAGGCTGCACATCCAGAGAAGACTTTATCTGTTTGGTAAAACAGGCTGAAGCTCAATATTGCATTCAACATTTATTCTGAGTAACATCTGTAGCACTGATTTCTGAGAAGGGCCCAAGGTACCTTATAGCAGTTGTATCTAACTCCAGCTGGCAATTTCAAGTGGGGAGCTACCATTTGAACCACAAATGCAACAAATACATTCTAAGAATCACAAGATTTCACGGTTGCATGATTATTTTTGTTTTAAAGAGTTGTATCTGGGAATCTCTTACCTCAGATGAGCTCATGCTTATATGACTAATTCTCCCCTGGAAGCCCATGAAACAAAGTAATTTTGAAGATAATCCACGTGGATCTTAGAAAATAGAAAAACTGGCTGTGGAACAAAAAAAATAGTTCTAACTTTATTTACAGAGGCTTTATCTGACAATGTCTGCTCACTTTTACAGTGTTCCATTGCCATCTGTCACGGAGATTTCCTTCCTGCTTATACACACGTGCAGGAGAAACGTGCCATGGATGTGCTTTGCCTTCCATCTATGTGATTACTGCTTTTAAGATTGTGGGGGAGGAGATTCTGTAGAGTTGGTTCAGGCACTGATTTAGCTCACAAGAATAATTTTTAACTCTCACTTAATATTGCTGGCAAAAATTATGGCTTCTCACCTCTATGCAGTGCAGGGGGAAGGAGGGGAAAGCAAGTAGGCATTCACATCTTCCTCTTCCAAATCCTTAAACATCGAGTGCATGTGTCCTAAAGCCTCTCCCTGAGGGTCCTGGAAGGTGACATTTCTCTTTCCATCAACTATATCAATATTGACATCAATATTCGTAACTATAAAAACATAGGCTGTGGATTTCATAACCTAAGTCAGATATCTGAGATTTCAGAGTTGGGTTTACACGCAGCTCAGGCCAATTCATGTTAAAGTATCTGCCAAGCACTTTTGCTACAGCAGAGACTATCCGGAAGCCTGGTTAAGCTGGACTGCAGGCAGAAAATGAAAATGAGTGCCAAAAAGTTGAGGTTTAAGAGTTTAATAGCCTGAGGAAGGGGACAATATTGACCACAAGGACTGTTAGCAGGGTGGAGAAGGGTTGTGGCCTCAGTACTGAACACGTTTTTTGAGAAGATTGGGTGTTGCAGCCTCTCTCCACGTTAAAAATATTGAAGGAACTAAACACGGAATTTCAAGTGTGATCTAAGGATTTGTAGGTGATGTCTAAATTCAGCAGCTGGGGCAGCAGAATGGCAAATGTGACGCCTATAGTCAACAAGAGAGAGAAAAGTTGCTGGAGACAGCACAGCCTTCAAGTTTGATACCAACAACACAGACAGTTTTGGGAAAAGATGAACAAAGAGGTGACTGGAAAGTGTGTTAAATTACACACGGTTTCATCAAAAGTACATTCTGTTAGATAAATCAGTCCCTTGATGAGGAATCTAATTTCCTTAACAGAGGCAATACAGTGGATTTAATTAACTGAACCCTTAACTCAGAACACGTTACTTAATGTGGAAATGAGGGAGATTCCTACAGGAATTCAAAGGAGGTTGTGGAGAAAATTGGGAAAGCAAGATGGTTTGGAGCTTTTTACTTTTTCTACATTAAATGCCATGTTATCAAGCTGTTTGAGGGGATATTTTGTTCCACAGCTTGTCTTGAATATGACCTTATCATGGCTATTCATTCACTAGTAACCTAGGTTTGTGTGTAGGAAGTGTGAGCGCAACACAACGCTGGTGTTGCCAATGCAGAGGACAGGATCATCCTGCAAGAAAAAAAAAATATAAGCTTAATAGAACTAAGTACAAAATGTGTGGTTACTGATAAAGAGAGCTTTTGCTATAAAGGTTTCTCAGTCAGCAAGAAATGATCCTGGCTTGGACCAGGATAGTTCAATCAGCAGGACNGCAATGGGCTCAAGTTGCCCCAGGGGAGGCTGAGATTGGAGCTGAGGCAGAGCTTTTTCCCTGAGAGGGTGTCAGCCCCTGTGCCAGGCTGCCCAGGGAGCTGGGGGAGAGCCCAGCCCTGGAGGGATCCCAAAGCCGTGGGGCTGAGGTGCTGAGGGTCAGTGCTGGGCTGGGCAGGGTGAGGGCAGGGCTGGGACTCATGAGCTTAAAGGGCTTTTCCAATTGAAACGAGTCTGTGATTCTAAGAACACAGGGGAAGATCTGAGCACGAGCCATACAGACTGCTACAGGGATGCTGTGATGGAGAAGGCTGATGGGGGGCGTTTGTAGCAGCGTGTCAGTGTTGGTGTCAGTACTGGTGCCGGTGCCGGTGGCCGCGGCGGGGCGCGCTCGTGCCGGGGCCGTTGCCCCGCACGCAGTTGGCGGCCGCACCGCCAGGGGCCGCCGCAGCGCCGCCGCTGTCCTCCAGGCCCGCTCAGCCGAGCTCCGAGCGCCTCTCCCGCGCCCGCTCGGCTCCGCGCAGCCGCCGCGCGATGCGCTGTGGCGCGGGCCGAAGATGGCCGTGTCGCGGGGGCTGCGGTGCTGCCAGCGGGCGTTCGCCTGGCTGCCCGTCCTCATCATCGCCCTCGTCGTTCTCTGGTCCTACTACGCCTACGTCTGCGAGCTGTGCCTGGGTGAGCGCGGCGGCCGGGCCGGGCCGTGGCGGCGGTGAGAGGCGCGGGGGGCAGCGGGTCCGTGAGCGGCGCGAAGGCGGGGCGGGGGATGCCGGCGGACTCTGAGCCCCCCGCGCCGGGCCGGAGGATGCAGGAGGTCTCCGTTACCCTTTCCCTCGAGGGATGGGGGTCGCGGCGGGCTGTGGGCGGGCTGGGCTGGCCGCGGCGCTGCCGCACCTGGAGGCGGCGGGGCTGGCTGCCGTGCCGTGCCGAGCCCTGCCGTGCCGTGCCGTGCCGAGCCCTGCCGTGCCGTGCCGTGCCGTGCCGAGCCCTGCCGTGCCGTGCCGTGCCGTGCCGAGCCCTGCCGTGCCGTGCCGTGCCGTGCCGAGCCCTGCCGTGCCGTGCCGTGCCGTGCCGAGCCCTGCCGTGCCGTGCCGTGCCGTGCCGAGCCCTGCCGTGCCGTGCCGTGCCGTGCCGCAGCAGCCGCACCTGAACGGGCTGGGTGAGGACGGAGAAGTACTTCAAGTGCTGGTCAAAGCCATCAAGGGATTCGTTACGGGGAGTTCATGGTGTGCTGCCCTGGTTTTCCCTAAGATTTGCGTCCCGGCTGGTCTGGCGAGTTCTCTGACGTAGCCGTGAGTCCGTGTGTTGTGTGTGTCCTGTCAGCCAGGGCGAGGGACGCTCCTGGGGGATGGGAGATTCGTACCCACAGGGAAAGTCCGTAGCGTTTGCCATGTGATAACGTTCAGGTGTCAATTTCTGGTTTAAGCAGCAACAACAACAAAAAGTAGTATATGCGCTGTGTTGCTGTCATTTTTTGGTTGGTATCCTGAGAAGGAACACCCCAGGTTACATTAAATCACGCTCATGAGTCACCTCGTTGCAGTGCTATGGAAAAAAAAAAATAGATTTTAGATAGGAATTGTTTTGTACTGGCTAGTAATTGTACAGTTTAATGTAGCAACTTGACTACATAGGCAGTTGCAAACATTCTTCTGTTTCTTACGTTCTAGTTTAAGTGTGAGTTTGCAAAAGCCCGGTACTACAAGAGTTACTGGGTCTGGTGGAGGTGGAGAGAAAAGCTGGTAACTTGGACTTTTGAAACTGTGAGGAGGAGCGTGTGGCTTTTTCCCTTTGGGATAGAGTAAACCAGATAAAGGAAACCAGAGTTCCCAGGACAGTGGTTTGAGATGAGCTGCCTTCTTGCTACTTCACAGCAAATGTAAATCAGATTTGATTTTAGTTAGGGTTGCCAATGCAGTAAGACCTATTGGGGGGTTGGTTGGTTTTTTTTTTTTGATGGGGACTAAAATGAAATGCAGCTTCTTTGATCTGTTTTAATTGACAGCTTGGCAAAAACCCCAAATTCTTCATGACACTTTATTCCATCTCTGAGATTGTGGGCTGTTTCTTTCAAGAATTCAGATGGAATGATATTTCCAAGGTGCCTCTAACTGTCAATTAGACTGTGTGATAAAAAAACGCAGAACATTTTCCTGGAAGGCTGCAGTATGCTTTGTTTGCAGTGCTGTGCAAATTCAGTAATATTTAACACAGTTTAATTCTAAGTCTTGGTGGTAGCATTAGAGAAGACTCTGCCGATATAAGTGGGGTTGGGATTGGGGCTGTGTTAACCCTGCAGATGCTGGTTAAGCTGGCAGGAGCTCATCTCACTGCCTACAATCACAGCTTAAACACACTCTTTTGCCCACACCCATCCATGGTGTTTTATCCCATCTTTCTCTCTCATGTATTTTATTTGTGTGTGGAGGAGGTTATCTGTACAGCAATTGAAACGACTACGTTCATTATTTTAGGGTTTGAAATGTTAACTGTGGGCATATGCAGTTACTTAAAAACCAGAGGTATTATCTGTCATCCTGAATTCTGACATAGCAAAGCTTTTATATGTTGGCTTCTTTATTCCCCAGGTTTCTGCTGTGTATTGCCACTTCAGCTGTTTCCAGCACAGCAAAAGTAAATGCTCTGCTTGGATTCTTGAGTTTCATCATTAGTTGTGCAGCCTGCTGAGGACTGAATGTCCTGTGGGGTGATGTCCCAGAGGCTTCTGATGATACTAGGCTTTAAACTTTAAGTGCCTGGTATGGCCAACAAGTTGTGCTTCAGAGGGGGCTTTGATTTCATGTCTGATTTATGCTGCTACAGTGAGAACTAAGTCCCAGTGCCCCATAATAAAACCTTTTACGTAGTCTTTATTTAGGAGTTTGCTTGTTTTTTCACTTCTTCACAATCAAAATCCTTGGAAGGGCTATGCTGCAGCATGTGCATCAGGAGGGAACCGAGCAGTGGTTGTGAAAAGCTGATGTACTCTTCATAGCTTGACTTGCAGCAAACCAAAGGGAAAACTAAATGTTTCCCAACAGTCTTGTTCATCTGAAATTGAGTGCGCAGAATCACAGCAAATATTTGGTCTCTTTTTCACGTGTATGTTGTTGTGTACCTTAGGGGTTTTAAGAAAAGCTATGTTCATTAGTAAAAGCAGTCTTAACAGAGTTACTGAAGTGGGCACCAAAGGTACATGCAGTGTCTCAAATATTTGAGTCTTTCAACAAAATGATCTTACTTTTGCGAGAGTGCTCAGCTGCTGGGACATGATCTAGCATGACCACTAGTTTCCTTTCATTCCTCTGTTCCTCTAAGGAGCAACACATTTCAGTTGCAACCGTTAGATTCAGGGCTATGGCCTTCATAGAAGGGCCTTCCATGGTAAGAATAATCTTTCTTTTCCAAGTAGCATTCTGTCATGTCACAGAAATGTTCCATTTTCTATTCAAGCTGACTTTATCTTTTCTGTTCAACTTGGATGACGGTTTTTAAAATAGTCAGTAGAAGCAGACCTTGAGCAACGTACCCCTTGCTGGTGGCACCAAAGTGGTTAGTAGGAACTGTTCCTGGGATTATGGTGAAGTAAGGGCTTGTAAAAACTCTGCTAAGAGGAAATGTAGAAAGAGTTGAGTCATTACAGCGTATCCTTTGTTGCTGACTGGGCTAAAGCTGAGAGAAATGGTGATTTTTTATTTAAGCTGATGCAGAAATGCATTGGGATGTTGCTTACTGTTGAGGATCATGACCACCTAGAGACCAGTACAGAGCAAGTTACCAGTACTTCTTATAGGTACATGCATAGAGCTGCTGCTGCGACAGTGCAAGAGGAGCCCTGGTAATCTTGTTCACATCACTGTCATCAGTGGGTTGTGTTTGCTGTATTTCTAATGTACAAATAGAAAAGGGAAAACACAGCATAAGTAACAGTTATTGAGCATCTTGTTGTGGGTGTCATTTGTGTGAGTAAACAAGGAATTGTTGTGAATGCTTTGGATTTGATGCTAAACTGTGGGATCTCTCTTTGTCTGTTGAATTTGAGCTTTTTTTTTTCCCTTGACTGTATGTCAAATAGAAACATTTTTGTCACAAACTTTTCTGGAAATTCTATTTGCTCTAAGCCATGTGTTTTTTCTCTTTCAGTGACTCTGAGCAACCCTGTGGAAAAAGGTATGTGCATTTGCTTTACTGTTTGACATTCAGTCCTTGCAAAAAGATTCACAAATGTTCTAGTTAAAATCCCAAAAATGCTTTCCATCATTTGGTTTTTTAACCCTGTATATACTCTTCATTGTTTCCTTCCTGTAACTACCCATTTGTGAAGTGTGCAGCGTGCATTGTTAGACACGCTGTAACTCCTGGATGTATTGGGAAATACCCCTGTTAGTCGCAGAATAAGCAGAAGGACATGAAGAGCCTTTGATTCTTTTTACTCTTTCAGAAAAATCAGATGCACACTTTTTCAGAGCTGATTTTACAAGCTGAATAGAAAAGATCAGCTCTGTTCTCTGGCCCATCTGTCTTTTTCCACTGTTTTATTTGACCTTTCAGTGAGAGCTACTTTTAATGGTTTTTTGTAGGGAGGCTTTTGCAAAAGATTTTTTGCTTGGTTCTGGTGACCACAGCCCATGTATGGAGTGGTAACTCAGTAACTTCCAGTTCTAACACAGATGAGTTAGAGCAAATGTTTTTGTCTCATTATTATTTGGCTTGAACCTTTCCCAGATTTGTTTGGCAGCCCAACTGACAGGGGTTGTTCTGAGGCCCCGAGGCTGAGTCATGAGGCCACTGAAGGAGCTGGGCAGAGCAGCAGGGTCACTTGATGACATGGCTTCCACTGGGGCTTGGTTGGAGGCCACAGTCGTTTCTTAGAATAAGAGGTTAGGGGCCGTTTTCATGTTCCTCCTCCTCCTTCCTGGAGGTGCTTTGGAGGCGTTTGGCTAATACAGATGGCCTCTTACCTTCATTTCTTCTTCCAGGCCAGGGTTGTAAAGGATAGAAGTAGGTGTAGCGGTTTTCGGCTGACAAATCCCTCCATGAGGATCAGTGCCAGCTTATTCCTTAAAGATCTTCCGGATTGCTCTGTCAAGTAAATTCTCCTCCAACTGGAGAGCTGCTCTTTGAAACTGTTACAGAGAAATTATGGAAAGCATGATGTTAATGATTATTCAGCAGAAGAAAGTTATTAGTAGCCTAATCTGTCAGTGTATCTCCAGGTCAGCTTCCTCTAACACGCTGCTGTGTTGCTTTATCAACAGAATTAAACCTGTTGCAAGCTTTATCTCCTTAGATGTTAATTTCAAAATGCCTGAGCTCCACCTGCATGTAGTGTAAGGATAACATCTCAAACGAACTTAGGAGCATAGTAACGAATGATCATTGACTCACAGATCAGCCACACGATCCCTCGCGTTCTGGTGAGGTAGATCAGATCATTTGCCATCTCATCTGCTGTATTTCACCTTTTTACCAGTTACATTTTCACCCAGTCAGTCTTGCCTGAGAAGTCTGGAAGTGATGGATTTTCGACTTCTCTTTCCACTACTAGTAGTTACTTTATTCTTAATTTGCTGGAGTTTGAAGCTTAAATGAAACGGGGGAAATGTTATTATGATGGTAAAAATATGTGTTTAAATAGAATTGTTTTCTGACTGTTTAGTAATGTCTTGGTGAGTTGAAGATTAAAGAACTAATCACATAGTTCGTGTAGCTGAAGGATAACTGTCCTTTGGCTTTCTGAACCATAGGCTTATGCCCAAAGCCTTTGAAATAGAGTTGGCCTATTGAAATGAGATTACTCTGACGCACGCTGGGTTTCATGTGATACTGGTCTGTCTAGTGGATTACAATTCTTTCTCAGTAATCACAAGTTCTATTTTGCTCAATTTGAAGGATGTTTTCCTGATTTGCTGTATTGCATCAACTGAGGCAAATAAAAAAGATGTTTGATAAGAGATTCATCTCTTTTTTTTTTTTCTGGTGATGTAAAGCTCTGCTAAGAGCATGTCATTTCTCTCAACTATCCCCAGTGGTGAAGAACATGTTGCATGGGTGACAGGACACTGATGGTATGGTACTGTGATTCCAAGTGCATTTAGTAGCAACTGAACCCCAAATCTGGAGGTGCTGTTCAGCACCAGCCAGTTCTGCTTTGCCTGTGCCCAGGATATGGGGAAGAGACAGGAATCTCTTCCTTCCCAGTGAGGCAGGGTTGTCAGTGGCACTTTGGGTGAAGTCTCTCATGGCTGTGTTCTTTCTCACCCACAGCATTGGGCTGGGTGGAGAAGGCAGGCTTGTGTGACAAGTAACCCCTGACTGCTGCCACAGATCTCTGAAATTCTCCTGACCCTATGATCATAAGGTTTAGCTGTAGTACTGGTTGGTAGTGTAAACCTTTCTTTTTTTCTCCTTTTTTTGTGGTTATTGTTGTGAATGATTGCAATTACAACCACTTGTGAATGAACCTGTTAATAAGCCATTGTTCTGCTTCTGTTTTTTTGTTTTTAGTGGCCTATCTTATAATATTCCATATTCTCTTTGTGCTCTTTGTGTGGACATATTGGAAGTCTATTTTTACTCTGCCAGTGCAGCCAGCCAAAAAGGTAAGAGTCCAAGCATGTCTCATTCACTGCAGAATGAAAGCAAGGCTGCTGAAGGGAACTCAAAAATCCTTCAGTCTAGTTGATCTGGAGAACTGATTGAATTTCCAAAAGAGATGGAAAGTGACTTGCCTTATCCTTAAAACCAGAGTATTTTACCTTTCTGAGATCCTTTGGCTCCTCCAAGAGCATGGCTTAAATCAGAGATGGTGTTAACTCTTAAAGCTGCTTTTTCAGGTGTTTCAGGGGCCAGCCAATAGGATTTTTCCTGTTGAGAATAAGAGGATGTTATTAACTTCGATATTTATGTTATTATTGATCTCTAAGCCTTGAACAAATTGTGAGCCAAATTCTTAATGTAGCCTCAATGGAGTCTCCTGAGAAGGGACCTTCACTTTTGGTTTTCTGTCTTCATGGGCAAGGTGTAACAGCGCAGATGGGGACAGGTGCATTTGTAGTGAGAGTGGGCTTTCCTGCCCCCTGGAGCCAGGTTGTTGTGTGAGCATTCAGTGTCCCCCCACAGTCCTGCATGGCAATATACTCTGCTGAAGAGAAACTGGGCTTCAGAAAGAAAAGTAGACTGTTTCATGAGTAATACTTGCTCAGATTAGTGGATTTTGTTTGCATTTTGTTTTACCTCTTTATGAAATACTAACAAATCACTGTATTTGGAGCAGTGGAATGAGGTTGATGGTTGTGTGGCTCTCTAAATATGCATGGCCATAATCTGATCTTAATTACAGGAATGTAAACTTATAAGTAACATCTAATCCAAGTTTTAGAAATAGAAGACTGTGGCTGGGGAGAGTTTCTTGCTCACAAGGGAAGGACTTAAAAAGTGTCGTTGCTGTGGTTAGTAATGAAAAATAGTAACCTAAGGCAGCAGGGGTAGCAATTCTAGTGTGCTGGTTTGCAGCCCTTGGTTTCACTTTTGTGTTCCTTATTGATAGTATCACACGGCATTCTTGCTGTCCAGCACTTACTGTCTCTGTCTTCTTTACAAACACATTCTCACATTAATCTCATTCGAAGGAATGAGAGGTAAAAATTATTCCCAACTTGTACACACTCTGCTCCACTCATGACTTTTGCTTCCAGTACCACATGTCCTACGCTGACCAAGAGCGCTACGAGAATGAGGAACGGCCGGAGGTGCAGAGGCAAATTCTGGCTGAAATCGCAAGGAAGCTGCCGGTGTACACCCGGACGGGGAGTGGAGGTCAGCTGGGCACAGAGCTGCAGCTCATCAAGCAACTGAAGCAGCACATGGCAGTCCAGATGATGCTGCCGACCAGCCAGCAGCACGCTCCTAATGCCACTGCCTGCGCTGAGTAACTCCCGTGCAAATAGTTTTAATGCCTTTTCTCTTAGACTTTATCGTTTGGGAAAACAGCAAAGCCTTGAACACTTCTGCTCATCTTCAGTGGGGTACCAGGTGCTGCCTTTGAGAAGCACTCTTGTTACCCTGTGTATTTACAGTCCAAAAGCCTGTTTGCCTTGCCTTTACTAATAGCAATAGAATGACAAAATCTGTTGTTGTTTCTAGTTAAAACGCAGTTTAGCTTAGAGTTACAGGACATAACTCTGTGAACAGATTTCTGGACCTTGATCTAAATTAAATGCATACTGCACTCCTTTAGAAGCCAAAAAGAAACCCAAGTTCATATTGGTGGCTTTGACTTGATTGTTTCTGTCAGACAAGGAAAAGAATGCTGAAGTGAGGACTTGCTCTATAGACAACTATCAAACTGGAACGTATGTAAAGTCTGAGTAAACATGGAAGCTAGAGAGAAGTATACCATTTTGTTCTATTGCTTTTAAGCTGCTTGTCTGCTTTACAGTGAAGATTATCCCCCACCCAAGAATGATGAGCGTTGCTTATCCGGTTATGACCTGGCAGCAAAAACCAGCAGTGAACACACTGATCTTTTGAAAAGATAGAGGAAAGAACATGAGTAGTTAGGAAATGAACAAAATGTAAACTAACAGGTGAAACAAAAGGCTTTTCTGTTATTTGCTAGTGTGTCTTAATTTGCTCTCTGTGTCTTTAATTTCAGGCATTCGATTCTGTGATAGGTGCCAGCTGATAAAACCCGACCGTTGCCACCACTGCTCTGTATGTGCTGTGTAAGTTACTGGATTGTTTTGTGAGTAGAGTCACTCCAGAGGCATGCAATGGGCTGGGCCTTCACATGGCTTTTTAGGTGTAAAGGTCCTCAGATGGTCTCTGCATTTCTGCTTTGTCACCCTGAAGTGTTTGCAGCTCCCACACCTACAAGTGTATCAATATTGGTTGTTAGGAAGTATATCATCTAGTGAAAATTAACTGATTAACCTAGGCAGGTTTAAATAAAGTATGATTTTTTACTTTAAAAATATATGTATTTGATATTCCAGACCTGTACTTGTGGTGTTTTGCAAAAGTTTTAATCCCTCTAGGGCAGAAATCAGTTTCCTATATTTTTACCTCACAGAAAGACATTGCTGAAATGTGATTGGCTCGAGAAAGGAATAAATGTTCCATCTTAAAATTGTACTTACCTTAGAAAATTCAAAGAGAGAGTATCATCTTGAGTTTGTCATGTAGAAATCTCGCCAAAAATCAAGGATTTCACTGTTGCTCTGCAATACCACATAAAAATCTGGTATTCTTTTTCCTCCTTTGGCAGATGCGTGCTAAAAATGGATCATCACTGCCCGTGGTATGTTCTAGATGTTGGTTTGTAGTTCTCTGCAAAGCTGTTTGAATCCATTTCTTCCATAGAATAGTGTCTATGTGCATCTCTTATTTTACACCATGCATCCCTTTATGTTGGGAAAGTTATCAAATGATCACACTTTGAAATGGCCTGAAATATTTGATATTTTGAAAGACAGATCATTCATGTTTGTTCCATGAACTCTGCAAAGTAGCTGTTATGTCAGTATGAATTCAAACCCATCTGCTAATTCAGTCTCTGACTATTGTTCAGATTTTAAAGGGACTTCAGCATAGCCTTTAGTTTGGGGCGTCTGATTGTTTCAGCATGCAGTTGGTGGTTGCTTTCAATGGTAATATTTGCACACGGGTTGCTTTTGAAACGGTGCCTGCCACCTGTGCATGGTCACAGACAGTTTGTGTAGAATGGTGCATGGATGAATCAAGCTTTGTACTTTTTTGACAATTGCTGCCATGAAATTTCTTAAACTCTTCCTTTTTTCTTAAAAAAAAAAAGGAAGATTTCAGAAATCAGAAGCAACACAACCATATCCCCACCTGAACCTCCCTGGTAATCCCAAATTTTAGAGGATTTTTTTAAAACCTGAGTTTTCAAACATCCTACTATTTTTTTTTTTATTGCCTTCCTTTGTTCCTTTTTAGAGGCTTCCTGTGCTTGGAGAATTATAACCAAATTTGGCCAGACTTGGTTTGTATGGAAACAGACCAACAGTGGCGAATCTGGCTCCTGAGTTTTGCCAGTGAATACAGTAACCCAGAAATCTCAGACCCAATTAGCTCTGCAGACAAGAATCAGACACTGAGTAATTAAAGCCTCTGTGACAGACCTACCAGTGGTGCCAACTGCAAAGCAGATTCCAAAATGACAAACTCTCCCTGTACTGGGCATAGCAAGGAGTTTGCAAGTGAAAAACAAAGAGACCTCAGATCTGTTTCACGTTGACCACTAAGGGGAGCCAGGTACTGCCAAAATGGGGTGGTGTCATCCAGAGGCTTTGTGAAAGCAAAAGAATTGTCGTGTTCATTGTGTTACACCTGTGTGCTGAACAGATCCTGATTTCAACTTTGCTTTTGTTCTCCAGGGTGAATAACTGCATTGGATTTTCTAACTACAAATTCTTTCTCCTGTTCTTAGCCTATTCTCTGTTGTATTGCTTGTATATTGCTGCAACAGTCTTCAAGTATTTCATTCAGTATTGGACAGTAAGTTGTGAAATCTGGTTCCTTTTTCATATCCTATGAGTCTGGTGGGGTTTAGTCACTCCTGTTACTTTTTGGCTTATCAGTCACTGAAGGGTCTGCATTTCAGCCTGGGCACTTTTTTGGGTGTAGCTCCCATGATAGGTGTGAACTGCAGAAAGTGAGAAGCAAAGAGACCTCAGGAATTTCACCCTGTAGAGTCAGCTCCTGGCAAAAAAAAGTGATGTCCTTTCCCTTTTCTTGTGTTTGCATGTACCTATCTCGGAATCTTTGGTATCAAAGCATAACACCCTGGTGTTCCTCTTTACACATTTACTGAACAATATGAAAACCCCCTGTTTATTTTCTAATCCCCAGATAACTCCTTTCTCAATTGAAAAGTTGGCTGAAATAAAGTATGCTGTTTGCTTGATTACTGATTCCCATTCACATGCAAGCAATGCCAGCTGACAGTTCCAGGGAGACTCTGCCCTTCTGTCTCTAGTTTCCATGTGTCCTCAACTGCTAACGCTGTAGGACAGTGTTTAAGTAACTTCTTTACTGTGCACTAATTCTTTACATTTCTCTTGTTTTCATGGCTAATCACTTACATGAAATGCTTCCAGAGACCCTCACGGGATGCTGGCTGGAATTGCTTCTTAGGCTGAGAAAAGCAGAGACTTGAGCTCTGTGGCTGCATATATGGGATAGGCAAAGGCTGAGAAGAAATTTGTTCCCTTTGTCCCCATAGTCTGTCTGTAGGTGTGTGCTTAGGAGGAGCTCTGGCACTTGAGTCTTCTACTGCAGAAGGAAATCAAGACCCTGCCTGGCTTTTAGACATTGCCAAACCATCTGTGCTCTGTCCCAGTATTATTTGAGCGCTATAACCAGGCAGGCCAGGTTTGCTTGGTGTGCCTTATATTGCAAGGGGTGCAGAACCTCAATACATACCCAGGAAACTCAGCAGATCATGAACAGGGCTTCATGAGTTTGCACCCACTTGTGCACAGGTGGGGCCATGTTACATGCAAGGAGGTGGTTGCAAAACCCCACTCTTTCTGTTTTGGGTACAGGAGGGGAAATGAGCCAGATCATTTCTTTGTCTCTTCTTGCTTTTTTTCAATAAGATGTGACTTTTGTGTATACAAAACAAAGATTTTCCAGCTTTTATTTGTTCTTATCACTGTGTTCTGTGTTCCAGGGTGAACTGACTAATGGACGTTCCAAATTTCACGTCCTTTTTCTTCTCTTTGTGGCAGTCATGTTCTTTGTAAGCCTTATGTTTCTGTTTGGCTACCACTGTTGGCTCGTTAGTAGAAACAGGTCTACTTTAGGTAAGTCTCTGGCCTCTTACTTCTTTCAGTAAGACACACCAAAAGTGCTGTATGAAGAAAAAAAGCATTTGTGTTCTGCTTCTATACATTCCTGCTGGTTTATGAAGGAGGAAGATTTAAGAGCTTGGCACAATGCTGCAGAAGTTTCTCACTTCACATGAGCTTCATTTATTAGTTGATGTGACAAAAGCTTTGGTAGGGAAATGAGAACCTTAAAGTGTGAAAGTCTAATGATAAAAAATGCTCTGCATAATTATATTTGCTGTTAAATGAATGCAGCTTTTCAAGAGTAAAGGTTCCTTATGCTCGCATGCTGGATTGCCTCCTAAACCAGCTCAGTAAGATTGGGAAACACAGTGTCCATCTTCACTGACAAAGACATTATGCAGTGTGATTTTTGTCTTTCCTCAGATAAGAGTTTTGGATATAGTTTTATAACAAAACTACACAATCAATCAGATTTTGTGTACTTATTAACTTCAAAACTCATTTAATGGAGAACTGAAGCTCATCTATCCCAAAACATCACTCTGCAGCAGCTTAGAAAGGAGATAAAATTGTTTCTAGTACACTCTAGGTTCTCCTCCCCTCTCTTTCCCTAATCTTATGTCTCACCATAATAGAGGGTCTATTTGCATATGTTTGTTCCTAATTCATCTTCATTATATCATTAATGAATGAGGCAATTCAAATCTCCAGTGCCACTTCTGAAATATGCATTGAAGACCAACCTACTTAATTCTGCAGATTTTCTTCCTTTAGAAATTTCTACCAACAAATCTGAGGCCAAGATCTTTTAGTTCTCCAGATAAAACAAACCACTTGCAGTTCAGTTTGACTGTTCCCTAAGGTTCAGTTGCAAGACCAAACTCCTGCCTGGAGTTTGAAAGTCTTTACAGACCTACAAAATGAAAAACAAAAGCCCCTCTATTACTTTGAAACTTGGTGTCTTTGCAATGCTAGTTGATAACCTGTTAAATCCTGTTGTCTTTAGATGGCTACAGCACACAATCGTGTTTCTGAGTATTTGGTGTTGATTTTCATGTTTTCTCCACTGAAATTGTGTGTAGAGGCTTTCTCAGCTCCAGTGTTTCAAAATGGCCCAGACAAAAATGGATTCAATCTTGGCTTTGTAAAGAATCTTCAACAAGTGTTTGGAGAAGAAAAAAAGCTCTGGTTGCTACCTATTGCCTCTAGGTAAGTAAGAATTAAGTCAGTGCTGAAAGGTGACACAATTGACTGAAGGGACTAGGGACTTCTAAACGTCTGTGACAGCCTCGTGTGTTCTGCCTGTTCCTGAGAGGTTTGGCTGCTCTGTGCATCATCATAAAGGCACCACAAACATCGTCTCTGTTAATCCTGTTTGCCATAAGTCTGGAAAGGGAAGGGCTTGGAGGGCTAAATGTGCTGCAGAGGGTGTTTGAACTCTTTCTGGACTGGTGTGGCATGTGTGTGGATGGGTGTTCTTTCCTTCACCTGTTAAACACCGTTTCTGCCACAGGAGTCTGTTTCTTAATGTAGGGGGAAAAGTTGTTTTGGTACTTAAGAGTCCAGTAGTTAAGAGCAAGTTTCTAGATACAACATGTCAAAGTTGTCACTCTTCAGAGTCACGTGCTGCTTTTTACAATGTCCTGCTCTGCCTTTTTCCACGCAGCCAGGGTGATGGACATTTTTTCCCAATGAGAGCTTTGTGTGAATCTCAGAATCCTCTCCTAGCCAATGAAGAGCAGTGGGAAGATGATGGAATAGATGCAGAGCCTCATGGTAAGGTAACACTAAAGGCAATCAGTTGTGTCTTGACCTACAACTAAAGAATTCCAGAAGCTGATCAAATTAAAAAATGGTGTGTGCTAAGTCATGGGGCAGCTCATGTCAGAAACCTCAGTTACCATGTCTGAGGGTTCAGAGATCCTGTCAGTAAATTGAGGATGGGCTCATGTTTTTTCTTTACTCCTGCTTTCTCACTGCTGCTTCACTTTTTTGTAAGGCATCAGCAAACAAAGTGCTCTAAGCTTAGTTTTCAGTTGCTTTCAATAGAAGTGAACCAGTATGGTTTTCTGACCAGAAAGACCTGAAATGTTCCAGCACAACTGGAAGGTCTTTATATGTCTTAGTGGCTTTAAAGCTTGTGACTCGGTTATAAAGTAGATAAAACCAGTATTGGAGTAAGCTCAGTTTAAAATCTGCTGTTCAGTTATCTCTGACAAATGGTTGTCTGTTTTTGTTTGGAATGATTGTTAAAAACACACTCCCATCCTTCATGAAAAGCGTTCTCAGCGAGATAAACAGATTTGCTTCCCTCTAACTACTTTGGTTTTTACCATACAGATTCCAGTGAAGCTGCATCTCTTGCCATAGAAATGGAGACATAGCAGTTTGAAAATGCAGCAGCACGAAGCTTGTTCAGAAAGGTCAGTGTTTCTTTGTTACCTTCAAACCAGTGGCTCTGCAGGGAAGTTGATAGTATTTCACCAGTATTTTTCCATCTTATCCAGAAGTGTATTGTTTAAGAGAAGCTAAAAGCAAACAGTGGCTCTCCAGGAGTCCTGGGCTGATGCTGATGTGGTTACCACCAAAACCTAAAGCCTTCTTCGTAGGGGAGGTTGCAGCTCCACTGGTAGATGTGTCAGGAACAACTCTTGCCACTAACTGATACAAGTGCAAGGTTAGAAGTTGGTTTAGTGATTCAAGAATGGTGTGAGAAGGTGCAGATACAGTCTGGAAAGAAACCGAAGTTGACAGCCAAGTTGCAGTGACTTGTAATGCCCACGTCAGCTGCTACTGTCTTGTCAATCTTTTTTCACCATAGAGAAACTTGGGTACAACAACAGCTGGTAGTTTGGGGAAGATGCTGCCACAAGAATGTTCCCTGTTCTGTAATCTCTTCTGACATTGGTGGCAGCAGGGAGACACCCTGCACGTGGCCTGTCGCAGTAAAGCTGCAGCCTCTTGAGGTTCCATGAAACATTTGCACAGTGGAGTGTCACTGCCCATGATCCTGGGAGTCTCCTCTGCTGTCCCATGGGCAGGTGGTGGAGGGGTCAGACAGGTGCCCCTGTTTCCCATGCCTGTTGAAGAGCTGGATTTGTGTGGCAAAGGGCTGGAGCCCACAGCCCAGTTCTGCACACAAGAGACTTTACAAATGGGCTTCTTATATATTGTAGATGTGATTCCATTTTTTTTCCATTGAGAAGAAAAGCCCCAAAGTATTTTTTCTGTCAATAGTGGGGACTGCACACTGACCTTCTACTGGGGGAGTGAAAAAAAATGGCATCTTCCTGGCATTCTGCCTGGATTTAAATCAATGCCCAAAGTCAGGGTTAGGCAGCCATCCTAACTCAGGTGACTGCTTATAGCAGCACATTTCTCTTAATTTAAATTTCAGCTTCCCTCTCAGGAGCCAACATCCCTTCTCTTGGCATGGACTTGAGTTTTGAGGGGCAGCAAACAAGTGGATCTTCAAGATCAGACAACATCCTGAAGTACTGTCTGATTGGAATCTGCATTCTAGAGTGCTTCTCCAGAAATCCTGATATCCAGACCTTTCAAGGCTTTACAAGTTTGAGTTAGAGTGAGAGTGGTTGTGGCCAATCTTATTTGGCTTATTTGCTTTCTTTATTTTGTAAATAATATCTATTTTTTATTCAGAACAGGTGAAGGTATGATGTCAGTGCGTCTCCAAAGGCCTTTTCATTTTGCAGACATCAGGGACTTGAGTTACTGACATTCTTCTAAGCCATAATATTCTTGGGGGTGGTATTTATTTTGAGACTGATTCTCCAGCCTGCCCTGAGAAGTGACATTTTCTAACGTGTTTAAGGTTCTCAGTCCGTTCAGCTCAGTGACAGACTCACTTATATTTGGCACTAAGTTGATTGTTGAATGTGTGTTGAAAGGGAAAGTGCTGAACATGCATTTTTTTATATATGCATGTGCAGCTGTGACATTCACATTGCCAGTAACAAGATTCAAGAATATTGTGGCTGTAGATTTTATTAAAGAAAAAAAAATGAGGAGGGTGGGTGTGATTGTTTTAGAGTTCTAGTGCCCTGTAAGCCCAGTCCCACTTGCAGGCACCTAAAATGCAAAAGAGAACTTTGCACGGTACAGTTTGTACTAATTCCTAGGGCTAAAAAATCAAGTCACTCCTGGGTCAGTGTTTGATGGGAATTTGTGTGTTTGGTGAAGTCAGAAGATGTAAACTGGAAACACAGGAGTTGGAAATGTGCACTGAAGTTCAGCTCCAGCAGTGGTGTTTGGAGTTGACACCCCACGAAGGTGGAGTTTGGCTCATAATGCTGAAGTGACAGCTGATGCACTGAATTTGTTCAGACTTCTTCCTCAGTGAATGTAGTGACAGGTGGTTCAAAGGTTCTTCAGCACAAAGAGGTGATTGGGTTTTGTCTTCATTTGGCTCATATGCAGTTGAAGGAAGAGATCTCTGGTTTTATTCTGTGGAATGGAACAGGGTTTGGTGGCAGGGTTATAAGCTTTTTTCTGGACCTGAGTCCTTTTTTTTTTTACCTGCATGATTCAGACCTGGCAGCTCCCTGGCTGGTGTGTGAATTGGGTGCATGCTCACAGTGTCAGCATACTGCCTTTAAGATCATTCGTTGCCATTCCCCATGGCAGTTTGTGTTTGGTTCTCAGCCTGTTTGTGGTGACAGTGACTACAGCAGCAGTTTGCATGTCATGAGAAATTACCTGAGAAGTATCTGTTTAGTGACAAAGTCTTCACCTACACACTAACTCCTCTTTTCCTGTGCTTACTCTGCCTCTGCTACCACTGGAAATGTGTTCATGAGAAAGAAGAGAGTGTTGCAGGTATTTAGGGTAGAAGGGTTTTGTTGGCTTAGCTTTATGTAGCCAAGGGCAGTGGATCTGAAAGGAAAGGCTGGTCCCCTGGCCACGAGGCTGCTCAGCCGTGTGGCCCAGGCCTCTGGCTGCATCGTGGTGCTGGTTGCTGTCAGGGTTACTGGGATGAGACCATGGAAGCTGGAGTAGGACCAGCAGATGCTGCCTATGATTCTGCCACCAGCCATCAGGTACTAATGACAATGGCTGGAGTGGCAGCCAGGGCTGCAGGTGTCAGACTGGCTAGGAGTGTGAAAGGGCTGAACACCACCACAGCTGCAGGACCTTAAATCAGGGCACACAGGTGTGAGTTCAGGCACAGCACAGCCTCTCTTCCCTTTGCCCTGCCTGGGAGGGAGGAGCTGCTCTGCTCTCAGAGCTTCCCCAGGTGGGTGTCACTGTGTGGGAGCCCCAGTGCTCCCACTGGACCTTGCTGCTGTACTGACCACTGACAGCCACCTCCTCACCCCTCTCCCTTCCCTCCCACTTACATTCAGGTACACTGATCTCTTTAAAAAAATAAGATAGATAAAACATCATATTGATGTTTCTATGGATGGTATTGTGGCAAGTCCTCTCCTTGGCCAGTGAGGCCTGGCTGAAGGATTGAGATTTCTGCAAGCCTCACTGCACTGCAGCTTTGTCTCTTGCTGAATTGGTACGGGATGTTTTTGGAGCAGAACAGGATTATCTCTTTAAACAGGCTGTTTTCAGCAGCCCATACCTGGTGCATCGTGTGCTGTCAGTGAGGAAATGCAGGTCACTTCCCCTGGCACAGAGCAAGGAGTGTTTCCTTCCTGGACAAACCACAGCTGCAGCTCCCCAGACCCTTCACTAGCTGTATTGTCTCAGTTCTGTTTGCAGCCCATAGGGCTGAAAGCACAACTCAGTGTTAGTTACCAAGCCTGCATCAAGTCTGTAACACAACACAAATGTAAAGTGTTGGAGGGCGGGGAGTGGGAGAGGATTTCCCTTTTCTTGCCCAACCATGTGCTGTGATGTGTTGAGGCCCAGCTGCCTCCCACAGCTGCTGCAGCAGCAGGACACTTGCTGTGTGTAACAGGCTGATGGGCAGGAGTGGCTGTGAGCAGGTGAGGCAGGTGCTGCTCACCAGAGTCTGGTGTGACTTCAACAACTCAAGGGTCAATATTTTCACTTCAGTGACTCCAGTGGTACAACTGTTTGAAATTGATCCATAGTACTTGAAAACACTCTGATTTTGTTGCTCTTTTTCCCATTCTATCAGCTTCTGCTTTGTTACAGAACACTTGCTAAAATAACCTGACCCCAGTGTTTGTCAAAGATGGGTTTGTGATCTTCACCATTCCAACCTCGGAGCAGTGGGATCCAGTTTCCTGCGTTGTTTTTCTCTCTTCCCCAACTCTCCCATTTCATTTCCTGCCTTCAGTTTGGAATGTAAACCGTGGGAAATAAAATGTACACTTATAGCTCAAACGTGAGCTTATTAAGTTGGTTCTGCTCTCGTGCTGCTTGAAATAGGGTTTTACCTGTATGAGGTTTTAAGATTTACAGCAGCATTTGTGAAACCAGTGAGTAACAGACACTGGTTGGAAAAAAGGTGTTACATTGAGGTGGAAAAAAAACCCCCAATGAGAGGGACCAAGAGCTCATCTTTGCTTCTGACTGCAGTTGTGCTCCAAAAGCACAACCTGCTTGTGTCCAGCAGCTCAGTGAGCTGAAGGCATTCCTGCTCTGCAAGCACTTGAACTTTCCTTGAGCTAAACCTTGGGCAGAGTCCCATGGGAAGCCTGGAAACAAAACCCCTTGTCCTGCCCATCTCCTTTCTGGACTGGGAAGGTGTGTACTGCACCATTGGAACAGAAAGGGAAATCCAGCAGATTCTGGAAAGTGTTGGTGTATTTTTTTCCCAGGGAGGATGCAGGAGCCTGTGAGATGTGCAGGAGAAACTCCTGGCCTTGTGCTGATGTAAGGAACAGCCTGGGCTGGGCAGAGGTGGAGTTGATCATCTGATCAACTTGTAACAGCTTCCCTTTGGCTAGTAATGTGAAACAGAAAAGGTCGTGTTGTTTTATAAATTACTGTTTTTCATCTGAAAGTAACTCATTGACGTTTGTGGTGGAAATGAGTTACTTACACTCAGGATCTGATAACCACAGACATACCTGTACCTTTGGATTCAGCACTGAGAGGAGTTTTTACCCTTCTGCTGAGGGGTTTTGCTGAGAGATGCTCTGACTGGGCAGGACGAGGGGCAGCACTGGAGCTACAAGAACCATTCCAGGGCTCCTCCCCCTCGGCTGCTGCGGCCCCGGGCAGCGCAGCATCAGTTTCACCGCCTTGCTGGTTGCCTTCAGCCGCAGTTCGGGGCTCGGCGTGGTGCTGGCGGTTGTACGTGCGGACAGTCCCCGCTCTCCTGCTCCGGTTCTGCTCCACTAAGGACCTGCCGCGTTGTTGAATCCGGATTCCTCACCCTGTAATTGAGCAGGACTTGCACTGGGGATGTTCTCCTCAGTGTTGCTGCTGGCACAGAGACTTTTGATATCAAATGGGTTTTTACAGAAGATTTGGATACTTGTTTTTACTGTCTGACAAACCTTCTGCCTTTATGAGGAATGCTTTGTGTACGGGCCACGAGCATCTTCCCTGTGTTTGTATGGTTTGTACAGCCAAATATCCTGTACCTACTGCTTTGTCCTTTTCTATTATGGTTTATACTGGACAGCCTGCCCAGTTTGTACTGCACTACAGGCCAGGACTACATTAAAACCAGTTTGGGCTAATTTCTGATCCTTGTCAATGGTTATTTCCTGTGCCTCAGCCCACGCTCAGGCTCTTTCCAGAAGCTGTGATTAAGTGAAGCCACTGCCCAGAGAGAGGAAGGTTCTTGATTTTGCTCCGAGCCACCCTGTGCTGTGAAACACAACAGCTGGACTCAATGATCTCAAAGGTCTTCTCCAACCTGAACGATTCTGTGATGCGTTGGGGCAGCTCAGGCCTTTGCGTTCTGCTCATCCAGTGAGGTACACAGCACGGCATTTGCTGTGGTGTCCTGCAGCCCTGCTCTGTTCACAGTGTGGATTTACTGCAAGAACAATAATGGACCACATTGTCTTTATATGTAAATGTCCCTAAGTAACGACAAGGTGAGGTTCTGCCTGCTTCAAGCATTGGCTGTTGTGTCCTGGGCACTCAGAGATGCCGATGCAGTTACTGCACTGAGCGTTCTGCACGGGTGCTGAGCTACATGCTGCGCTTCTCCTTTGACTTGAAGCCATGTTGCTCTGCAAACTGAGCTAGCCATTGGGTTCCAATTTTTTGCCACAGCTTTCCTTTCAACCCTTCAACCAGAAAGTTTAGAGGCAGCACCTGAGCGCTGTGTGTGCCGCGTTGCTGGGGGCAGTGCTGCTCCCACCTGGTGTGTGCAGGCTGGTGGCTGCAGTGGGAAGCTGCTCTGTTCAGTGCTGCTGAGCAAGAGAACTGGGGATGCTTTACTCTTTGAAAATAATCTCTACAGAGCAAACTTTAAAGAGCTGTATCTTTAGTTCTTGGCCACCACCCAAAGAGTGAAACTTCTGTCAACAATTCCCTGTGGCAGCTCAGGATCACGTCGGGTTCCAAGTGTGCTCGTGGCATCAGCAGCCTTGGGAGTGGCTGCACGAGCTGGCACCATGAGAAATGAACTCCACACCTCTGGGATTTACTTGTTTTATTTTGCTCCTGCAAGCAGCCACAGGACAGGCTAGAGAAGAATAAATAAGTTAAAGCAGAGAGTGTAGCAAGGGATAAAACCCCCCGTTGAGATGCTCGGCTTTGTCATGAGAGCGCTTCCTTACCGTACCTGATGCCGCCTTCAGGCAGTAACTGGCCAGAACGGACCCAAGCCACGTATTTCCTCCTTTGGCCAAATATTTTGATACATGCCCTCAACCAACTCAATGATATTAAAATGTAGAAAAAAAAACCCCTCTTGTAAGATCCTAGAGGTTTGTTCCATGTGTCAGTCTGTTCCAAAGTACTTCTGTCCAAAGTGTGTTGGTGCCACAGGATGAACTTCTGTAGTCAAAATGGTGATCTCGGGGAACTCCTGGATGATGGATTTGGCACCTTCAGAGAGAGGGCAGAGGCAAAAAAGGACAGGTCAGCACCATGTGCTGAGGCAGGTAAGGCTGTTCTTCCATCTCCACGTCACACTTCTGCCTGGCCGCTGCCTGTGAGGAACAGCTTCCTCAGTTTAGTGGATTGCTTTTTGGGGTTTCTGATTTGGATCTTCCTTCTCTTTCCTGTACACGTGCACTCCCAACCCAATGTGGGTGCACACTGCCAGGATCATATCTGCAGTTGAGGGGCATTTCTGGTCATGATTTCTGTCATTTTTACCAGAATACACATTTTCCCACTTCAAAGAAACAAGCTGTTCTTTTTTTGGATCCCCTTTTACAAGGTAAGAGCTAAAACGTGCCGACAGGGCAGTTCTGTAGCTTCACTTCCTTGTGCTCCTTAGGGCTGGGACGAAGGCTGCACTCTGAGCTTAAAGGTCTCATGGAGCTGCAATGATTCTGTGATTCCTGCTCTCAGCAATCCTGCACCATTGGGGGTTTTGCCTTTGGGTGTAATGGGCCTTTGCCCTGCTGCTCGCCCAGCAGCTGACAGCTCTGTTTCACAGCTCAGCCAGAATCCCCTAAAGCCATCCCTCCCAAGCAGAGTGGTGCTGCTGTCGTTCTCTGCAAGGATCAGCTCCTCCCCTCTGTCCAAAGCACCTGACTGAGGTAACTTCCCGCTTAAACTGCCCCTTCTGCCCCCTCGCAGCCCCTCAACTTACCGTGAGGGGTGGAGAAGAGGCTGAGCAGGATGATGACACTCGGCTGTACGCCGTGTTCCACCAGAACTTTGACAGCCTCAATGACAGTATTGCCAGTACCTAAACGGTGGGAAAAGTGACATTTTTGTATGTTTTTCTTTCCCCTCTGGTTGAAGAACCTGTCCTAGGCCATCTGAGAATATCCTTGTGAAGGCTGAGTGATGACACTGCCCTTGCCCAGTGGAGAGCTGTCACCTCTGCAGGCGTTAATTGTAGAAAATGCTGGTCTCCTGGTGAAGGAGCTTCATCTCCATTCTGAAACAGCCAACTCTGACAGCTTTCAAGCACCGAAGTCAGCAGATTTTATTAAAGCCCTGAGGCAAGAAAGCTCATCTAAAATAATAAAATGCCAATTAAGAGCTCCATGTGTAGAACCAGAGTAAGACTGGAGAAGTTGCTTCATCCTGACCAGCTCCTTACCACACTGACCAGGTTCTTGGGTGTTTTGGTAGCGCTCACTGCACTGAATTATTTTAATAATTTACTTGTAGCATTACAATATTAATCCCAAAATGTCTTCTAATAGCATGAGAGAAACACTGAGTCTTTTCTGATGACATGATTTTAACAATGTAATATCAAGTCTTAATGCTTCAGCCTTTCTCACAAACACAGGAATGCCCAAGAGATCTGCTCTGCATTCATGCTGCTGCAGGCTGACTCGTCTCTGCACTGGCACAGCTTGATCAATTCCCTACTGCCTCACCTCCATCAAGGCAAAAACCTGATCAAAAACCTGATTTCCCTTTCAATTCAGTGTCCAGGTGAGTCTAATGCACGTGACGGTGAGAGACACTCACTCAGTATCGGGTACATCAGCAGCACTTTCCTCCTGTAAATGTCTGGGGGGAACTTGGCATAGTACACTTTGGCTCTCTGCGTCTCCTCGTCGCTCTGGATCAGGATCTTCCCGATGCGGATGGACCTGCAGCAGTCCCGTAAGCCCTGTTCCATTGCCTCTCCTCAGAAGCAGCAGCCAAACAACAACAACAAACCGTTACATGCTATGAATCGGCACAAGCACAAGCTGCTGCAACCAAACAGACTGTCCCAGGGCTGCCTCAGGGAGGGAGAGAGTTTTGCTCAGTCCTGTCTGTTCAGATGACTTGAAGCTGTTTTCCTTTTTTCCCTGTTTGAAGAGGAAACTGAGCCCTCTTGGTGTTACTTCTCTTGGGTATTAGTGTTCCCATACACTAGTGCTGGGCTCTCAAAGGTGAGAAGCAGAGCTCTGGGGTTTGGAGAAGGTGGTTGAGCTCTGCCCAGCGCAGGGAGCTGTGGAGCCCCTGGATTTCACATCCTGGATCCAAAAGGCTCCACAGCATCCGGCAAAGGGACAGCTCAAAACTCACCTGGATGAGTTCCTGTGTGCCCTACTCTAGTGCTGCTCTGGCAGGGAGGTTGCACTGGATGAACTTTTGAGGTCCCTTCCAGCCCTTGAGGTTCTGTGATTCTGTGACAGGGGCTCTGCCCCGGCCCCAAGCAGAAGTGGCCAATGGTGCCCAAGGAAGGGCAGCTGGGCTGTCAGCAGCTGCTGGAGAAGAGGCAGCTGGGAGCTGCTGCAGCTGTTTGGCTGCTACATACAAGGTAAGTGAAACATGTCACCTGACATTGTGTGATTGAAGCTACCTAAAAAAGAGTTAACAACAGGCAGTTTTGGGTACAAGTTTGCTGTAGAGGAGCCTTGGTGCTCAGGAAGAAGCTGCTGCCAGGTTTCCCAGCCCCCAGCCAGATCCTACCTACCGCTTCTCATGATGCTCACACCACAGTTTCCCTTTTCGAATCGGACGCCTTCGTACTTGTGTCCTGTGACAGGAAACAGAGCAGAGACCTGGTGTCAGGGCAATCGCAGCTCCTCCTGCCCCACCTGAATGTCCCTTGTGAGGACACCGTTTGAGGTGACATGGTGTGGATGGAGCCAGGGTCCCCCAAGGCCCAGGTGACAGCGGTGAGCTGAACACCTTACAACAGGCAGCAGGAACCAGCCTGCACCCACAGCCTGCAGCCCTCCAGCAGGCAATGGGAACAGGGACAAAACCCCCTCTGGTAAAGGACCTATGCTTTTCTTTTTTTTTTTACCCTTAAAAATCAGGTCAGAGAAGTGGCACAGCAGCAATCCCTTCCAAGTATGTGTTTTATAGTTTGTGGTGGTCTGTGATTACTTTAAATGAAGGACACTGCAAAATAAGGGTAACAGTATGGCCCCCTAGAGTCCAGGTAAGTGTAGTCTAGTGCCGCAGGTGGAAAAGCAAGAACAGAAACAGGATGCTACAATGCTCCTCTCACTGTGTTCTCACTCACTGAAAGAAAATAACGTGAGCAATGGTATGCATGAGGTAGAGGTGTTTGATGGGTGCCCATGAGGGTGTCCTGTTTCTGTGCCCAGAAGGTACCTGTGAACACGGTGTCTGACAGTTGTTTGGAGGGGGAAAAGCTCATTACAGCTGCACAGGAATTCCAGCAGAAGCATCTGGATGATGCTGCCTGTCACATGGTTGAGTTTTAGGCAGTGCTGTGAGTGGGTCTCTTCCAACTCCACATACTCTCTGATTCTATAGCAGTTTCTTTTTTTTGGTGTCAGTTACATTTCCACTTCCAACCCTACCTGGGGGAGGAGTCATTTCCCACGTACCTGTCGGAGTGGTCACAGTACATTCTGTGTATGGCAGTTGATTTAGTCCCTCCTCAACCACAAGCCTGATCTGTAGAACCAAAGAGATCGGTCAGCTCAAAGGGATTTGTTATTTATGGAGATAAGATACTAAATGTTAGTAGTTTTTACAAGTACTAGGTGAACACCTAACAGCCTGAAGGGTCTCAAAGGGTCTCTTTAATAGTAGTTAGGGACTGGATTTAGACATCTTTTGGGAGTGATGCCTATGTTTTGTGCAGAACCCAAATGAAAGCATTACAAAACAAAATTGGGGTAAAGGGGAGGCTCATCAACAACCATAAACTGACTTTATTTCCATCTGGCAGGCATAGGCATCACAGACAATTTTTTCTCGACTATGAGTGAGGCACCAATGCCAACTTCATTTGCTGACAGAAAATACTTGTGCAAAAAGGGAAAATTTCACCCCTCTCAGTTCCTCATCAGACAGGCTCTGAGGTCTGCTTTCACATCTATATTTCTGTGACTGAACTGCAGTGGGGCTGCCAGAACAGCTCCAGAAGCTGCAGCAAGGTAAATGCCCCACTGAGTGCCCAAAGACAGCTCAGCAGATCCAGAAATCTCTTCATCACCTTCTTCCTCTGGCACCTGCCAGCTCTGTTTGCCATGGGCTGCTTCCCCATCTCAGCAGGGTCATCTCTACTGGAGGTGCAGCTGGGAAGCCACACACCCCTCCAGCCTCAAGCAGCCAGCAAGCCTCTAGCTCTCCCCTATATCTGTACCCCAGACAAAGCTACCAAAATGTATTAACCTGAACCCAGAATGACTGCCCACGGAAGATGCTCTGGCTATTATAGATGGAAACATTCTCTCTGCTAGCAAGGCAAAGATTCACAGGGCAGAACTGCTCAAGGAAAGCTACTGCCAGGAAAAGATGAACCCTGCTAAACATAACTCACCATACGATGGCAGAAATGAGGTGACTGCAGGTGCACTCACTTCAGACATGATGTTAGAGCCGAGCAGACTGGAAGATGTTTATGCTCTAGTCCCTAGCACACAGGCAGCTTCTACTACAAACAGTCCCTTACATTCACAATCCTTCTTTGAAGATAAGATTTAGACAGTTTAGTACAGTTTTTTTTTTTCCTGGAGTTGGGTTTGTGGCAGCCATGCTCAGAGCTGATGCTCAGACCCAACCAGTGAAAGTCAAATGGTAACATAATATGACGGGAGTGAAAGCCTGAAAAAGCAATTCATGGGGTGGTGTTTTCACTGTGGCAAAACTGCACATGGGAGACAGGTTCTTGTAGGTAAGGACACCAGCTCTACTGCCTTCCTCCTCCTCTTCTTCCTCCTGTCTCTCTGCAGGTAGGGCTTTTGGCTCAGTCTTTTGAGTCAGTCACTTTAACCTCAAGACTGAAGGTACCAGTTCTACTGAAAGGAGTATCTTGTCACATAAAACAATCCAAGAAATCCTTCATTTCATTTTGGGTTTCACAAAAAAGAACCTGAAACTGCAAAACCTGGGAAGAACAAGGTGCAGCTGAGCCACTCTCACAGGTGGTGGCTGTTTATTGGGCTGTTCCTAGTTATCCAATGAACTGTAGAGAATTTGTGTCTACTTAAGTGGTACCTGCTGAGAACTGCTGGCATAGGACAAAGCTGAGGCTGTGACTTTTGGCCTGTCCCTTATGAAGTACTATTGGCAAAGATGGCGCTCCAGTCAGTCACTGGATCCATGAGTGATGGGATTCACTGGCTTGTGCCTTCGCTGTTCTCAGGGAATGGGAATGTAAGGAACATCCTCAAGAAGTGAAAAGCAGGTAGGAAAGTAGAAAAGGTGCAATGATAAAAAACTCTGCAGTAACAATCTTAGGTTGTGGTCAGACCTAAAGCCTAAGCAAGACTAAGATTGGGCTCACCAGAGGAAACCTGCCTGCTGTAGCAAATGGTGCTGGTGACTGAATGGTATCTGGACTCATCTTTGCTAGATGGAGAGAGAAAGACTTTCCTTGTTAATGAATGTGGATTTACAAGCAGCAAACACCCTCATGAATACAATGAAGTATATGTGTGGGTGTGAGCGTTGTGGTTGTCTTTAATCACGTAATTCAAATGAGATAAAGGTTGTGTTCCCAGCAGTCTTTGTTCTGACTTAGTAAAACGTGTGAAAACTTCAAATTGCTTTGTCCCTGCTAGCAACTACCATATGGCTAAAAACACGTTCCCAGTGTGGCTCTACCCAGAGCTACTAATCTAATACACAGCAAGTGCCGGGAGGCATTTCTGCGTGCAAGCAATTGGCAACATCTAGACTGTAAGAAATTGTACAGCTCCGTTCACAAGATCAAAAGTACTATTTCAAAGTAAAACTGAATTATCTCTAGCTTCTGTGCATCTGGTTTTAAACAGTATTCTCCTATTACCACTGCTCTCTGTCCTGAAGTAGCTGTGTTTGATAATAACATGGTTTCTGGAAGCCTTTGAGATGAAAGCAGCCCATAACACAGAACAGAAGTCACTGTACAGAAAGTTGCTGTCAAACAGTGATTTCCTTTGTGTGGAGAAGTTGCTCTCATGCCACCATGATTCTATCCTGAAAGACTCATTTTATGGAAGAGGTACAAAGTACAATGCCAAGAAGAAGAAATTCTTCACCTACCAGACGATCAGCAGAAAACACGAAGTCTCCTCTGCTGGATTTCCTGAAAAAGGTAACAATTTGTGCTTTAAATTGGGGAATAATTTTAGGGACATTGCTTAAATATTATATGAATTCAAAGACAATATAATCTAAAGTCAGCTCAGAGAACAGTCTCCTACTATATATACAAAATTTATCCCAGAGATTCTTCATGTAACAGTCAACTAAAGCAGGGGTTTGCCTCTTGCTGCTGACATCACTGTACCAAGAGTGATTAAAGCATGAAAACACAAAGATGATATTCTGTAAGTTTTTCCATTGTTCCATCTGAGTTCCCAAACACCTCCCAAGCTCAGATGTGCACCAACCTGGTACATTCTGAAAGAACTTCTCTCCACCTGCTAATCAGAAACCATGGGACACCAATAATGCAGATCCCCAGCCCTGAGCCAACACACCTGATAAGCAGGTTATATAGCCTGTCTTATCTGGAATCCGTTCCTAGTGTGACTAGATTAGTGAACTTGAGAACAAAACGAGCAGAGATCCCATGAAAACATCTCTCTGTCCTCTTAATAGCTTCAGGGCAACTTTTTGCTCATGTGAGTGCATGGCTTTTGGCCCCTTCAGGAGACAGAATCTGCTTCCTGCTGCTCCCAACTGTGTGGGTGCCACCTGAAAAGCCTGAATTATAAAAGCAGTTTTTGACACCTTGCTTCTCATGTCAAAACCAACTCTCACTACACATGAGTCAGACAGGTTTCCAGTTAAGGAGCCAACAGCAGCCTTAAAAACGCTCAAAGCATCAACATTATAAGCAAGTGCTTTTAAATGACATTTTCTATTAATGCCAGCAGGCCCATCCCTCTCATGTTCCAACTGGGATACTCTGGATGCCCCCTGAAATACCATAAAGAGAGTTTTACATTTCCTCTCCAAGATTCTGCAACATTTTGTCTTTCCATGAGTGAAAGTCAGGAGGTTTGTCTGCTGCTTTCCTGGGCAGCTGGCAACTTACAGCTGTTCCAAAAAGAAAGTCAGGCTTATCTAATCTCTTTCCTTCTGCTAACAACACTCTACTAAAAGTGCTGTTGGTTTTTCCTTTTTTTTCATAACTTTCTGCTACTTTGTCTTTCTGGTTAATGTCAATGCCCAAAAAAACCCCCAATCTCACAAAAACCTACCCTTAAACCCCTAATCACACTAACTGATCTTAATAAGACTTTTTGAAGGAACTCATTTCCGTCTGTGGTGTGTATGAATATTTTGTGGAAGAGGGAAGCAGCGGGCTGTGCAGGTGATGTATCTGGGCTCTTCCAGACTATGGCATTTCAGGAAATGTTGCCATATTTCATGAATGGGTGGCAAAACAAACCAAATCATGTCAGAACTGCAGTTCTGATTGCAAAGCAATGCATGTGTGGAGTGAATACTGTCAGTTATTAAGAGAGATTGCTAGGCTTTATGTTAACTACTCTGTCCTTGCAGAGAGACACAGATGTTTTTATGGATAGTTCAGTGAGCACAGTCAGTTAGGCCTGGTTTTTGAGGAGAGGAGGGCAACGGAAAGCAATGGTGTTTCAAAAGGAGAGGCAAATAATAGTAATAGTGAAAATGACAGACCTGGTGTACACGAGCAGCTGGAAAGCTGTGACTCGATTTCAAGCCCCTCATCACATGAGAATTGCTAGGAGCCAGAAAAAAAGGCTTATGAGAAAACACTGTTAACTGTTCACCTTAAACACCAGATAGAGGTACAGAAAGTAGGGATCAGTGGCACTTTTTCAGGTTCTTAGTCAAGTAACAAATGAGACATTAAACCCTGACTTGCAGCACACAGCTGACAACACGCTGTGCTAAGCAATATAGCTTCATTTTGTTTCTGAAGCTATGGAAGCATGGCTGATGTACAATTGAAGTCAAGTGCATGTCTTAAGAGGTGAGATACGTTTTGTGGGAATGTACTGAATACAAGCTAACTGCAGGATTTCTTCCTGCTTGGTACTGGTTGCAACCACTGCTCTGGCTGTAGGCTGTCTGGGTCATGGTCTGACTATGCTTTTGTAAATCCTGTTTCTCTAGTTACTTTGCAGAAGAACTTTTTTGAGAGACACCCAGGTTACTGTGAAGACAAGACTGAAGAAAAGCTCCTCCCCTAAATAGAATCTGTAAAAGGCCTTTGTCATAAAATTTAAGGCACTGGATTAACTGTTGCCTTCAAGGTGAAATGATAGAGCTGGAAAGCAGGACCATGTTCTAACCCACAGCACTTGCAGTAGTCACCTTTACTCATCAGAGGTGAGTTACTCCTGAATAACCCTACTCTGTACAGCACTCAGGACTGCGTGTCCTACCGCTTTATTTCCACGTTGTTCAGTCAGTTCCCTGGGGAATAAGAAGCCTCAGCAGAACACAACAAAATTATCTCAGTAACAGACACAATAACCTTTAAATGCCAACATTTAAATCACTTCTATTGTTAAATCAGGAGTTCAAATTACACAATTCATCTGAGCTGATGACTTTTCTTCTACAGAAACCAGAGCTCCACATTGACAAATCACTGCACGACTCATTTCAGCTTCCAGACACCTGGTTCTAACTGTGCAGGCCAGAACTCACTTTGAGATCATCAGCTCCTGTTCCTCAACATTCAATACTTAAACACCTCAGTTCACATTCCATTAGGGGACTCAAAATTCACATCCAACACACAGTATAAAAGGCATTTGCCCACCCATTAAGCACTCACTAGACAGAAAAGGGAACAAGCCTGAGGAAAAACGAGCAAGCCCATGCATGCTCAGATGGAGGTGATGTATCCACCTCCCCACTTCTGGCACACCGACCTAGTTCTTGTTAACTTTGAGGAAGCAAAATAAATACATTGGTACTTCAGTCTATCAGCCAGCCATTACTGATTCAGGCAGCTGTGTCTGAACCCACTGCAGGAGATGCTGACCAGCCACAGGAAGGTGTGTTTTTCTTTTATAAACTAGACAGTTTTTCCCCATTGAAAGCCCATGATTTCTTTCTTGGAATCTTCTCAGGAACAAGAAAAGAGCTTTCTACTCTTCTAAGCAGCTTACACTATGGGGAAAATAGAGTCCCTGAGGTCTTCTGCATCTGGCCTGACCATCCTTAGCTCCACATAAGCATGCCCAGTTCCAACTTGCTTTGCACTGGGAGTATCTATCCCTTCCTTCCTTAACACCAATAGTTCTAAATGGACTGGGGTTTTCCTCACTTCTGTTTCTGTCCTCTGATAGCTTGCCTTTTAATTTCTGCCCTTGTCAGGCAATTGCTGCACATGGAACATCGATCTTCTGAAGCACTAAGCAATCCAAATATCTTCCTTAAGGCAGCTTTGGTGTTACCTGTTCTTTTTTTAATCCAGAAAGAAAGATGCAGTGATAGGTATCTAAGTGCCCTGTAGGTGACTCAGCTTTTCCCTCTTTCCCAAGCAGTGTATGTGAACTTACCCTTTAGTCAGTTTAAATTGCATTTTTTGAGCAGTAGCTCCTCTTAGCCATATAGCTGCTTGTTGACAAATACGATACTTCTTCTAAGGAGATTCTTTTAGCCCTTGGTTTGAGTGCTACAGTGGTTACAGTCATCTGAAGGCAGATTACACTGTCCAGGGAAAGGTTACTGCAACAGTGAATAAGAAATCCTCTCACCCTTGCATCTGAGCATGTTTCAGCATCTGTCTGAATGAAGGCACTAAAATAGAACCATCTGAGGTCTCCTGTTCACTGAGGTGCAGGTGACTTTCTGGGACAGAATGTAAAAATAACATTTTCCTCCTGTCCTTACCTATAAAGCCTCCACCTGCCTTTCTAAGCAGGCTGCTGTCCACTTTTCCTTACTCATTGGGAAGGGAGCTTGGAAGAGACAGCTCCATCTCCAGTGCCAGGACAGCATCATGCTCAGAAGAAAGCAAAGTTGGCCATCACTGCAGCTGCTATGAGTCATTAATTATTTACAAGTCCTTTTCTGCACTTCCCCTTCCCAAATTGTGCAATGAAGCTGATGCCACTCTACAAAAATCTCTTCCAAGTTAAAAGTCAGACTGCTGGTTTCTGCACGCTATGCACACTGTAACCAGAAGCTTAGTGAATGTATTTGCAAGAGTTCAGAACCTACTAACAACAAAACAACGATTCAAAAATATAGCTGGGTACAGGAACCACATTGCTAGTATCAAAACTATGTACTATTTCCTTTTCACTAACCTCAAAACCTTTTACAGGCCTTCACCAAGCCTAGTTTGGATTTCCTCTCTCTCTTTGCCCACTTACTTGCAACTTCCCTTTGTGCTCTGCAGGGAAGCTGCTGGGCACAGGGTCTCACTGGCAGAGATCTTTTGTGTGGCCTTGCCACAGCTGTCCATTGAGGCTGCTGTACCTCAGCGTGCTCATGCCTGACATCAGATTGTGTTTTCCCCGTAATGCTTTAAGATGTTTTTTTTAAAATGGTTTAAGGTAACAAGGCTCATGTAAGCTAATAAAATTAATGTAGGTGTTGTCTCTGAGAGATGATTGATTTTGCCTTAAAATGTGCTCCACTAGCTACAAAGTGAAGCACTTGAGATGCGGGAAATACTGACATATGAACTCCACAGATAGGCAGAGATGAAACAAGAGGAAGAACAGTGTCTGTGCTACATGCTAGCTATTGCAGATGTCAGAAAGCCAAGGTGTCTCAGGAAGAGAAGGTTTTATTCAGTACCTGATCACTCTATTGATAAACTTGATTTCGCAGCTCTGTGTCTGCTGGTGGTTCTGGCATCGCAGTAGGTGCTTTTAATCGACGGTCACTACTTACACTTGTAATACCTTGTGTGCTGAATTTAATGCCTTACAAAGTTGCCTTCCAAGTGCTGAACAATCAGCAATGTGATCAGTGGGAGGTATGCTTTCAACATCTGAGATGCTATGTAAAGCATAATAAACCATTTGGTCTTAAGCATCTCACACGGGATGCTCAGCAGCGGGGCACAGTTTGGCCTCACTGGATTTCTGCACTTCAGCTTCAGGTTTGTATAAGTGTGGTAACACCTTCGTGTCTCCCAAGGTATGGTGGCAGCAAGGCCTCCTGGTGATACAAAGTGACAACAATGTAAAACAACACCTTCAAAAAAGGCGTTCTCCTTTGCAGGTAACGCACCCAAAGTAAATCAACTGCTGGCTCTCTGTCTGCCTCTCTTCTTACCACCATCTGTCTCTCATTCCTCCAACCTCACCATGGTCTACTCTCAGCTGTTCCCAACGTACTCTTCCAAAACTATTTGCTCTTCAAACATCTGATTCCAGTTCACTTTCCTTTCAGCTAGTCCCACTTTCCTCCAGTCTCTCAGGCTGCTCCTGTGAGCAGTTTGCTTCTGGCCATACTTGATCCAAAATCCTTATCGCCAACACACCCCTTTTCCGATGCAGGCAGCAAAGACTTGGCTCTTACGTTTTCCATAATATGGTAGTCTCAGTTTTCAGCAAACACATGTGATTTCGCTGCCATTTATTCCTAAACCTAGCATCTGTTCTTTGCCATCCTTTAAATCCACTCTGTGCTCCTGTAACCGCTTTGTCTTAATCTATCACCACATTACAGCTACAGATCCATTGCTGTTCCACCAAGGGCAAAGGGGGGGCTGTTAACATAAGGGAGCAGAACTGTAACCTCATCAGCACCAAGTATTGTGGGAGGTTTGCACGGGCTTATTTGACGTAGGATCCAGAAATGGGTCCAGGCCAGCCTGCCACTGCAAGCAGTCGGTGGTAGTCCATCCCAGGGCCAGGCTGCCTGCTAATGTGATGCAGGACGTAGTGCCACAGAGGATGACAAAGGTTCCCCTCCCCGTGCTGCCCGCAGTCCGCCGTACCCAGACACTGCTAATGAGATCCCTCTGCCAGGGCGCGAGGGTGTGACGGTAAGCTGCCGCCTCCTTTCCCGAGGGTTTTACACTCCGTCGTGCGGCGGTGATGTGGCAGGCAAACCCTGAGCCATCCCCAGTGTGGAGGCACGCGAAAACCTCGCAGCAGGGAGGCTTTAAAAGCCGCCAAATTCACGTGTTTGCCGGCGGGGGGCGGGGGCCAGGGCCTGCCCGGGATGCCCCTGGCAGAGCTGCCCGGCGCCGAGGCGAGGCGGGGACGGACGGACAGACAGACGGACGGGCGGCGGCAGCGCACACCCTGCGGCCACACGTCACCAGACATGGCTGCACGGCCCACAGGCCCGTGAGCCCGGCCCCGGCCCCAGCCCCGGCGGGGGGAACCCGCCTGACGGGCAGCCGCGCCGCCGCAGCCCTCCGGAGGCCGCGCGAGAGCGGGCTCGGCTCGGCCCGGCTCGGCTCGGCGCGGCTCGGCTCGGCTCGGCTCGGCTCGGCCGGGAGGCGGCGATCCCCGCTCAGCGCCCGCCCCGGCTCCTCCTCAGCCCACGCTCCGCGCGCGGCCCGCAGCCCCGCAGCCCCGCAGCTCACTTGTCCCTGATGATGGTCTGCAGCTCCCGGAGCTGATCGTTCATCGGCAGCAGCTTCAGCTGAGGCCCGATGGCCGGCGCGACGCCCTCGGCCGACGGGACCGGCGCCACCGCCACCACCCCGTTGCTGCTGCTGCTGCTGCTGCTGCTGTCCGGGCTGGGGCAGCCGCTGTCCTCGCTGGGCTCCGCGAAGCGGATCAGCCGCGAGCCGCCGCCGCTCGCCGTCACCGTGGCCGTGGCCGTGGCGGGCTGCTCGTCCTGCGGCCGCGGGCCGAGCCGCTGGTTGTGGCACGNGTGAGCCGCGCCGCGCCGCGCCGCCTTCCCGCCGGGTGCACCCGACACCAGCCCCCAGGCGCAGGGGGGCTCGGCCGAGGGCTGATGCCGCTGCTCTGAGCCCACCCCGCGGTGCAAAAGTTGTGCTGCAGGGTCTTTGTGTTTGGTTGGTTTGTGTTTTTTTCTGGGAGGGACCTCTCAAGAGAGCAGAGGCTGTAACAGGTTCGTGCAGGTTCGGAGGAGGAGAGATGGGGTTCAAAGGCGGCTCCGTGTGTAACTGTGGTTTCTCCTGAGTGCAGACGCGCAGTTGCCAGATTTACAGGTGACACGGCCCTGCAGCGCAGGCTCCGGTGTCCGGTATTCCCACTGCAGGGAGCTCTCGGGACATGTTCTAGCTGGGATATCCCATCTGTGGCTGAAAGAACCCTGAGTTGTGCTGTCGCTATAGTTGTCGTGGGTCTAATGCCTCTCCAACGGAGGTCTGGAGAATCACTCAGCATGTCTTGTTAAACCTCACAACTGCTGTGTTATTACAGGCTTGTCTGTGTTTAATACAAAGAGGAGCAGGTTCTAGGTACCCCTGCGTTGCATCAGGCATGGAAGGTGCTACACGCTTCCAGCAAGACCCTAAAACTGCAGATGGAAAGCATGTGTTCGATCATTCAGTTCAGAGCCTCTTTAGCACTGACTAGCATTAATTTTGTGTCCAATACCGTTTTGAAGTCCTGAAGCAAGCTTCAGATGCATAAGAAATAAAGATCTTTCTCTCAGCAAACACCAAGAGGGTGTGTGTCTTGCTATAGACACAGAAAGCTAACAGGCAACTTCTACAAACTTACACAGTTTGAAGTAGCTTACCACGCACGTACACACACAAACAGTGTTTCTCTGCAGATTTAGCTGTAGATGCAGAGGATCTCCTTGGAGACAGACAGAAATCAGTGTATGCTGCAGAGTTTGCGTTCAGAAAAGATGACAGAAGCAGCTTGTTGGAAGAAATAGAAGCTCTGGGAATGGAAATAAGTCGCCACTGAGGAAATTTGTGAATAGAGTCTTAAAAGATACCTATCTCATCTGAACTTTTTCCACACCACCTCCCAAAGCACCATAAAAAACTGCTGCAAATACTAAAATATTAAATGCTAAAATACTGTGGGAAACTAATATTATACTAATTGAGATATGCAATTGGGTGTCCTCTGGAGTAGGGCCACCAGAGGATGTGTCAGTGTCCCCAGCAGCAAAGAGAAGATAAAGACACCCCTGAGATACGAGACGTTGGCACGAAGATTAATTTGCTCATGTTTTCCCAGTATTTTGAGAGCTTCATCTGGCTAATAAAAGATATTGGAAGTGAGTACTTAATTTTTTTCCCGTAGTGTAGTGCAGAGGCACAGAAATTGCAATGTGGAGGTATTATATACCTCATAAAATTGAGGCATTTCAGAGGCAATAAACTGGAATTAATCTATTTATTTCAAAATAGATAAATGCAGGAAAAAGTAGTCAGAATGGCCCAAAAAAAAGACATTTGCAGATGGATGTGAGCTGTGAAATATAGGGCAGGATGAAAGAATGTCTGCAGTAAAACAAGAGGGTTTATAGAAAGCTATAAAAATCGTTTGAAATGATTCCTGTAGGTACATTAATTCAGGCGTTTTGAGGCATCAATTTTTATCACAGAATCCTGAAAGCCGAGCTTGATATCGTTCCTTACAAACTCCTTCTTATCCTGAATGTGTTTGATTATGGCTGTGTTTAATCCTGACCAAGAAATGGTAACAAGCCACATGCTTATTTATAAGCAAGTAAGAAGTAGAGCTGGCAACATACATTCTTATAGAAAATGGGCTTTGGTGTGAGATGAATGTGTCCAAGTGGAGGGAGCACTGCGAACAGAGATTTTGCTTCTAAGTTTGTTTGCTTCCTGTTCAAGTACCAGAAGAACAGTTAAGAAACCACATTTATTGTGTGTAGAGAACAAGTCACTCCATCCGAGGAAAAAAGCATTTATAAAGATGGGGTTGGGGTACACTAAGCCCTTCAAAGGTAATGTTAAAATGCGTTATGAATCCAAAGTTACAACTCCCAGGAAACTCTTGGAAGAGAAAGGTCTGAATAAAAAGTTGGTGGAAATTTGGATATATATGCCCTGACTTAGGATGACCTTTGATTAAAGCTAAATCCCAGAAAAGAGTTTCACTTCTGGATCTCACACCATCCAGCAGCTGGATAGCTGGAGGAAGAAAAATCTCCAAGCTGATCTAAAGCATAGGTAGATATAGACACTTCCTTAATATAATGGCTCATACCTGCCTCCAAATGTAGTAACTGTGTTGTTAATACATGGTCTTCCACAATTAGTTTCTGCCTTCACTTGTACCTTCTCTCTGACTTGCATTAGGATTGGTTTCAAGGTATTTGGGACAATTCCCTGTCAGGGATGGTCCTTAAGACCATCTCATTGCTGTATTTTACAATGCCTGGTGTGAATTCCAATTTTTACAAGCAGCTAGAAAACGATGGGCATATCTCTGCCAAGCTTCACAAGCCAATTATGGAGCTGGTAATAAGTGTTGATGTGGAAGAGATGTCTTTTTGTGGTTAAATTATGTGGAAGCTCATTAGCATTCAGCAAGGCAGTGGAGATGGTGCCTGCACACTGAGATCAGGGAGTTTGTAACAACTGACAACTGCTGAAAGCACAGAGGGTGGAACTCTTTACTTGCAACTAGACCTAGTACTTGTCTATAAGGAATTACTGCACTAATGACAAGTAGACTTTGCACTATGCACTTGGTCTTTCTGTACTGTACTAAGAAGTGACTTTCAAAGGTGAAGGGCAATACAGAAGAAAATATATAAATATAATTGATATAATTGATATAATTGATATAATATGATATAATATGATATAATATGATATAATATGATATAATATGATATAATATGATATAATATAAAAATCGAGAAATGCATCCTATATCTCAAAAATGAATCTGAATGCATCCTGCAGTTCAGGTGAATTTATATGTCAAGCAGATAAACTTATTCACAGCAGTGTTATAACTAAGTAACCTGAACTCACAAGAACACTCNAATATAATATAATATAATATAATATAATATAATATAATATAATATAATATAAAGCTTTTTGGTTGTATTTGACTGTAGCAGGAATGGTTCTGTCTTTCCATCTTAACTGTCCCCATGTCTGTGTTATCTTGCTTCCTTTCTCTTCCATCTATTTTCTTGTCCTCAGGGGACTAGAAGTGTTAACTTTAAAACCCAACCAGACAGTAAAAGTCTGACCTATTGAGGTTTACTACTGGCAGTGCGGTGACAGCTAATAAACAGTCTGATTTGTAGAAGTTTCAGTACTTGGCTAAAAGTAAGTATTCAGAGGACACAACCCCATTCACTGCTGCTGCTGTCCAAGCTGGGGCAGCCACTGCCCTCCGAGACTACCTGCACTGACTATTGCTGCCATGTTACAAAGAACACAACTGCCACAAAGAGAAGAAAAAGGGATGAAACTGGAACACAAAAAGTTCCACTTAAACTGAAGAAAAACATCTTTACTGTTGAGATGAGGGAGCCCTGGCCCAGGCTGCCCAGGGTCTGGAGTCTCTTTCTCTGGAGGTCTTCAACCCCCCCTGATTGAGTTCCCGAGTGACATGATCTAGGCAGACCTGCTTGAGCGGCAGGATTGGACTTTAAAAGTCCCTTCCAACCCCTACTGTTCTATGATTGCACCCCTTGCAATATAAGGCACACCAAGCAAACCTGGCCTGCCTGGCTATAGCGCTCAAATAATGCTGGGACAGAGCACAGATGGTTTGGCAATGTCTAAAAGCCAGGCAGGGTCTTGATTTCCTTCTGCAGTAGAAGAGTCAAGTGCCAGAGCTCCTCCTAAGCACACACCTACAGACAGACTGTGGGGACAAAGGGAACAAATTCCTTCTCAGCCTTTGCCTATCCCATATATGCAGCCACAGAGCTCAAGTCTCTGCTTTTCTCAGCCTAAGAAGCAATTCTAGCCAGCATCCTGAGAGGGTCTCTGGAAGCATTTCATGTAAGTGATTAGCCATGAAAACATGAGAAATGTAGGGCAGCAACTCCAGGACCTGCACTCTACGCCTGCCCTTATTTGTGTTCACTGAGTGCAAGGTACCTAATGCTAAGACACCATAACAGAGAGAGTTGAAAAAAATATGCCCAGGCAGTTCAGGAAACATGAAAGAAAACCACCCACCCACAATTAATAGTTTCCTGTAATATGACTGAAATATGTAGGAGGTATTCTTGCAACCACTTTAAAAGCATCAAATGTTGACAGTTAAGAAGTCCTACTTTGAAAACAATTATTTCCATAATCAGTAGAAGTTTGGGGCTTGTCTTAAGTACAGAGCTATGGTCAAACAACAGCAGCTGTATTTGTAGTTGGAAGATTAACCACGTTTATGTTCAAGAGTTCAACCTAACTCAAGTAGTGTTTATTCCTCTGTAATGCCTCCAATGTCAGTGTTATGAGTATTGATATACTCCAATGGGTATTGAAAATGCATCAGTTCATTTTTGTAAATGGCAGTCCTGGGCTCTCTTTCACTAAAGTTTGTCTTCTTTTGAAGGACATTTGAGTTTTCCAAGCTAATAAACTTGTGGTAAGTTTCCAGGATTCCGAGATAGGTACATGCAAACACAAGAAAAGGGAAAGGACATCACTTTTTTTTTTGCCAGGAGCTGACTCTACAGGGTGAAATTCCTGAGGTCTCTTTGCTTCTCACTTTCTGCAGTTCACACCTATCATGGGAGCTACACCCAAAAAAGTGCCCAGGCTGAAATGCAGACCCTTCAGTGACTGATAAGCCAAAAAGTAACAGGAGTGACTAAACCCCACCAGACTCATAGGATATGAAAAAGGAACCAGATTTCACAACTTACTGTCCAATACTGAATGAAATACTTGAAGACTGTTGCAGCAATATACAAGCAATACAACAGAGAATAGGCTAAGAACAGGAGAAAGAATTTGTAGTTAGAAAATCCAATGCAGTTATTCACCCTGGAGAACAAAAGCAAAGTTGAAATCAGGATCTGTTCAGCACACAGGTGTAACACAATGAACACGACAATTCTTTTGCTTTCACGAAGCCTCTGGATGACACCACCCCATTTTGGCAGTACCTGGCTCCCCTTAGTGGTCAACGTGAAACAGATCTGAGGTCTCTTTGTTTTTCACTTGCAAACTCCTTGCTATGCCCAGTACAGGGAGAGTTTGTCATTTTGGAATCTGCTTTTGCACCACTGGTAGGTCTGTCACAGAGGCTTTAATTACTCAGTGTCTGTTTCTTGTCTGCAGAGCTAATTGGGTCTGGGGTAAAAACTTGGGGCTGGTGGTGACCTCTCTGGGCAAGAAAAATTCTCAATGTGTCTGATGGAGCTACAAAGCGAAAGAAGGTGAAGGGGGGCTCAGATTAGTTTTCCAGGCTTCTCCATTCCTTGATAAGCTTCTTGATCCACTGGTCAACCCCCTCCACCCAAACAAACCAACGCTCCCTTGCAACTCCTTCATGAGGCTGAAAAAGCTGCTTATTCAAGTGAGAAATTCCCAGTGGGTTAATGCCCTCTGAGGCTCCCATGGCCCCATGCAGCAGCAGATCTTTGCCACTGATAGGCTCTGATCCCCCACACCAGTCCATATGGATTTCTCCATTTCCTCCACCTTCCTCCCAACCTCCCAACTACAAATTGTAAATCTGTTGAAATTGTGTATTTGCCTTGCCGTGTTTCCATGGCCAAAGGCCTCACTGCTGGTGGCTTCTGAACAGGAGGAAAGAAAAGCTTGCCTTTGTGCCCTGGCCAAGAGGAATGCTCTGCAGACAGAAGGCTCTATGTTCTCTCCTTTCCTTGGCAGGACTAACAACCTTGGCCACTTTAGGGGAGGCTACTGGATTAGCAGGGGGGAAAAACTGGAGAAGAGGGAAAAAGCAACCCACAACAGCCAAAGAGGCTCCAGAATGGTGTGGGGTGCTTGCAGTGAGCCAGAGCACAGATTAGAACAAAACCTGAAGGCAAAAGGATCAGGCTCTGTCCAAGCAAAAGCTGAGAGGAAGGGAAGAGGGGCCAAGGGGCTGAGCCGCAGCCCCAAGACAGCCCAAGGGCAGCTCTTTGTGCCTGGAGGCACTTCATGTTTTTTTGCTCTTGCTTCAAGTACAGAGGGTGCTGAAGCAGTGAAGAGGCGACAGAGAACAGCACTGATGAACATCCTTAAACTCTTTTCCTGAAGCACCAAAAGCTTGGTGAGCCTCATGACTTGGCTTGTAACTCACCTCTGCTTCAGCCTACAGAACCACTCAGGCTGAGCTCTCGCCTCTTTTAAGCCCTGACTAATTATGCAATTTCACTGCAGCGGGAACAACAGTTGTGCTGAATATGCAACAGTCTCATCATCCCATTTTGATGTGGGGAGACAGAAGGAAGAAGCAATTTGGTTTCAAGTTCAAACATTCCTACAGGGCTGGACTGATGTGGAACAGACAGAGCCCTCGATGGTGTGTCTGGAGTCAAACACCTTTTCCTGGTGTGTTTTGGGTGTGCCTGCAGCCACCTGAACAGAAAACTATCAACCTTGAAGTTTTTCCTACTCCTTCTTCTTCAGGATTGTAATTCATTAAGTGCCAGAAACGCAGTTTCATTAATGTGCATTAACCAATGACTTTCCTATTAGCACTGCTGTCTCCAATCAAAGGCTCATTTATGGAAAACAAGGGCAGAGGGAGCAACATGCTTTGGCAGCTTTGAGATTATCTGCCTTAAAGCTTTCTACCCTCTGTCTTATCTTCTGATACTTTAATGTAAAAATATATTACCATATTTTTCATTATTATTTGTGGCACTAAACAGTGCAGCACACAGTGCCAGATGGCTAATATTCAGAATGAAAATAATGTGAGGCCAATCTTAGAAAGCCTCAGTGTGTGTGGAACAGCATGGATTCATCCTCCAACCCATGAATCAAAACACAAAGTGCAAGGACAGACCCAGATGAATTAACCAAAATACCCAACATTTCTTTTCAGAGGAAAAAAACAGGGAAAAAACCCACCAGAATCCCACCAAAATAAATCTCCCACAAGCCTGCAAACAGCTGGCAGAGGGAAAACACTGCAAACACTGTATGAAGGATGCTCTTGGCTGAGGTTTTGATGCCAGAGCTGTGCTAGACCTGCCTAACTAGGGGCACAGGGAAAATGGGTGATTTTACCCATGATGGTCTTGAGACCTTGTAATGGATGTAGTTTTTCAAAAGATGTGTGCTTAGCAGGGTGATAAAACCCAGCTTCTTTGAAGTGTTCAAAGCAATAAAAGCAGAAAGGCAGGGTGGCTTGTGGCCACCACACAGAATCACACACACACACAGATTCTTAAGGTTTGGAAGAAACCTGGAAAGATGATCCAGTGCATCGCCCCTGCCAGAGCAGGACCACCTAGAGTAGGGCACACAGGAACTCATACTTTTATGTCTGAGAGGTTCCAGCTCCCTGCCCTCCACCTTGTCCTGCTTTCCCAGTTTTACTGTCTTTGCATTCATTTCCTCCCATTAATCTTCCCTATTTCTTCATATACTTTGGTGAACAGGCCCTCTGTTCATCCCCTTTCAATACCGTTGATTCTAAATTGTGATTGAGTATTGTCACTTTTCTTTGTCCTCTGGTCTGACTGCTGAATTTGATTTCCACAGCTCTGAGGGCACTTTCATTTAATCTAATGCCTGCCATAACTAGGATTGTCAGTGGCACTGTTTGAAATACAGGTTTCAGTCTCTCCTTGACATGCTGATTATCTGGCTTTTAATGTTAATTATTTTAATTTTATAGGAATGTTTAATAACTTTAAATCTTAGTTTTATAAATAGCCTTTGTGAAATTGTACTCCACATTTTCCAACTAGAAGAAATAAGTACTTGTCACTAGAAGTGAAGTTCAGTACAATGTTATAATGGTATTAAACACCTTTAATGAGAAAGAACTTTAAAACTTAATAATAAACTCTAAGTAAGGTGTTATTTTGCCTCCATGCACTGGGACTTATCTTTCTTTTACCGAGCTGCTTTCAGTAAAGTTTTCTTGCTGACAGCTCTGCTGCGTACACTGTTTTCTATCTGTCTCCAAGGAGATCCTCTGCATCTACAGCTAAATCTGCAGAGAAGTGCTTTTTAATTCTTTTTTCTGATAAGCTACTGTAAACAGAGTAAGTTTGTAGAAGTTGCCTGTTAGCTTTCTGTGTCTATAGCAAGAACTTTGTCTTCCTGGTCAGGCCACTCTGAGAGAAGGGCTGCCATGTCCCTGACTGCTATAGATCTGTGGCCTCTCTTGAATTTCTCTGGGTGTCTCTCGGGGTTTGTGCAGTGCCTTGTGCGTCATCTGGTACCGTGTAAATAACGTGGCTGCAAAAGTAGAAGATTGGAACTGGAGAAAAAGACTGCAAGAGTAGAGGGAGGAAACAAACCCAGCAGCACTGGAGAGTCAGCAAAGAAGGAAGAGCAGGGAAAGGCAAAATTGGCAGGGGAAACTATTCAGGTCAAATACCTTCAGTACCTTATTAGCCTTAAAAGTGCAGAAACCCCAGGATGACACGCATTATCACCAAAAATGGAAATTCTGAAGCTGACTTTTTGCTCAGTCCGTGAGAAGAGCAAAATGAAGGAGGATGCAATTTCCCACCAAATGCCACAGGGCCGCGTTTGACTGTGTCAGTTTACACAGACATGTAATGCCTGATGTTTCAGTGCCGAGAACGGTCTCGTGTCTTAGCCATTCTCATTCTAAACGCCCTACAAGAGGGGCTACCAACTACCCCATTGCACTGCCATGAGGACGATCACTGGTCACATCTTTCTCTTCAGCTTTCCTGTATTAAATCTGGTCCCATGATTTCCAGCACTCCTTCCTTCTCTCATGGAAACTAATTTCTCACCCTTCTTAGCAGTTTGCAGCACGGGGAACAGCCATCCCTTAGTTACCTGTCACAGAAGCCACTAGCATTTTGCTCTTTGAGTCCCCTTTTCAAAGGCTCCTCTCCAGCAGCCTGCTGGGGTGTTTTCCAGCGTGAGATGACTGACAGCATGTCGTTTCCAATATTCTGCCAGAACACCAAACATCCCTCTTTGTGTTTGATGAGAGAAAGATCTTTATTTCTTATGCATCTGAGGCTTGCTTCAGAACGGTAGGAGACACAAGATCATGCTGCAGGGTTGAGCCATCCCGAACTTACTGTCTCTGCATACATGCACTGTATTTGTGAAGGTCATCTCAGCAACGCATGCTGAAACATTTTAAATCATTCGACAGATGCCGGAGCGTTGCCCAGCCTGTCCATCCAGGCTATCCCTGACAAAGAGGCACTGTTATCACATTTTGCTTGGTCAAACTTCCACGCTGAAACGGCCGTAGGAAGGCAGTGTCCGTGTGGAGGCCGTAAGCCCAGGATTTCTGTTTCCCTTCCTGGCTGATGCCACCGGGTGGCACTGTGCAGAGCAAGAGCTGGCCCATGCAGTTGTGATGAAGAGCTAGACGAGTGACAAGAGAAATGTCACCTGTGTCGGTTGGAGGGAATCCTGGTCAGAAGCGTTATATATCTAAGCACAAGCTAGAGAAAAGCTAGAGAAAGCCTGCCTCATTAAACAATCAACTTCCCTTTGTGTCTGTCTGTCTTCCTGGCAAATGTCCTAACAATTCTGCTTCGAGGCAAGAGCATCAGTAGTCAGGCTCTGGTAGCTTTGAAGAAATCTTTGTGTGATTAAAAATGTCATCCAGAGTTTTAGAGCTTGCTCACAGCTCTGCATGCCAATCAGCTGGGAGTACACGTGCCATTGTAAACGTAATCCATGGCATGTCTCCATCTTCCTAAATGGGCGTTTAATTAGGAACTGCACTATTGCTGTGCTACTGTGTTCTCAAAGGAACCCTGGCTGAGCTGTTGGCTGTGTTAGCTGAAGGAGTTCTCCCAGGAAGCTCACAGCTTAACGCTGGGAAGGACGTGTAAGACAGAGCTAGATGTGTGTGGATACGCAGACATGCGGTGCCACGTTCCATCTGGATTACACCTTTGCCTCGGGCTGGCTCTGCGGGCCACGGCCTGTCCGTGCCTCAGCCCCAGCTGCCTCCTGAGGTCCCTGTGCCAGCTCGGGCGCCTCGTCTCAGCAGTGCCCATCTGTGCATGGAGGAGGCAGGAGAGCGCCAAACAGACATTCGGAAGGAGCCCTTTTTCTGAACCAGTCTGGGCTTGGGGATCCCCACGTTTCAACAGTCCAGTTCCTCAAAAAGGATGCCTCGAGCCGTGCTAGTGACACCCCGGCAAGGGCTTGGCCGCTCCCCTGGCCGCCAGGGCGAGGCGCCGCGGCAAGGGCTCAGGGCAGCCGCGGCTCGCCTCTGACCCACCGGGCACGGCGGGCGGGGGGCCGGGGAAGCCGCGTTGCCGCGGCCACGGGCGCTGGAGGCGGCGGGAGCGCCCGGGCTCGGCGCCTCCGGGGTGGGAGCGCGGACG
>WBNH01006822.1:77567-89015 GCA_013401255.1 Urocolius indicus | reverse complement strand
ATATATGTATATAAATATATAAAAATTACTAAGAAAAATGAGGACTAGCTAAGGTTAAAATATTATGGTGTATCCTCAGTATTAGAAAGTAATACTCTGTTGCTATTGTTTTTTTCCAAAAATCATGTGCTTATTACATACAGTACTTTGTCTCTTAAGTCTTTTCTATGTAGAAATTTGAGGCATTTACCATATAACCAATAAAATGTAGTGAGTGCATTCAAGAGACGATCAGAATCAGAGACTGAGTTTCCATCATAGTTTTACAAGTCTTCAGAAAGACAGATTCCATCAGAAAGTTTTTGCTATTAAAAAGCAGTGAATAATTCAGAAAATTTCCTCATATATCTACAGCCACACCAAAGCTGCTGGTTTGGGCAGAATAAGGAGGGAGAATTAGCTTTAAAGCTTTCATCCAAGCTACAGATCCTTACAAGGACTGTTTTTATAAGTGAAGGCAGAATAGCTTCGTGTGATATTACAGAATTCAAGAAAAGGTTTGCAGCTCTGACTGGCTTAATTCTTCCATTAAGAAGTATTTTTAATTAGTCTGAATGTCATGTAACCTGGAAAAACATGAGACTTAATCCTTCAAAATAACATATTTTTCAATAAATTAGTAGGCATATTTTTCCACAAACTTTGAAAATATTTCTGCTTCTTAAAATATCTTCTTAAAGATTAAAATTTATTCCTTAGCAGAGACATTATTCAATTACTTATTGCATTTTGCTCATCTCTAATTCCACTAAACTCACCAACACTTTTCTTACAGAATAACAATTAAATACATCAAAATATTAACAGTCAGACCTCTGTTTCAACATTTCTGCAGAAAGATATCAAGGCAGATGAATAACAAGAGTCATGAACAGACAGAAGTATTTACATTTCCTGAATAAATTATTAACTGTTAACGATTCTTGTATTTCCAGATAGCCTTGACTTGTTTCTCATTTGACTGTTTCTTTCATTTTTTAAACACATTTACTGTCTCCTTTTATAAAATCATCTATGTTTTCAGAGCTAGACATCTGAAGTAAAACCACATTGAAGCATACAAATAAGTGACCTGATTTTCAGAAACATTGAGACTCAGGTCCTAGTTTGATCAATATATATTGATTCCACACACTGTATTCTCTTTATGGAGTTAAAAATACACCAATATTGCCATCCAGGATTTTATCAGGAAGCTTAAAAAAAAAAAAAAATCTTTGATATCTGTGTTACTGACAAACTAAAAGTGAGTGTCGAACTACAATTCCATTGGTGTATAGTGTTTGTAATACTCAACATTGATTGTGGAGTTTAAATGGGAGAACTTATTTATGTATTCTTTGAAATGCAACAAACATTTTCAAACTGACCACTACAGATAAAGGCTTAAAAATTATCACTGACTTCTTAGATAGTTCACTTAAAATCTTCTTTCTTAGAGATGTAGTTATTAGCAGTACATATTTATATCTTACATTTTATCTAAGAACAGTTTCCTTGTGAAGCCAAACCACTGATCCTGAGGTTTATGTTTGGTTCATCTCATTCTTACCACCCTGAAAATGCCATAATTTTCCTCACCTTAAAGCTCTTACTGGATTATAAACTGGAAAAATCGACATCCTATCTCTGTTAACCTTTGGCAAAGCTTGAGGAACTATTCCTTGCTCATGAAAAAGCCATCTAATTGTTAATCTATAATCCTTTTAATATGCTCTATACTTTGGATTGATCTATTGCCAGCTGACCCAGCAGTGCCCATGGCTATATTAATCCTATTATTTACATGTTCCAATGGAACTCTTTAATGAAGTCTGAAAGGCTTGCCTACTACTAAGGATGGTTACACTTGTATTGCACCTAATTATAGAACATCCTCTTGTATCACCTAATAGAGCAAATTACATTTTTTTTTCCCAGGGTATAATTTGTTTTGATTACAAGCTTGATCATACTGTTTTCATCTGTGATCTTTTTTTTGGGGTGGTAGGATGATTTATTTACAGCTTCCTTGCTGTGATTTTAATATACTAATAAGCATTACATCACTTGACCAGATCGAAAATAAAATTAACAAGGTAAACAATGATGTTTTGAAAAATAGGAGTAATAAAAAATAATAGTATCTTGTATATTTACAATTTAAGCTGAGGATCTAGAAACAAATCTAAATTACTAGACATTAAAAGGGTCTTTTAGAAAAGGATATTTAACAATATTATAATTTTGTAGAGAAAGAAGAAGCTTGTTAATAGTAAAGATACTTTATTATCATCTGCCACACTTCTAAGATCTTAACTGTGTCATTCTATAGTGATTTTTGCTGGGCTAGGTTTTCGGTAGCAGGGAGACTATAGGGGTGGCTTCTTTAAACAAAAAAAAAAAAAAAAAAAGATTTGCCAGAAGCTGACAGGATTAGGGCCAGTCAGTTTTAAACTGGACCTTGCACCTGACCCAGGCCTAGCCAATAAGTGATGGAGGTAATGTCACTGTGAATANCTGGAGCAGCCTGTCCCTGAAGGACTGTCTCTCCCGGTGGGTGACCCACGCTGGGCAGTGTGTGAGGAGCTGCCCCGTGGGAGGGCCCATGCCGGAGCAGTTGGTGAGGAGCTGCAGCCCATGGGAAGGAGCCACGCTGGAGAAGTTCATGAGGGACTGTCTCCCGTGGGGAGGGACCCCACAGTGCAGCAGTGGGAGGTGTGAGGAGGCTCCCCCTGAGAAGCAGCAGCGGCAAAGTCCATCTGTAATGAACTGACTGCAACCCCCATTCCTCATCCCCTGCGCTGCTGTGGGGGAAGGAAAGGGAGTCCCTGGAATTGGAGGGGTGGGGAGAGGTGTTTTAAGCTGGTTTTATTTCTCATCTCCCTGCTCTTTTTGTTTCATTAATAAATAAAACCTTTTTCTCCCTAAGTTGAGTCTGTTTTGCCCATGACACTAATTACCGAGTGACCTCGCCATCCTTAACTTACAAGCAGTTTGTTACATTCCTCTCTCTTTCCTGTCCAGTTCAGGAGGGGGAGTGATATTATGATTGGGTGGACATCGGGCTAAACCACCACACATTCATTCTTGCAGAAAATACAGGAATAGTAAGTTTTACAGTGATTTCTACTTTAGGAGCTTGACCTAACCATATTGGTGTCTCTCATTTCTCCATGGTGCTCTCTCTGACAACTGGACATTAACATTTTAATATTAACCCTTAAAAATTAAAGAATATTAAGGATGTAATGCTTAAGTTGCTGAGTGATCAACAGAATACATATGCTCTGCATAAGCAGAAAAATAAATACCAAAGGTTCAACTGAATAGTAACTTTCAGCTACCTGAGCTTTCTCTCTTTCAAAATACTAAATCTATTCCATAAACTATAACCTCAGACAGGTAATGTGACAAGGAAGTATCAATTACTTTCTTATGACTACTCAGACTTATGGATTTATATGCAAATATAGATTCACAACAACATATACTCACAATAGCCATCTTATACAATATTGTGCACCTACCTATTTGCCTGGACTTCCAAAACACCAGAGGAAATGAAGATGTATACATATTGTCTCTGAAATGTTTCATTACAGTTGTTTAATTGGAGCCTATAGTAATGGCTGCAGTTGCTCTACTCATAAGAAAGTGACATGTCTAATTCAGGATAATATTTTTAAATCTACTACATTAATAGCTTTGGGAGTCCTAATTGTAGATAAACCAATGTAGCAGAGTTGCACATTACTCAACATGTATGTGCTTGCTTGCCAAAATATTGGTCTCACAAAAATCTCTAGGAAGAATAATCCCTTCTGGCAGGTATTGGTGCTCACTTTGAGTTTAGCTTTTTTTACAAGGCAGTTGCATCTGAACTTCTTTACAAAGCAAATCAGAGAGAGTGAGGAATTCAGTCTGTCTCTTCATGGCATCAAGAATTCCGGACCTACCTCATAGGACCTGTGTCCTAAGACACAGAGTTGGTAAGAGATATAAGTGGAAAAATCAGTAGTTCAACTAAGGGAAATCAATAGATTATTCAAGCCTTGGTAATGCATACGATTAACATAAATATGCTCATTAGTCTGCTAATAGATTTACCAGTGAAAAGCAGTTTTCCCTTTAGGAGGATGAACACCAGAGACTGCAATAGAGTCTCTGACCCATTATGCTATCTTAAAAGAAGAAAACTGTGTCAATGTTGGATATATTTCCTTTGACTAGTATTAACAAACACTCATCAAATTGAAACATAAAAACCAAAAAACAAACAAACACAAGGACAGAAACAACAACAAAGAAGAAACCTCACTATGCAGAGTATCAGCATTGCTCAGCTGATACCTTAGTTGAAATTGTTTTGACAGAAAACAATTAAGAGAGTTCAGAACCAAGTTAGGACAATGTTACAACTCAAATAGGCTTAGAGGCAGGATGTGAAAGACCCATGGATTGAAGAGAAAATGAAAATCATCTAGGGAAATATATACAGAAATTGGTCTATCCTTTCATTATTTCAGATTCCTGAGATCCTGAAAAATCCTTTATGTTCTCTGTTATTAGCATTTCAATTTGTTATCAGCTTATTTTCTTAATATATTCTCTTTGGAAGAAACAATAACAAAAAGAATAAGGTGGTCGAGATTTTTTATTTTGAAGGAAGGAGGAGAAGAGGGAACAAATGATTCATGTCATCTTAGATTTTGACTTAATGATACTGATTAACACTATCAATCTATTTCCATATTATTTCTAAGATATTTATTTTAAAATTAGCAGCTGTATTTTTGTGTAACTGATCCATTATTTTCTCTGGGACTTGCTGAAGAAAATTGGCACAGATTTACTCTCATCTTACTGTCCCTTTTTTGTGTTAACCACTTTTAAACCATTTTTAATTGCTCTCAATAAATCATCATTTACTTCCATAAGGAGTAGCAATAGTTCCTCCATTTTTAAAATTTAAAAATGATATTATCTTTTCTTTGTGTAAGTTAATGAATTTTCAACTTGACAGGTTGTCAATTTGTAGTTTGGATGTTGCTAAACTAGGCTTTGAACATTTCAGCAAGAAGGCTTTATAATGTGTCTGTTGTTTATGATACAGTTAGAGAATCTGAAAAGAATGAAAACAATTCAATTACTTCCTCTAAGATATTGATGAGCTCTCTTAAAATTAACAGACTTACAAGTATGTCAGAAATACTATGTTATTAATTTAATCTAAATTTGCTCTGGGAGTTGGCTAGTAGTTGTCTAGTAGAGCTTACTGCAACCTTTAGCTCACGACCTTCTGCCTTGCAGTCATTTTGAAAATTTGGACGAAGTTATCATTATATTTACAATTAATAAATCATTTCTCTGTTGTTTGCTGGGTTACACCTGTTATTTACTTTACCAAGAAATACCAGTTCATCACAAAGATTAATGATTAATTCATCATAATAAGTCACAAGTGCAATATGTGATACTTCTTATGAAATACAACGAAAAACTTTAATTAAGTTTCCCAAAATTAAACTGACTGGCCACTGTATCATTTTCCTAGTGCTATAATGTAGTCCTAATTTCTACCAAAATAACAACAGCAAGTCAATATTTAGAAAATAAGTGGCTTTAAATTTGCAGATTAAGTACCTGTTGTAAAGAACACAACTACTATATTTAAAAGTCCAAAATAAAAGTTAATGGTAAATTGTCATTACTACCTCATTTGGGAGTTGATCGATCAAACAAACTTAAGCAGCAGTATATTTCATAAAATAGTGAGAACCTTGCTGCAAAGCCAACAAACAGAAATAGCAACATTAATCAAAAATGGCTCAGTGCAATAAGTGAAGGCTTAATAAATATAAATGTACTGAAGCAGAACATTTAGTTAACCCTACATGCTCTGCTGAATCAGCAGACTGTACCTTAAGTTGTTCTAGTAAAGCATAACTATATCATAAAGTAATTGAAGAAATCTGTTCCTGTGTTATTTTTTCCATTGTAAAGAAAATTTTGGCATGGAAGAAAACAGAGAGATTTATAGTACATTTTCAGTAGACAAAAAGAAATATTTTGTTCATGCTAAGTCCAATGGAAAATAGTATTACTCAAAGGAAAAATTCAAATAGTTTCAGGAAAATCTTATTTTTACTTAAAATCTAACTAAAAGCGGGTTCAGGTAAATGTTGCCAAAAAGGGCAAAAAACTTTTAACCAGGGGTTTGTTTGTTTGTTTGTTTGTTAGTAGATAGAATTGGACAATACAAATTGAACTTTAGCAATAGCTGCTTCAATAAGATAAAGCTGATATAGTCTGTACGCAGTGTAGTCTGTATACACTATGAACAAGTCAACAGCCATTACATGTAGCAAATTCAGGCCCTGAAATCTGAAAGTTTTGGGGTTTGTTTTGTTGAGTTTTTTTCCCAAAAAGGGTTAATATTATGAAGCTATCCAGAGGGACACAGAAATATGGATAATAAATTAAACAATCTGCTGCAGCTGGACTTTTCAAATGGAGTATTACTATTCTGTCCAGGGAAAAATAGGGAATCACAGAGCTGTGCAGAGTATGTGTGCTGCAGAGAAAACAGACATATTTTCTCCATCTTCTAGATTTTTGAATTAGCAACTAGAAGTGTAGTGTGGTGCAAATAGCTAATCTTCAACAGAATCTTCCATAACCTCACACTTACAACTATCTATCCATCCCAAAGTTGCAGTTTGACATTGTAGAGACTGCTGCTGCTGTGAAATGAAACGCTGTCACAGGGAACATTCTCATTTTATATCTAGCCATGCACTTTGAACTGCTGGAGAAGGGTCTTTGCCTCTCTGTTTCAGCAATTCGGTGAAGAAAAAAGTATATTGACTCAGGAGGTAACAGCACAAAGACAGAATTTTTTCTTTTTCCACTCCCTTCTGCTTTCACAGAAGATAAAGATATATGATGAAAATAAAATCAAAAGTTTACTTATTGGAACAAACATTTGAATGCTAAGAGATCTAAGTTCAAGTCACTTCTGGATTCAGAAAAGGAATTTTCATATCTTTCTCCATTCTGCAAAACAGTACTCTGATAAAATGCCTACTAACTAGTCTCCAACAGATATTTTTTGATATCACGTTCTCAGTTTTGAATTGTTATGAGCACAAAATAACTTCTAATACTCTAAAAATTCTACACTATAAGTAAAAGGCAGGCAAGAATTTTAAAAGAAAGTTAGATGCATCAGATGAAGTAGATGGAATTAGCAGATAGACTTTAAAACTCAATTTTTCCCCAATGTTTAACACAATAACAGCAAACTCTAAATAAATCACAGTTTGAAACAACAGATTTAAGTGAAGTCATTATACTAAATGATCTGCAAGGACAAATTAGTTAACAGGTTAAGAAAAAATGATGTATGAACGAGAAAAGACAACACAAGACATTGGAATGTGTCTAAAAAACAGTACCACAATTAGGTCGATAAATTGTTGTGCATGTCAGAGTTATAAATTTAATTTAAAGACTTTGCAGGGGGTTTTTTTTTTGTACTTTGTTTAGGAACATCAGAACTAATAGATCAGGAAATAGTTATTTTGTTAAAAATTTTCTCCCACTGGCTGTCATTTGACCAACGAAATCCTTTTTGACACAAGGCAGCTGTTTATTTTTTGCTACACTTGCATCATTTCAATGTGGCATTGCTCATAGAATTACTGCTGGAAGGAAGCATATGTGGTATATGAAATTTTATGTTCGCTTTGGGATAGTGGGGAAAGGGATTGACTACTGTCTTCAATGGACAAATCTGACAATTGTTGCCCTGATAAGGTCTAGTTACATATGATATTAGCTTGGTGTGTGTTTGGCTCTTGCGATGAGTTTGGTAAGCTGAAGGTGATGTGAAAATTAACAGAATTTCTTTTTTGCAAGTGAGAAATGGAGGAAAATATTTTAGAATACTGCATTCCAGTATCAACTGTGACTTTTAATATAGATTTGTTTATGTTATAACATGAAAATTGGAACTATAGAGTTTATGGTGTTTTGAATTTGTTCGGCTTCTATTTTCTGTTTTAAATTTGTACATATTATTAAAACATTGAGAAATTGAAAAACACATACATTAAAGTTGCTAGCTAGTGTGATGCTTTGTCTTTTATGTCCTTACTGCTTGATAATTCCTTAACTGCTTGATTTCACGCTACTTTGAAAATATATGGTACATTGATTTTTTTTCAATATACTCAAACACATGTATTTGCAGAAGTTTTTCTACAGTCTGTCTAGAGGGAGATAACAAACTGAAAACTTTTGTTTTGATTAATAACTAGAATGACAATTCATCAAAAGTTTTAGTTGGGAGATGCTGGACTGACCTATAAAGAATCACTGTCTCAATGCCAGAATAAGAATTGTCTATATAGACATGAATTATAATATTCATTTAGCTTATAGAAGACCTGGAATCAAGTTCTCAAGTCTTATTCTTCTATTTTTCTATGCTATTTGTTATTCTGGCTTGAACCACTTTAATTTTGTTTGAATACTGCATTTAGATGCAATGAATAGTTCGGCATTTTTCTGAAAATATCTGCCGTATTGATACAGTCCAACAAACTAGCTCATTTCTAAATGAAAATTTTCTTGTCATTTTTGGTCAGGGATATAGCAAAACAGTCATTTAAGGCAAGAGTTGTCTCATCAACTGAGGTTGGATGGATATGTTTAAATGGAGTTTTTGAAAATTCTAACGAAAAAAATGTGTCTTCTACCGATATTTGCCTTCCTCAACAGTCCTAGAAAAAGGAAGAGGAAAGTTCAGGGAGCAGTCAGTAATATTAACAGTTCTTATAAGAACTGTTGCTTGATTTTTACTGAATAAGGCTGTAATGATGATAGAAAGTTGCATGTCTTTCTAATTGCAGATTAGTTTATTACCATTTAAAAACACTGTTTTATTCTTTAAAGACAGTCACCTGATTCATTGTAATACTTAGTCACGTATAGAAAGTAAAAACTTATGTGTCTGCTGGTTACTAGACTAATCCTTTGCAGATTACTAAAATAAATAAATAAATACGTAAAATCAAGATTCCTGTCTTTACTTTGGTTTGTATTATAACATGTTATTTCTAAAGCTTGTACAATACAAATAAGCTTTTTTTAAAAAAAAAAAAAGGCAAACAACAAATACAAGCAAATTCTCATTATACTAGAAACTGATGATCTTCAAAAATATCATAAATACTTTCTCTTCTGCATTTGTCTGGGTCTAAAATGGTATCAATCTTATGACAGCATTTATTATGCCACAGTTATATGTGTAAACTTTGAGAGAGAAATAATGCTTAATTGCAAGGTACGATATTTGTCTTGGTGTGGGAAACAACATTAAATATAGACAGAATATTGATGCTTCATAATGTAACATGTTTTGGCAGATGAATTAAGTGTAAGACCTAGCCCAAGTAAATAAGTAAATAAAAAAATAAATAAAAAAGTAAAAGTAAAAGAAAATGAAAAGATCATCAATTTCTTGTGTGCTTTATATTTAAAATACATATTCTTTTGTAATTGTGCCATTTAAATAAAGCTTCTGGATTAAATTTGGATCTTCTGTTTAGAAAAAGCCAATTGTTCACCCAGATATTTTCCAACATAAAAACTATTGAGAACAATGAAAACCAGCAGAAAATATCATGTGAGCATAAAAACAATATTAAAAAGGAAAAAAAAACCCACAACAAACCTTTTTTTCTTTTGAAATATTTATAATTTTCCTATTAAACATTATCCATTTTCTATAATGCAGAATTCCATTTCCAGCACAAAGGAGACAAAACATTGATAATGATAATGTATATTAATCTGAAATGGAATGAAGGAAAAATAGAAGCATTCATTAAAGTATGTTAATGTTAGTGTTTGCATAATATCCATAATATCATAATATGTTTTTAATGTATTTAGGCAAACTGGAAACAACTGACATTATCAGGAGATAATAAATCCTTTTATTTTGTATGTCCAGATATAATTTACATGCTGAGATCATAGTGTTCCTTGTCACACACTTACAATGAAAATAGCAAGGTAAATTATGAAGTGGGCACTGCAGTACTATATTTCAGAGGTTTTGAGTCTAAAATGTATCCCAAAAATCCAAACAACAACAAACAGGACATAGAGAATCACATAGCTTATACAAGAAAATACTCTTAACACATGGAGAAAATGCCTATACACCCTTGGAAAATATTTTGCATTAGACATGTCAATAACAAATGCTATCAGCTTAATGAAACAGATGTTCGGGTTTCCAAGTGGATTGAATGACACTGATAACTTCATTCACAAGTAATATTCAATATAAAATATGATTCTCTTAATAGAGTAGAGCATGATATTGATAATTAAATAAACTTTTGATAATGAATCTGTCACAGAGCAAGAAGTGCTATGAATCACTCTTAGTCACCTGCTTGAGGCAAAAAGTGAAAAATGACTGATTTTTTTTCCACTTTTTTCTGTCAGATTTGCTCTCCCAAATTAGCTAGTCAAACCATCTGAAGTCAAACCTGAGGTCAAATTTTTGGTAGGGTTAAACAATCATGGGTTAGGGGTAATAAAAAATAAATTATTTAAATAAGAAGGCAGCTTGACCTTAATGCTCAGTAAATTATTCAAGATTTTTAAAAATAACAAAACATGAATTTAAAAATGTTTCCCTTGGAGTAAACATTATGTCTTCTTAATATCTCACTGTTTCTAGTTCCTCAGACTACATATTCTTTCCTCAGTTCAGACTCACAGTGTCTGCAGTCACTGCTTATGCTAAGATCTGAAACACAGCACAAGTCTCCCATGTTTTGCCCAGAGTTTTCAGTCGGGGTTTTAAATATACAAGTAGGTGATTGGTGCTCCAACAAATGCAGTCATTCTTAATAGGAAACTCCTGAGGTTTCTGAGAAGATGGCCCTCTAATATCTCTCAGCTAAGAACCTAATGCAATGTCATACAAGAGAGAGCCCTCCCCTGGATGAATATACTTAGAAAGATGAAGATTGAAGAAAGAGACAACATGATGCAAAGATTGCAAATGACACCAATTTGCAGGACATAGTACCAGACTCAAAGTCAGTGCTGACATCCAAAGGAACTCATACAAGCTGGAGGAATGGGCCACAGGGTGAGATGAAATTCAGCAATGACAAATGCTGAGTCCGCCACAGCATTTGTGGTAAGGGAGACCACCTTATAATGGTACAGGGTGTGTATCCATAATAAATGATTGTCATGGTTTAGGCCCATCAGGGAACAAAAGACCACGATTAGCCTCAAGTACCGAAGACTTAAGGATGGCTAAAGGGCAGGGAGAGCTTAATTGCCGCTTAAGGTGCAGGACAAAACAGACCAGGCTGCTGGGCTTGGGGAAGAAAACAGAAAATAATTTAATACCAACTAAAGCATAAAACC
>WBNH01006822.1:0-77260 GCA_013401255.1 Urocolius indicus | reverse complement strand
GGTCTCTGGTCTGATGCTCCTTCCTTCCTCCTCTGACTGTAGGGTCCGCATGGTCGTCTTCATCTTGTACCACCCTTACACCTCCTGCCTGGCACCTCAAATTCCCGTCCCTAAATAGTGATCGCAGAGGCGCCAGATTGGCCCAGCCGGGCCGGGGGGTGGGTCTGAACCCAGGAGTTGGGGGAGAGTCTAAAAACTTTTACCAGTCTTCACTGCAACCCGCTCCCCCTGTTGCTAAGCAAAACCAACTCCTTGCTAAACCATGACAATGATCAGCTTTGCTTAAGGGCCTGGAAAGGTTGGCAGAGAGTGAACTGAGCAGGAGCCCAACATGAGCCATTGCATCAAAGCAAGCCAGCAGTGCCCTGCACTGTATGGATGGAGCACAGCTAGTAGCTCAAGTGGAATGCTTCCTGTCTTCCAGCTTGTTCGCAAGGTGGAACACAGGAAGTTCTACTTGAACATGAGGGAAAACTTCTTTACTGTGAGAGTGAAGGAGCCCTGGCACAGATTTTGAAGATCCACACAGTGAACCTGCTTTAGCAGGGAGTTGGACTAGATGATCTTTGGATGTCTTTTCCAACCCTTACTATTCTTTAATTCTGTGATTACTGGAGCATCTTTCTTATGAGGAAAGGCTATGTGACCTGGGACTGTTCAACCTGGAGAAGAGGAGAGTGAAGGAGGACCTCTTCACTACCTACAAGTATTTAAAAGATGTATGTCTAGAGGACGGGGCTACATTTTTTTCTGTAGTGTCCAGTGATAGGACATGGGGTAACAGACAAAAGCTGGAACACAAAAAAGTTCCACTTAAATCTAAGGAAAAAAATATTTACTGTAAGGATGAGGGAGCCCTGGCACAAGCTGGCCAGAGAGGTTGTAAAGTCTCCTTCTCTGGAAGTTTTCAAAACACACCTGGATGTGTTCCTGTGTGACCTAATCTAGCCGAATCTGCTTGAGCAGGGAGTTTGGACTAGATCTCTAAAAGTCCCTTCCAACTCCTACCATTCTATGATTCTATGATTCTGTGAATTACTCCACTCTATTCAGCATTCGTTACAGCGCATTTGTATGCTCTACTAAGTTTTGTTTACAGAACCAAAATGATCAAGGGCTGGAATATTTTGCATGCAAGGAAAAACTGAGGAAGATGTCCATGCTTATCTGGGAGAAGAAACACCTTGAGGAGCCTGTAGTAGCCTGTCAGGGCCTAAAAAGTAGCAACCAAGAGGGCAGAGACATGCTTTACACAGTAGTTCATAGTAGCTGAAAGAAAAAGACATAATCTGAAACAGGTAAAGTTCAAGAAGGATGCACTAATAAACTTTCTCACCATAAACTCAGGCTAGCGCTGGCACAGGTTTTTCAGAGCCTCTGCAGTTATCATCCCTGCAGGTTTTCAAGATCTGACCTGACCTTGAGCAATGGGGTCTGACCTCATACGTCATTTTGACCAGGAGGTTGGACTAAAGATGTCCTGAGGTCCCTTCCAAACTAAATTTTCTTGTAAGGAGCCAGTGCAAAAATTAAATTGAGAAGTCAATCCATTTCTTGAGTCCACAACTAGATCTTCATTCCTTCTTGAATCTTATATGCTGAATTCAAATGCCTTTATCCTGCTTTCAACACAATGTTGAAAACTGCAGGATTGTGTCTCAGCAGACAATTGGTGACCACCAGTAGCGGTTCATCAATGATGTGTCTGTCAAGAATCATTTACAGTGCAACAGAAATTTCTGCATGTTCCTAAGAGCTTGTACACTTTGTTTTCCCAGGACTGCAAGGCAGGCTTAATAGTTTCACACAGACTTATTCTAGTCTGTCCCATTTTCTTTCTCTGTTGTGCCATCTTTCTTCAATATCTTCAATATCTTTATTCAACAGGTATTTGTAAATGTTAATAAGATCTTCCTTCAGTCTCCTCTTCTACAGGCTAAACAGTCCAAGGTCCCGCAGCCTTTCCTTGTATGAAAGATGCTCCAGTCCCTTGATCATCTTGGTGGCCCTATGCTGGACTCTCTCCAGAAGTTCTCTGTCCCTCTTGAGCTGAGGAGCGCAGAACTAGACACAGGACACAAGATGAGGCCTCACCAGGGCAGAGTAGAGGGGGAGGAGAACCTCCCTCGACCTGCTGGCCACACTCTTCTTGATGCATCCCAGGCTGCCATTGGCCTTCTTTGCCATAAGGGCACATTGCTGGCTCATGTTCAGTTTGTTATCAATCAGGACTCCCAAGTCTCTCTGCAGAGTTGCTCTTCAGCAGGTCAATCCCCAGCCTGTACTGGTGCATGGGGTTGTTCCTTCCCAGATGCAGGACTCTGCACTTGTCCTTGTTGAACCTCATGAGGTTCCTCTCTGCCCAACTCTCAAGCTGGTTGAGATCCTGCTGAATGGCAGCACAGCCTTCTGGGGAATCAGCCAGTCCTCCCAGCTTGGTGTCATCAGCGAACTTGCTGAGGGCACGCTCTGTCCCCTCATCCAGGTTGTTGATTGAACATGTTGAACAAGACTGGAGCCAGAACCGATGTCTGAGGAACTCCACTGGCTACAGGTTTCCAACTTGATTCTGTGCCATTGATCACCACCCTCTGGGCTCTGTCATTCAGCCAGCTCTCGATCCACTTCACTGTCCAAGCCACACTGCCCGAGCTTTCTGATGAGGATGTTATGGGAGACAGTGTCAAAAGCCTTGCTGAAGTCAAGGTAGATGACATCCACTGCTCTCCCCTCATCTAGCCAGCTGGTTATGCACTCATAGGAGGCTATCAGGTTGGTCAAACAGGATTTCCCCTTTGGTGAAGCCATGTTGGCACCCCCTGAGGACCATCTTTTCCATCGTATCTTCAGAGATAACAATCAGGATGAGTTGTTCCATCCCCTTTCCAGCGATGAAGGTGAAGCTGACTGGCCTGTAGTTTCCAGGGTCATCCTTCCTGCACATCTCAGCACAGTGTGCAGATGAAGGGGCATTATTATTGCATTCCCTGTCCTGCCCTGTTTCCCAGCTAGAGGTAACATCTTGTTCTATGTTGCTTCTCCCCCCACTCCCTAAGTCCCTTAGGTTATAGACTTTAAGTTTGCTAGCCTACTCCTGAATATTCCAGTGCCCTTACGAGACAGATGAATCCCACCCTGTCCTATCAAGCTGTAGTCGCCAAGGAAAGATCCATTGTCAAAGAACCCAAAGCCTTCCTGCTGGCACCAGCCTCTCAGTCAGGAGTTCACTTGGCTGATTTTTCCATTGCAATGTCCCCATTTGTCTCTAGTGAACAGGATGGAGGAGAAAAAAATCTAATCCCTCTACCTTTTAACTGCTCCCCCAAGGTTTTAAAATCCTTCTGGATCCTGGAGATGTCATGCCTCATGACATCATTCATACCTACGTGGAACACAAGTAAGGGGTAGTAGCCTGCATCCCTGACAAGCCGTGGCACTCTCTCGGCCACATCCCTGATCTTCGCTTCTGGCAGGCAGCACAACACTCAGCTCCCTACCTGCTCCACAGATGGGTCTCTCAGTGCCCCTTAGCAGTGAGTCATCCACAACAAGCAACTGTCACTTTCTTCATTCCATTTTTAATATTTTAATTCTTACCTAGTAACACATTTTTAAAATGTTTTCTCCCATATTGTTGTTTTATCATTTTTCTCACCCTTTCCTTTCTTGAGATGTTACATCTTACTTTCCTACCGTTTCACCCAAATAGTCTAGAGCAACTATAATATTTCTATTTTCTTTCAACTGAAAATTAACCATTTTAACTTGTGGGCTTTGCCAGAAAAGATAAAGATCTTCGTCATCCATTTGTGTACATTTTTTTATGAAAGCATGCTCTGTATATTAGCTAACGGATACAATAAGACAGTAGTTGCTAGGAGAACTTTTCAATACAATAACATAAAAACTAGTGATCTGTCTGAGTATCATTTATAGCTACCCTGAGGCTGCAGTAAATTATGCATCTTTGTTTATTCACAAAATGTCTTACAAATGTCTGCTGAAGAAACCTCTTTTTTCACCTTTTTTTCCTGTAATACTTTATATTTTAATACAGAGTAGTAATGTGTTCAGTAGAAAAAATAGCATATTTCTCTTCTTTATGTGTTAACATGCACAGTATGTATTATTTCCTTATAAGCACACTCTGTAAAGTAGATGGCTGCTAATCACATATTGTAGTAGGCGTCCGGAAGATCTCAGATTGTAACGCAAGGGGTGAAGAGGAGGTGAGAGGTCCGGCACGGGCAGAGATAGAGGAGGTGCTTATGCCAGCAGATATAAGGGCATAACATAAACAATGAGGGACAGAGACTGAGCCGGAGACGGACAGAGACGGAGACAGAGCACCATCCACACCGTGTGTGCAGTGATCCTTTCCCTCGACTGTCGGAGAGCTGGGAGATCAGCCTGAACCACCACGTAGTGTTGCCTGCAACAGCAACAACATATAACAAATGCTAATGTCTAATCGTTTTTAATGGACTCAGTAGAATCAGTTGAATGTCCATTACTTTTTCCTTCTTGACCAAGGCATTAAGGAGATTTTGTAAGCTGAAGTATTTAGGATGATTTCGAAGTTTTCAGAATTTGTACTTCTAACTTAGAATCATAGAGTCATTACTGCTGGAAATGACCTTTAAGATAATCGAGTCCAACCACTGACATCACAATGTCAAGCCCATCACTAAACCAAACCATATCCCTCAGTATTTCATCTACGTGTCCTTTAGATATCTCAAGGGATGGTGACTCCACCACCTCCCTTGAGTAGACCCTTGCAATGTTTAATAACCCTCTTGGTGAAAAAAAAATATTTCTAATGTCCTGTCTACACTTCCATTTAAATCCATTTCCTTGTGTTTTATTATTTGTTACTAGAGTGAAAAGATTGATCCCCACCTTACTACAATTCCCCTTTAGGTGGTTGTAGAGAGCGATTATATCTCCTCGCAGCCTCCTTTTCTGTAGACTAAACATCCCCAGCTCGCTCAGCCACTCCTCATAAGATATGTTTTCTAGACCCTTCACCAGCTTCCTTGCCTATCTCTGAACGTGCTCCAACATCTCAATGTCCTTCTTGTTGTGAGGGATCCAGAACTGAACAGAGTATTCTAGGTGTGGCCTCACCAGTGCCGAGAAGAATGGGACAATCACCTCCTTGATCCTACTGGTCACACTATTTTTGATCAGGATGCCATGGGCCTTCTTGGACACCTGGGCACACTGCTGGCTCAAATCGGCTGTCATTAACACCCCCCAGGTCCTTTTCCGCAAACACCTTCATTTGCCTATCTACGGGGAAAAAAAAAAAAAACCTTAATCTATGTTTTCAGGACTTACTCAACCTCTTAGGCCAGTTGTATTGGGTCTTAAATCCAAGAATATTTAACTGTGAAAGCTTAGACTTTCTGTGAAAGAATTTTGTAAATTTTAGCTAGCTTATAAGGAAAGGTGATTGTAAATGTCCCTCAAAGGCACAAGCACTGATGAACTGGGTAGGAAATTATTATCTTAGCTGGTGATGGCTCCACATTAAGCCAAAACTAGGACTTCTGGAAGGTTTTTTTATGGAAAAATTAGAACCATTCCTCTAAATAGTCAGTGGCTAAGTGTAATTCCTGTGGGATATAAGAGTTGCAAGAGTTCAAGTCCTTTCTGACTGAATCAGAGCAAAGATCTAAGGCATGGGGGTTTTTTCATGCTGCTGGTGCATGGTTATGTATTGGCAATGGCAGGATTGCTTTTTTCTTGTTTTGACAGAAATTAAACATGAAACAAGATAAATCTTTCCTGATTNACTTAGAATCATAGAGTCATTACTGCTGGAAATGACCTTTAAGATAATCGAGTCCAACCACTGACATCACAATGTCAAGCCCATCACTAAACCAAACCATATCCCTCAGTATTTCATCTACGTGTCCTTTAGATATCTCAAGGGATGGTGACTCCACCACCTCCCTTGAGTAGACCCTTGCAATGTTTAATAACCCTCTTGGTGAAAAAAAAATATTTCTAATGTCCTGTCTACACTTCCATTTAAATCCATTTCCTTGTGTTTTATTATTTGTTACTAGAGTGAAAAGATTGATCCCCACCTTACTACAATTCCCCTTTAGGTGGTTGTAGAGAGCGATTATATCTCCTCGCAGCCTCCTTTTCTGTAGACTAAACATCCCCAGCTCGCTCAGCCACTCCTCATAAGATATGTTTTCTAGACCCTTCACCAGCTTCCTTGCCTATCTCTGAACGTGCTCCAACATCTCAATGTCCTTCTTGTTGTGAGGGATCCAGAACTGAACAGAGTATTCTAGGTGTGGCCTCACCAGTGCCGAGAAGAATGGGACAATCACCTCCTTGATCCTACTGGTCACACTATTTTTGATCAGGATGCCATGGGCCTTCTTGGACACCTGGGCACACTGCTGGCTCAAATCGGCTGTCATTAACACCCCCCAGGTCCTTTTCCGCAAACACCTTCATTTGCCTATCTACGGGGAAAAAAAAAAAAAAACCTTAATCTATGTTTTCAGGACTTACTCAACCTCTTAGGCCAGTTGTATTGGGTCTTAAATCCAAGAATATTTAACTGTGAAAGCTTAGACTTTCTGTGAAAGAATTTTGTAAATTTTAGCTAGCTTATAAGGAAAGGTGATTGTAAATGTCCCTCAAAGGCACAAGCACTGATGAACTGGGTAGGAAATTATTATCTTAGCTGGTGATGGCTCCACATTAAGCCAAAACTAGGACTTCTGGAAGGTTTTTTTATGGAAAAATTAGAACCATTCCTCTAAATAGTCAGTGGCTAAGTGTAATTCCTGTGGGATATAAGAGTTGCAAGAGTTCAAGTCCTTTCTGACTGAATCAGAGCAAAGATCTAAGGCATGGGGGTTTTTTCATGCTGCTGGTGCATGGTTATGTATTGGCAATGGCAGGATTGCTTTTTTCTTGTTTTGACAGAAATTAAACATGAAACAAGATAAATCTTTCCTGATTAAAAAAAAAAAAAAAAAGAAAAAAAGCAAACAGTTCCATCCATGTGGAAAGTCCTTTCCACCAAAAGTATCTCATTTTCTAGTATAATTTTTTGGACAAATAAAAATTGTCACAGTACATTATAAAGGTCTTTCTTGATAAGAATATCCTTAGCACACACACACACACAAAAAAAACCATCGAGTTAGTGATAAAAGATACTTTAGCTATAGATTATTACATAAAAGTAAAATCATGACTCTAAATTTTCTACATCTGCAAATTAAACCATTACATGGCCTCAATGTTACCATTAATTTTTAGCTTTTACTTAGCAAATATGCTTTGTCTCTAGTTCTTTCTGCAATTCTAGGTTATACTCAGTCTTTGTTTCCTGATTTTTGTGAAGATGTTTTATTGTGTACTGTTGCTCTTTATTGCATTTAGAAATTAATTTTCTCCAATGTATATTTGCTACTATTTCCAACACTCAAGAAACTTAACAGACTCAGAGGAGCTTACAGTAGCAACTGATTTAGAATATTCTTTTCTTGCAGTTTTGCAAAAATGCGATAGAGGATCTTATAGTACAAGGTCTAAAGTGATTCAAGGAAAAAAATTTAAGGCAGTCTCAAGTATTTACTAAGTTAGTGGTTGAAGTTTTAGACAGAGGCTGAGACACTTCACCATGATCACCATGATCTTCACACAAGAAGAAAACAAGAAAGATTTTGGCTATCAGGTGCTGAGGAATGTAAATGAAGTTTGTTGGTTTATTATTACCTTGATTGATATGTGGTTCCTAGGTAAAAGCACTCTGGAACACTCTTGTTAGGTAGTGATATTGGGTGAAACAGCTGTTTTGCATCTCCCTAGTTATCCTTATGTTAATTAAGTTAATAAAGTTACTGCTTCTAGCTGTAATCATATTCTTACATGTGTATCTTATTTGCCTGAGGTATTTGAATCAACACACTGGTCTTATCAAGTCTGACAAAATACAATTTTTTAAAATATAATTACTAGTTTAAAAGGAAGTTTTGAGGGCTTGGGAGGTATTCAGTTACTGGTACATTAAAACAGATTCATTTTTAAGAAATATACCAAAGGGATATGTACATAACTTTCAAAGTATAACTGCAACTCCCACATACAAACTCATGGTTCAGTAACGAGGTTTTTTGCTGAGCCCAGGGTAGTATAGGCAATCATACTTCTTTTTAGACAGTAATAGCTCCTACAATTTAACAGTTCTGATTTAACCTATGGAATCCAAAAAGAATTATTGAAACCTAAGAAAAACGCAGTCTCATCATAGTTTAAACTGTTACAGCGACATGTATGAAAGAAACAAAACTTTTTTTCTTAAGACATAAATCAATTTTTGCTGACATCAAAGACTTGATGAACAGGTTACTCCAGATTATTTCTAGAGTATTCCTTGCCCATCCCTCTGAGGCATCCAAATCCAGCCACAATCTGAGATAGACTGCAAAGTAAATGTCCCTTTGCTTCCACTATATCATTATATGGGATAACAGGATTAAAGGCCTCTTAAACCTTCTAAAGATTACTTCCTTATTTACTTCTTCACCTCACTGCAGACATTTGATCTATACATAAATTAGATGATATCAAGAAGCAGACTGGCAAGATACNGTGAGTGGTTATGTATTGGCAGTGGCAGGATTGCTTTTTTCTTGTTTTGACAGAAATTAAACATGAAACAAGATAAATCTTTCCTGATTAAAAAAAAAAAAAAAAAGAAAAAAAGCAAACAGTTCCATCCATGTGGAAAGTCCTTTCCACCAAAAGTATCTCATTTTCTAGTATAATTTTTTGGACAAATAAAAATTGTCACAGTACATTATAAAGGTCTTTCTTGATAAGAATATCCTTAGCACACACACACACACAAAAAAAACCATCGAGTTAGTGATAAAAGATACTTTAGCTATAGATTATTACATAAAAGTAAAATCATGACTCTAAATTTTCTACATCTGCAAATTAAACCATTACATGGCCTCAATGTTACCATTAATTTTTAGCTTTTACTTAGCAAATATGCTTTGTCTCTAGTTCTTTCTGCAATTCTAGGTTATACTCAGTCTTTGTTTCCTGATTTTTGTGAAGATGTTTTATTGTGTACTGTTGCTCTTTATTGCATTTAGAAATTAATTTTCTCCAATGTATATTTGCTACTATTTCCAACACTCAAGAAACTTAACAGACTCAGAGGAGCTTACAGTAGCAACTGATTTAGAATATTCTTTTCTTGCAGTTTTGCAAAAATGCGATAGAGGATCTTATAGTACAAGGTCTAAAGTGATTCAAGGAAAAAAATTTAAGGCAGTCTCAAGTATTTACTAAGTTAGTGGTTGAAGTTTTAGACAGAGGCTGAGACACTTCACCATGATCACCATGATCTTCACACAAGAAGAAAACAAGAAAGATTTTGGCTATCAGGTGCTGAGGAATGTAAATGAAGTTTGTTGGTTTATTATTACCTTGATTGATATGTGGTTCCTAGGTAAAAGCACTCTGGAACACTCTTGTTAGGTAGTGATATTGGGTGAAACAGCTGTTTTGCATCTCCCTAGTTATCCTTATGTTAATTAAGTTAATAAAGTTACTGCTTCTAGCTGTAATCATATTCTTACATGTGTATCTTATTTGCCTGAGGTATTTGAATCAACACACTGGTCTTATCAAGTCTGACAAAATACAATTTTTTAAAATATAATTACTAGTTTAAAAGGAAGTTTTGAGGGCTTGGGAGGTATTCAGTTACTGGTACATTAAAACAGATTCATTTTTAAGAAATATACCAAAGGGATATGTACATAACTTTCAAAGTATAACTGCAACTCCCACATACAAACTCATGGTTCAGTAACGAGGTTTTTTGCTGAGCCCAGGGTAGTATAGGCAATCATACTTCTTTTTAGACAGTAATAGCTCCTACAATTTAACAGTTCTGATTTAACCTATGGAATCCAAAAAGAATTATTGAAACCTAAGAAAAACGCAGTCTCATCATAGTTTAAACTGTTACAGCGACATGTATGAAAGAAACAAAACTTTTTTTCTTAAGACATAAATCAATTTTTGCTGACATCAAAGACTTGATGAACAGGTTACTCCAGATTATTTCTAGAGTATTCCTTGCCCATCCCTCTGAGGCATCCAAATCCAGCCACAATCTGAGATAGACTGCAAAGTAAATGTCCCTTTGCTTCCACTATATCATTATATGGGATAACAGGATTAAAGGCCTCTTAAACCTTCTAAAGATTACTTCCTTATTTACTTCTTCACCTCACTGCAGACATTTGATCTATACATAAATTAGATGATATCAAGAAGCAGACTGGCAAGATACACTCAATGCAGCATTTATCTGTAGGTTTGCACTCTGTTGTGGAAGGCCATGTAAGCATTTTGGTGTGGAAGATACAGTAGAAAAATTCAGCGTGGAGGTTTTGGGCAGAACAAGGAACTAGATGCTGGTTTGAGGGTATGGATAGATACAGGAGATTGAATTCAGATTTACTAAGAGCCCTTTGGGTCCAAAACTGATTTGGTGATTTTGGGAGAGAATACAGAAAGTGGGTCCTCAGTAAAAGGGAAATCACATAAGTAAGTTGTGTTGCACGAATCAGGAAAGAAAAGTTACAATTCAGAAACCAAAAGGCAAACACACAAAAAAAGCATTCATTTAAAAAAAAAATACTCTCATTCTTTTGAAACTAAACTCAAAATGTAACTGACTCAGGAGTTTCTGGAAACTGTTTTGGGGTCTTTTTTCAAAAATATCCAGCAGAATTTACATGGTGATATTCAGTGAAGTTCTTCTGTGTTCACATGTGAAGTACTGGACATAACAGATCAATCAATTGATAGAGTCTCAGTTGCAATGACACTCTCAGTTACAAGAAGAACATGACTGTGTCTACACTGGTACAAATAAAAGCCTTTCTTACTATGAAAACCAGTAAAATTCCTGATTTTTACCAGGAAAAAGGAAAACTTGGTTTCTCTGTCAAAAATATTTTGGTTTCTAATAATAAATTTCTATTTTTATGCTTTATTTTTTTCCTGAAAGAGATTTTAAATCATAATTTCCTATGGAACTAGTTCAGTTGATGCCGTGAAGAAGACAGGCAGGACTCAATAGCCAATGTGATTATTTACTGCAGTGCTGGGGAACATGGGGGATTTCTCCATACAATGTGCCCACCTCAGCTGTCGGAGAGAGCACTACGGAGAAATGACAAGCACCAGTATGGTTAAGGTCATAACTCTCCACTTTATTAGCAAGCATCAGAGTTTTATAAGCAATGCAAAGCTAGTTTGGTTACAATAATTCTGATTGATCTGTTCCTGCTGCCCTTTCTGTGATAGGTCTTGCACTTTCACATACTCCTTCAGGTTCTGCTTTGCTACATTCTTTTAAGCTTACACAGTTTCTTTCCCACACACACAGCTGCCTGCCTTCATATCTATACTCTAATGAGCAACTTGTCCTTGACGATTCTTCAGGCCCACTGTTCCCAGGCTGATGTAACCCAAAGTCTGAGCCCGCATCTGAGGCCTGTGTCTGAGCCTCATGCAGCTTACGGTCTCACATAACCAAAGTCTGGATGGGCCACAGGTCTTTTTTCCTTCAGGTGTATTACTACTCTAAGCCTTTGGATTTTCAGTTTATATTTACAGCAAACATGCTGTAAATTCATTACATTTCCAGGAAAGGGCCCACCCATTGTCTCATCTCGGTCCACACAAGTTACGCCTCCATCATACTTCTTTCTGTGTCCTCTCTCTTCCTTCAGTGGTCATTAGGGGTTGGATTAAGATCCAAACTTTCCTTGTGATGTATCTTTACCCCTAAGTCCTTGGACAGGTGGAAAACTGGCCTAAAAGCACTATCATCTCAGATAACAGTTCCATTTAGAGCTAGGCAGGCTTTTTAATTATCAGTGATAAACAATGTCCAAATGTTCAAGTGTAGAACTAATGTAATAGTTTTGCCATCCTTAGATAGTAATTTGGTTTAGATACATACCAGCCTTGAAACTTTAAGTGCTAAGCAATAGTTATGTTACAAGAAATAGCTGTGTTGTTCTAATAGCTCTATTTGTGGGCTTACAAGACTCGCAATTTCATAAATCTATATGTACGATTTTCTAACTAATATTGTAATGGTTAATAAGCAAGCTTCCATAATCTAAACTTACCTATGTACCTATGAATCACACCGAAGATAACAGTTACAGTAAACTTGATTATTTACTTTGGCAATATTGTTTTCCAGCTAGTGCCTTTTCTTTCCATTCTGCAGCTGCAGTTAGTTGTGGTTTAACTATATTCTAAAATTTAAAGATTTAGCTAAACTCCTACAGCTTCCAAAGTTTGCCCTGTAATTTCATTCTCTAACAAATCTATCATACCCTAATGTATTATTATTTAATAAATCTGAGTTTGTTTAATTCCAACTAGAAAAGTTAACATGTAAAGAAGGATTATCTCAGTCCAACCCATTTTCAAAACAGTCACTTATTCATAGATTCTTTGTTGGGTTGACACAAAGTGCTTGAGGTAGACATCACATACATAGTGATGGTATCAGCAGTCCTATAGTATGCTGTCTGTTTCCTGTAAATGTCTCCTTCTCCATTTGGTTCACCTAAAAGCCTCAGATATCGTTAAACACAAATGTTCATGATATTTTAATTGTATAGTATATACAAGTAAATACTTGTATATACTTGTATACTGGTATATAATACAAGTATATACTTGTATAGTATATACATATACATGTATATAGTATGTATATATGTATGTGTGTATATATATATATAGTGTGTGTATATATATATCAAACTCATCAAGGATCATAGAATCATAGAATGGTAGGGGTTGGAAGGGACCTTTAGAGATCATCTAGTCCAACTACCCTCAAGAAGCAGGTCTACCTAGATCAGGTCGCATAAGAACATATCCCAGTGGGTCCTGAAGACCTCCAAGGAAGGAGACTCCATAACCCCTCTGAGCAGCCTGTTCCACTGTTCCCTCACATGAACAGTAAAATAGTTTTGTCTTATGTTTAAATGGAAATTTTTGTGTTCCAGCTTCCTCCTATTACCCCTTGTCCTGTTGCTAGCTACAATAGAATAAAGGGATGCTCCAACCTCCTGCTGTCCAGCAGGTAGATCCCCAGCCTGTACTGTTGCATGGAGTTGTTCCTTCCCAGATGCAGGACTCTGCACTTGTCCTTGTTGAACCTCATGAGGTTCCTCTCTGCCCAACTCTCAAGCCAGTCGAGATCCTGCTGAATGGCAGCACAGCCTTCTGGGGAATCAGCCAGTCGTCACAGTTTGGAGTCATCAGTGAACTTGCCAAGGGTACACTGTCCCCTCATCCAGGTTGTTGAACAAGACTGGCCACAGAACCGATCCCTGTGGAACTCCACTGGCCACAGGCTTCCAACTCGATTCTGTGCCATTGATCACCACCCTCTGGGCTCTGTCATTCAGCCAGCTCTCGATCCACTTCACTGTCCACTCATCTAAGCCACACTGCCTGAGCTTTCCAATGAGGATGTTATGGGAGACGGTGTCCAAAGCCTTTCTGAAGTCAAGGTAGATGACATCCACTGCTCTCACCTCATCTAGCCAGCTGGTTATGCACTCAATAGAAGGCTATCAGGTTGGTCAAACAGGATTTCCCCTTGGTGAATCCATGTTGGATCCCCATGATAACCTTGTTAATCCCATCCTGTCCTATCAAGCTGTAGTCGCCAAGGAAAGATTCATTGTCAAAGAACCCCCTGTGTTAACCTTTCCCTGTGTTTCAGGGATGCATCCAAGAATTCTGAGGGAGCTGGCTGATGTGATTGCTAAGCCTCTCTCCATCATTTTTGAACAATCATGGAGGACAGGCAAGGTGCCTGAGGACAGGAGAAAGGCCAATGTCACTCCAGTCTTCAGAAAGGACAGGAAGGACAGCCCAGGAAACTACAGGCCAGTCAGTCTCACCTCCATCGCTGGAAAGGTGGTGGAACATCTCATCCTCCCTCTGTTTCTCTGACTCTCCTGTTCATACTGCTACTTCTCACTGTTTTTACTCATTCCTATTTGACTGGTGTAGTGGGTCTGGGGTGGTGGTGATTTTCCACAGCAGCTCTTGCAGCGTTGTGCCTCTGTTGGTATTGATAGCACATCAGTGTTGTGGCTACCGCTCTCACAACCATCAAGGCTGTCCCTCCAGCATTCTTTCCCTCACTTTCACCAATAGCTGTTAGTGGGCAGGATCATGGGATGGGCCATGGCCAGGACAGATGACCCAGGCTAACCAAGGAGATGTTCCATATCACGTGACGTCAGCTGAGCAATATAAACTTGGGGAGAGGAGCAGGAAGGGGGTGTGATTAATTTTTGGCCTTCCAAAGCAACTGTTACGCATACCACAGCCCTGATTCTCAGGAAGTCTCCAGACAACGCTGCTGATGGGAAGTAGAGAATAACAGCTTATTTTGCTTTGCTTTGCTTCTCACGCGCGTGACACTGCTTTTCCTTATTAAACTGCTTTTATCACAACTCACAAGACTCCCATCTTATTTTTTCCCCTCCCTGACTTGCTGAGGAGGGGGGTAACAGAGCAACATGGTGGGCACCTGGCATCCAGCCAGGGTCAAACCACCACAACTGGTATTTTTGCTGTTCCTTTAATTATGTTTGCACAGAGTTTCCACCAGCTTTGTTGATGAACTTGACTGTGTCCTATGGTAAATCCATGGAGGAACTGGAACTGGCCATGTCCAGCATAGTCAGTACGGGGCAATCCTTGGCCTTTTCCCACCGAGGTCACCCCTGCAGCCACACCACCCGCTATCAGATACTTCTGGTAAGTATTTTATGTAAAGTAAAATATTCACAAAAAAACCCACCAAAATTCATATACATTTTCATAAAATGGAGACAAATTACTTAGAAAAGTAAATCAGGAAAGGATTTCCAATTCATGTGTTTAAAATCTGTATAAATATATGTACATTTATTACTAATATTCTTGAATTAAAAAGTACTATCATCCCTAATGTTTTATTTTTTTCATGGATGACAGGAAGTATGAGCCTTTTAGCATATCCTGATTTGGGCCACAGGTCTCCATAAATTGGCAGTTAGACTTACATATCATGATATTCATGTTCTTTAAGTACTGCATGTATGTCTTCAAGTCATAAAACACATTATTAAAAGTATAATAATATTTTTTTTAAAAATGGAAATTTGAATTATTTTATTGATAAATATTTGTGCAATACCATTAAGATTTATTTCCTATAATGGTTCAACTCAAACATGCAATAGCAAGCAGCAACTTTTCTCTATTAATGAAAACTAAGTAATGATATTGGATGGATGAGGTGACAAGGGGTCATATCAACCATAAACAGAAGTGTCAGAAGGAATCTGATTCATTTTTAATTTATTGGTAAATGAGTAACTCCTCCTCATTCAATCTGCATACATGACGGTTGGACTAGATGATCTCTAAAGGTCCCTTCCAAACCCTACCACTCTATGAAAACATGAGTAAGCCCCTGTGCTGCCTCTACACCAATGCATGCAGCTTGGGGAATAGGCAGGAAGAAACAGAGATGTGGGTGCAGATGCGGAGCTAAAATCTCATTGCAGTTAGAAAGATGTGACCCTGGATTTCAGGCAAGCTAACTTTGGCCTCTTCAAAGATCTACTTGGACGGATCTCAATGGGATATGATTCTAGAAGGTAGAAGTGCCCATGAGAGCTGGTCAGTCTTCAAGTACCACTTCCTCCAAGCCCAAGAGCAGATGCACAAGATAGGAGGAAAAGGAGGTAGGAGGCCTCCATGGATGAGCAAGGATCATCATTGCTGGGACAATTCAAGCAGAAAGCAGCCATCTATGAGAAGTGGAAACAGGGGATGGCTTCTTGGAAAGAATATAGGAACATTGCCAGGGCATGCAGAGGTGCAATTTGGAAGGCTAGAGCCCTTCTAGAATTGAATATAACCGGGGAAGTTAAGGAAAATAGGAAGGGTTTTTTCAGATACATCAGCAGCAAAAGGAAGATGAGGGGGAATGTGGGCCTCCTACTAAACGCAGGGGCTGCCCTGGTGACCGAGGATGCAGAGATGGCCAAAATACTGAGTGCTTTCTTTGCTTCATTGTTTATGGCCAAGGCCAGCCCTCGGGAAGCCCAGTCCAGCAAGGATAACAGAATGTCCAGGATATCAGAGGACTTGCCCTGGGTGGAAGAGGAAGAGGTTAAACATTTGTTGGCCAAGCTTAAGGCTCATAAGTCAATGGGTCCTGATGGGATGCATCACATCAGCCAGCTCCCTCAGCATTCTCGGATGCATCCCTGAAATCCAGGGTCATGGTCCTGCTTTGTGTCCTGCCTCTTTCACACAAGATCTTGAACTCTACTGTCTTGTGGTCACTGCAGCCAAGATTGCCTCCAACCTTCACATCCCCAACCGGACCCTCCTTATTTGTCAGCACAAGGTCCAGCAGCACACCCCTCCTCACTGGTTCCTTGATCACCTGCGACACGAAGGTCTTCCTGGACCTTCCTGGACTGCATGCGCCTGTCTGTGTGGCTATCCTAGCAAATATCAGAGTGGTTGAAGTCCCCCAGAAGGATCACAGATTGTGATTGTGAGGCAGCTCTCAGCTGCTTGTAGAAGGCCTCATCCATGTCCTCCTCCTGATCAGGCTGCCTGTAGCAAACTCCTACAGCAATATCACCTGCCTTACCCTACCCATTAATTTTTACCCATAAGCACTCAACCTGCCCCTCATCCCCACCCAGCACAGATCAGTACACATTAATTGCTCCCTCACATAGAGAGGAACTCCACCTCCTCGCCTTGTCAGCCTGTCCCTCCTAAACAATACCCTCTGCGGCTGTGCTCCAGTCATGGCAGTTGTCCCACTACATCTCTGTGACTGCAATGATGTCGTAGACGCGCATCCACACCCACATCTCCAGTTCCTCCTGCTTATTCATCAGGCTGCATGCATTGGTGTAGGGGCAGCACAGGGGCTTACTCAAACACACAGGTTTCCCTGGACAGGTGCAGGAGGTTCCTCCCCAGTTTGCCTCTTCCTCAAAGCGATCAGCCTTCCAAATCTCAGCCCAGTGTGCAGATGAAGGGCACTTATCATTTCAGTCTTTGTCCTACCCTGTTTCCCAGCTAGAGGGGACAACTTGGTTTATGTTGCTTCTCCCTCCCCCCATTTCCAAGTTTAAGGACCTCTTTATTAAGTTTGCTAGCCTATTCCCAAATATTCCAGTGCCTTTACAGGACAGATGAATCCCATCCTGTCCTATCAAGCTGTAGTCACCAAGGAAAGATCCATTGTCAAAGAATCCAAAGCCTTCCTGCCAACACCAGCCTCTCAGCCAGGAGTTCACTTGGTTGATTTTTCCATTACAGACTGCCCCTTTATCTCTAGTGAACAGGATGTAGGAGAAAATAACCTGAGCCTCTCTACCTTTTACAGCTCACCTAAGGTTTTAAAATCTTTCTGGATCCTGGAGATGTCATGCCTCATGATATTATTCATACTTATTCATACCAATTTACAGATTGGTATCTCAAGTTCTTATCCTCCTTATATTTAGAGAACATAATTATGATATAATGTTGATGACTGGGTTTAGTTTTCACTTCATTTTTTTGTTTGGATTTGAGAATTTCAAGGGGAGTCCTTTTTCTGGTTACCTCTAGTTCAGCCAAATTAGCAATGCTAGTTCTAGTACAAATCACAACGTTTTGGTATTGATTTCACAGACACCTCAAAGAAGATTTTGAAAAGGAAAACCTATTAGGAAACTTAATCATTTATAGTAAAATTGTGTTAGCTACTACTTGGCAAGATTGCTTTAGAACTAAGGCTTTGAAGCCTGTTACAGGTCTTAAAAATAAAATTGCTTGAGTAGTTGAGAAGAACTATATTAAAATGCAAATTTCCAACTGTTAATATTTCTTCAAAAACCAATAATCCCTCAAGGCCACCAATATGTCAAATACTTAATGGAAAAATATCCCTTAGGCAGAAAAGCCTTTCTAAGTTGACTTTTGATTAAACTTAAAATACTATATAGCAAAAAAAAAACTTAAAATCAAAAAGAGGATATAAATATAGTACAAGACTGAAATGTCATAGAGAATGCAATTGGAGAGGCAAACTTAAGGTCACTAATTTGAAAATAATTTTCTGTCCTTTTTGAGGATTAGCCAAGGAAATAATTGTTAATAGAAGGGATCACCTATAGCACACAATACACATAGGCCTTAGAGAAGCAGAAACTAACACTTTTTCAAAGTAATACAGATGTAAACATAAAGTTGGGATATAGTTGTTGTGTATAGCACCAAAGTCTCCACTGCCAAACACTTCTGTTTCTCTTCTGATGTGCAAAATCTGGAACTTGAGGCTCAAAATGATCAAGCAAGAGTACAATAAATGTAAATTTCCCTGGCTGCTGAATTTCAAAACTCTACGTGTCTCTTCCAAACAGAAGAGTTTTGCTTTGAAAAGAATAACAGAATCAAAAGAATAATTCTGTTCCTATAGAAAGTAATAACAAAACATTAATGTAAGGAGGACTGTGATCTCTGCTTCTGTTGCAATATGCTGTGATTGAGTACATCAAAATGTTGAGGAAATTAAATTGTCACTTAAAAACACAATGAATCCCAGAATCGATAGCTGTCAGCATCTTGAATTAGACAATTCATAAGTGTCATCCTATAAAACAGATTTATGGAAAAGAAATCACAAAATGGCTGCTTATCAAATAATGCACTCTGTGACATTGTGTTGCTGCAATATAACCTTTTACAATGAATTTTTTTTTGCAACAAGGTCTAAAAACATAACAGGTCCACAGTGTTTGTAGTATCAATGAATAAAGAGAATTTTAATAAAAAGGAAAAGCAACTCAAAGTGCCTGAAGTATAATCCAGTCTCAGTTCATCTCTAATGTACTGCACATTTGGTTTTGAATAGGAATTAGACAAGTGTTTTGGTCAGATAAGAAAATCTTATGTGATCACAAGGAAATAGCAGCTGGATTCTCAGCTGGTGTGAAGCAGAATAGATATATCTTGAATACATAAAGATCTACATCAGCTGAAGACACGGCATTGCATTTGATCTTCAGAAGATATGGTATGATGTTCTTAATCTGTAATATATTTCCAAATAACACGTTTTCAGTACTAAAGTTATCTTATGGTCCTTCAAAATATAATAATCTCAGTAGCTTCATTTTAACTTTTGAGGCTTAAGTCTCCAGTGTATTACTCTAGTGAATGTGTACCATCTAACAGCAATGAAATTACCCTGGGGAAAAAAAATAGTATCAGGTAGCAGCAATGCCAGGTGCCTGTTTTTAAATAAGAGTGGTAAAATCTATAGTTTGTATAGATAGGAAAAAATGTCAGTAAGTCATTTTTTTCTTCTGCAAAGAAATTTGAAGATAGAATTATAGTTACTGGTGAGGTTTTACATGAATTTATAATAAGAATGGGCTTGTTTCAGATCTAAAATATTATAGATTCTGATTTAAGCCCTTCTGGCAATGAAGCACTATGCAGCCACTCACTCACTCCCCAGCCCCTTCCATGGTGGGATGAGGAGGAGAAGAGATAATCAAGGGCCTTGTGGATTGAGACAAGGGCAGAGACAGTTTGGTCTCCAAATATGATCTCAGACAAAATGGACTCAACTATTAAGGGAAGAAAACAAGATCAATTTAATCCACTATCAACTAGAAACAGAACAGACAGAAAACAAAAACAGAGTAGGACGATGTGAAGAAATGCACCAACATTGTGCATTTCTTGCACCAACCTTCCCTCCAGATACCTGTTCCCCGTATCTTAATTTCATCCTTCCTCAGCAGTGTAAGGGGCAGGGAACAGGAGTTGCTGTCAGTCCCTCACAGATAGTCTCTGTTTCTTCTTTCTACTCAGAGGACAAGACTCTTCACATTCTTCACTTGCTACAACATGGAGTCTCTCCTATAGGATACAGTGGGAGAACTCTGCGTACAAAACCTCAGGAGTCCTTCCCAAGGGCTGCAGCTCCTCATAAACTCCTTCAGTGTGGGTCTCCTCTGCAGCACCCGAACTCCAGGCACATTCTGCTCCAATGCTGCCACCCCACAAAGTCACAGCTCCTCCAGGCACAGTCACTTCCTCTGCTGCAAGGTCCTCCACAAGCTGCCAGCAGATCTCAGCTCCACCATTACCTCCCATGGGTTGCAGTAGGGTGTCTGCTCCAGCACATCTCCTCCTCTCTTCCCCCACTGACCTTGGGGTCATTTCTATCTCAGCACACTCCTTCCACTACGTTCTCTTTCAGCTTCTCCTCCATAAAAAGTGATCTCTGAAGTACCCAGTTAGTTCAGCCCCAGAGGTGGATCTGACTTAGAGCCAGGGGAAGTTTTGAGCAACTTGTTAGAAGTTTGTTACACAAACAATATATACAACATATACCAGAAGCCCAGTAGTCAGGCTCAGATACTCGTGGGTGGAATCTGGGTTGCGAGGAAATTTAAGACCATTTTTCTCTGACATCTTTAGTTTCTGCATTTCAGTTCCTGCTTATTAAGGAACTTTGGCAGATTCCAGGTTAAAAAGGAGATATTAATATCTAAGCAGGACATAGGGTAAGTTACATACCTAACATCAATCTCTACATGCATCTGCATATTGAAAACTAGAGCTCCCAAAAATGGTTGAGGGAGTGAAAGAGGAAGGGGACGAAGCAGTTTTAACAGCAAGTGTGAAAAAAGAGCAAGAGATAAGCACTTGTCAGTAGAGGGCTTCAGGGTATGTACATCAAATCAGTAGAGACTCATTCTCAGCAGCTGTGATCCATAACCTTCCTGAAGAGCTACAGAAGTACTCTGAATTCCATATTTCTGTTGGCCAGTTCTTGACAGCTAAGAAAGCTAACTGGCCTAGGTCTCATTTGAAGGTGTCCGACCATCTTCCCATATAACCTAAGCTTCAATAAAGGATTCGAGATTTTAAGCTCTGAGTTTAAAGAATACATCATGACATCATTCATATCTACGTGGGACACAAGTAAGGGGTAGTAGCCTGCATCCCTGACAAGCTGTGGCACTCTGTCAGCCACATCGGTGACCTTGGCTCCTGGCAGGCAGCACAGCTCTCGTGACTCCCTACCTGCTCCACAGATGAGTCTCTCAGTGCCCCTTAGCAGTGAGTCACCCACAACAAGCACTCGTTACTCCTTTCTACAGTGTCCATTATCTATTGCAGGTGGAGCAGCTGATAAACCTATCAGCTATCAGATAAACCTATCAGTTTGGTGGGTTGTTTGATGTGTTTTCCCCTTTTGGAGCTTGCTCATCGAAGTCCCTTCTTGCCAGTGCAACCAGGGTCCAAGGCTTGTGAGATTCACTGGAGGCTTGTACTTGATTGTGGAAGCCTCCATCTTTCTCCTCCTCTGCCCCTCTAATACTACAGAGTCTACTCACAGTTTCCTGCAGCTCTTTCACCAGGCACTGCGGTTCCTGAACTTGAGGGCACCTATGATACATGTTTACCTCAGAAGCATAGTTCTCTAAGCATCCTAAATACTCCCTGCACTCCACCTGAACTGAAGCATCTCTACTAACTGGCTCTATCTGGGTGGACAGACTTTCACCTGGTTTTCGTCCTCCTGAGCCTTGGCTTTAACCCTCAGGCAAGTGCTCACCATCTTTCTAGGCTGAAGCTGTGGCACTTCAACTTCTGTTTCTCTATGTGGGCCGTGGGGTTGTTCCCTGTCTGTCTTCCCTGCTCGCCCTGCCTGTGCAAATTGCCGCGCAAACTGCTGTGCCACACCTGGGTGCTGTGTCACTCCCTGTTTGTCGGCCCTGTTGCTGTGCACAGTACTGCACGGTAGTCGCTCCTGCTCCCTAGGGGATGACAAAATCCCCTGAGGTTGCTGCAGCTCCGCCTCCTGGCAAGACCATTCCCCTCGCAAGAGCTGCCTGGTCCTGGTGGCTCTCCTCACTTTTCCTCCACTCCTCATGCTCCAGGAACCCCTGGATTACCTCAATAGGCTGCACCGCTTCATAGAAAACATTCCATACAAAACACATGCAATGCATTACCAATGTCTTCTTGGTATAATCAGCTCTCTCTGTGGAAAAAAAAAAAACAAACAAAACACAACAAACAACAGAATGAGCATCTAACTAGTGTGACAGCCTTCGGTGTACAAGCAGGACAGGAATTCTGGATCTCAAGATTTATCAGGAGTATCAGCTGTGCATTACTAACTGAAGCAATTACAATAGGGAAAGACTGTGTCTCTTTACTACTATCCCAAAATCTGATGCCCAGGTGGTTTTGTTAATCTTATGTGTTGTGAGGCATTTGAGTAGAAATAGTCAGTGAAAGAATATATTTCTACAGTACAATGCATGTTATGTAGAAAAATTTTTATGTAAGAAAATGCTGTGACCTTAATTTTCCCTTTAAAATACATTATATTTTTATTTGCTGTTCTTTCAAGTGACTGAAAGTTTCTTCAGACAGCAGTTTTTAATAGAAATAAAAACAAGGAAAAAATGTAAAAAAACAAGAGAGAGAGCTAATGAATATGATGTTTAGTGTGCTGTCAACCATTTAAGGCTTATGCTGCCACAACCTCAGTTAGCTAAGCACAGCAGTAGTTATGAGGAATAATGAGTTGGCCAGACATTTTGAAATACTCTCCTGCTGTATGCTGTCAATTGAAAAAGAGAGAGACAGTGATGGCCAACAATTTAAGCACAATGAATTGACCATAACTGGCACCTAAAAAACAATAAAGCAAAGACCTAGTGGCAGGATCTGGCCAATGAACTTCTAAATTCCCTGAACATGTCAAGGATTGTTGCATTTCAATTTTTGCTTAAAAAGTAAAGTGCAGATATTGATTCAGTAACCAGCAAATAATTAATTAGAAATAACCATATTCTATTGGAAAAGCAAGATGATCTATGACAGAATGATGAATACTAAAGATAGTTACACACCTTTTCATTCTTTTTAGCTCTGTAACTGTAAGCAGAGAAGTATTTCTTGATAAGTTCAAGTAACAGTAGCAAATCAGAAAAAGACACCAAATACATTTATCGAGTTTTTGTGACATTCTTGTGCAATGCTGGCAATTACTCTCTTTCTGTATTTGTATCTTCAGAAATATTGAAATCTGGATTTTTAAAATCAAAGTAGACCTTCGTGGTTGCCGCCATGCTGCACAGTTAGGATATTCATTATTTTCTGGTCAAAGAGGGATTGAACACCAGATTTTCTACTTTATTTTCACAGTAATATTTTAGTGTTGTCAAAAAAGAAATGAAGCAAAACAAACCCTCAACTAAAACAGCAAAGTCACAACAAATGGATTTTTTTCTTCCTTTCCGCTGAGTAAGATTAAATACAACATTTCAATATTATGGAATTGAGCCAAATTGTCCTCCCATTTAGCAGAAGCAAGAGAGCCTGGAGAGGGCTATGAAACTGTTCCTTTCAGAGTATCAGCTAGAGGACTCATCAAGGGGGAGGTTTTACCTCCTCCTACTAAGAAACCCAAATCTTAGTTTCTGAGGCTGAGCTAGTCATCCCAAGATTATGCTACAGCTAGTAGAGATAAAATTAAATGTCTCTAGATTGTCATTTATCTCCCTAAAATGTGCATAGATGGATCAAGTTGTTTACAAAGTACTTATTTTGTTTACAAAGCAAGTTTCATATATTTAATTCAGAATTAAATCTACAGGTTTTAGACATCCAAACTTTGTGCAAATACTTTTTCTTACCATCAACGAATATTTGAATATTTTCCTATAAGTATTCTATTTCACTTCCTTTGAGAAAAAAAGACAAAGAAGGTTTTCCTTAACACCCAATTCTTCACAGTTTCAACATACCCCATTTACAAACAGCAGAACATGGTCATTAAATGTCATGGTTTTACCCAGCCAGCACAGAGGCACCAAAACAGCCTCTTGCTTACCGTCCTTCATCCACCCCCACCCTCTTTAGGACGGTGGAGACCCCAGCAAAATGAGAAGATAAAAAATATAAGCGAGGTTGTTTTGGATTAAGACAAGGGCAGAGAGGGCTTGCTGACAATTACAGTTCCAGGCAAAACAGACTCCAGTACTCGACTTAGAGAGGAAAGTAAGGAAAGTTTTATTCTATTACCTACAAGAAACAGAACAGAACAAAAACAAAAACAGAGCAGGATGACTGAGAAGAATACAACTTGCACTTTTAAGATCTCCTTCCCCCATCCCTCCTTTCTACCTGAGCCCAGCTCACTGCTCCTGATGTCACTACCTCTTCTCCCCTCAACGGCTCAGAGGGGGTAGGGAAAGGGGGAATATGATCAATCTCTCACAGATGGTCTCTGCTACTTCTCTCTTCTCAGAGGAGGACACCTTGCATTCTTCCTCTGCTCCAATTTGGGGTCCTTTCCCCGGGACGCAGTCCTTAATGAACATCTCTGATGTGAGTTCTTCCCAATAGTTACAGCTTCTGCTGATACAGGGTCCCTCACACAGGACACAGCCTCTTCTGGGCAGTGCATCACCACTAGAAAAGAAGGATAGAACAAGAAGGAAAAGGAAGAACCCTCCTTTTCCAGTTTCTTCTGAAAAGTGATCATGGAGGTGTCTAATTGGCTCAGCCCCAGAAGTGGGTCTGGCTCAGAGCTGGAGAAAGTTTTGAGCAGTTTCTTACAGGATCCAACTTTACAGCCCCTTCCCCATTACCAGAAATGGCGTCATGTCAAATCATTACAGTATACAATATATTTCATGTTATATCTGTTAAGTCATGCTAAACAAATAAATGTAATATTGATCATGCTTGACAATGCACTTCTGTTTATCTGTGGTATAAGAAATAACAACTTTCTAGTTTCTGTGGAGGCTACAGCAGTGAGTTCTTGCAAGACATATTTAGAGAACTGGAAGTCAGCAGTATTATGAGCTCATCCTCTGGTTGTCTCCTGGGAGCCAATGCTAGGAAAATTTTTAGTTCACAGAGTAGTAGCATGAGAGAATATATATCTTAAATACCTAACTGTTTTCTTTTTGTTTTTAAATATTTAAAAATGATTAGGCAAATTTATTTCAAACTTTGAAAACAATAATTGGTGTTCATCTGCTTTGTCTTCATCAGGCTTCCTGTCTTTAGAAAAGCCATGCAAAGAAGCCTTTGGACTACATGGATAATACACAAAGATGTGCCAGGTATGCTTAAGGAAGTAGTGCTGGATCACAAGGTTCAATTGTCCAACAGAAGCACAGAGACACAGAGTTAATGTGAGAGCTAGAACCTTCCTTTCCACTTCCACTGGATGTAACTGTATTCCAACTTTGTTCATATGATGGGAAACTGTAGTTTTATCACATCACTTGGCAGACATGAAATTTAGCGTCACAACATGTAATAGAGTGCACTTGCACCACACAAGCATCAGTGCATGTTGAGCTTATGTCTATAGGAGGAAGGGAAACATAGCTGTGTATTGACCACATGTAAATTCTCAGTGTTAGCATTGAAGCAAATGCTGGCAACTGACTTTTCCAAGTAATTCTCCACCTGATTTACACACTCTCTAAGTAACACAGAAATACTACCACTTTTACTACTAGATAAGGAGGCAAGCTAACAGCAAGAATGGCAGTAGGCTTAGGTGACATAATCCACAGCAGACAAAGTTTTTTTGAAATGTGTATCATAGAATCATAGAATGTTAGAGGTTGGAAGGGACTTTTAGAGATCGTCTAGTCCAACCCCCATGCAGAAGCAGGTTCACCTAGATCAAGTCACATAGGAACGTGTCCAGGAGGGTCTTGAAGACCTCCAAGGAAAGAGACTCCACAACCTCTCTGGGCAGCCTGTGCCAGGGCTCCCTCACCCTCAGAGTAAAGTAGTTTTTTCTTAAGTTTAAATGGAACCTTTTGTGTTCCAGCTTCATCCCATTACCCCATGTCCTGTTGCTAGCTACAATAGAAAAAAGGGATGCCCCAACCTCCTAACACCCACCATTTAGATGTTTGTAAATATTAAATATTGAGATCTCCCATCAGTCTCCTCTTATCTAGACTAAACAGCCCCAGCTTTAAAATATACCACTGTCACTGTCACACACTGTAATTTCTGAACTATATCATCTTTTCTGCTACATGATTGTTTTTCAACAATCCATCTAGGATTCTTGGTACTGTTTCTGCTCCATGAATGGACAACTGAGGAGTTTAAGTAAGGAACTAAAAACTGAAATGTTCCTCAGATATAGAAGAAAATATACCCATTGAAATTCATCTCTAACTTTTAGATTTAGAAATTTTGTCATGAAAAAACAATGACTTTTAAAGTAGTAATGGATACCAAACACAAGGAGAAACAGACTTACCACAATCATTCACAAAAATATTCCTAACCATTCCTTCATACACAGGGAATTCTTTGTTTCACAAATTTGTTTTATCAAAGAACAGAATTTTGTGTTACAAGAAGGAATCCGGGGTATTTCTAGCAGTTTTAAGTGTCCTATAAATTTTGTAGTTAAGAAAAACTGAGTTTTTTTAAGAAATAATAATATATTTTTGGAACAATATGAAAGAAAGACCAAGTCTTAGAAGGAGGCATGACCTTAATGCTCCAATTTTTGGAAGTAAACTTTTAAGAGGCTAATAAAATTGCAGCTAGTTCAGAATTCTGTAGCTAAATAAATTTAATGTCCATACCCATATAGATGCCAATGCTATGATGAACATTTTCTGGGTGACTAGAGTTACCAGGAGCTGGTTTATTCTAGACTGGGGACTCAGACACTGATTTTAATCAAATTTTGAAGTAATAGAAGATTTAGCTAGCTATCATTTTCCACAATGCAGTGGAAAGTCTGGTGTGGAATATATGTTTTATTCTTAAGTCTGAAAGAAAGCGGCATGATCTATGCGCTTGTCATAGTTTAAGCCCAGCTGTCCACAAAGACCAGTGCAGCTGCTTGCTCACTCCTCCCTGCCTAGGTACACCCAGGAATGTACAAAGCGAGTGATGCCCAGTGCAGTCACTCATTGCCCAGAGCTCAGTGTTCAGTCCCAACAGAAAAGCCACAGTTCCAGCATTCTTCCCAGCATGCATATCTTGGCTACGGCTCCTCACAGCTTCTTGTGAAAATGAATCCTGTCCCAGCCAAGCTCTGGACATGCTTAAGGTCTTCAGAAGGGCCTTTTAGCCTGGTCTTGTCCTTATTCTGATGTGTAACACGATGCAATTCATTTGTTGTCTGCATTGCCATGGTCTGTCCAGATTCTAACATCTTCAGGGAAATTCTTCTAACTACATAGAAACACAAATTAATGCTAAAATTCTGTGCTTTTGTGAGTGAATAAATCTTAGAGCATATTGACTGCATATTCAGAGGTCTAATAATATATATCTAATCTGAATCCATATATAGTTTCATCCATGAGAAGTTTTTGCCATGGTGCAGAAATGTCTCCACTCAATAAACAGTATTCAAGGTCTGTCTAAAATTCAACAGCAATGATTTCATTGTCTTTGACCAGAACTGGAAAACAATCATCCCATTATCAAAACTGCTATCTCTCAGAGGTTACATATCCTCAAAGTCATATTCAATTCTAGTATAGGGTATAAAGACTTTCTCTAATTAATTCAATTTGGTTATGCAGATTTGGTTCTGTCTACCTAATTTTTCCACATAGCATTTTTAATATTACCTCTTTTACAAGGAGATTAGACTTTAGAACCTAAAATAAAAATCTATGTGAAAAATGGGATGACGTTGGTAGGCTTTAGCCCTAGAATCTATTTCTTCTGTAAGCTAATGGCTGCTGAGCAGACTAAAGCTCTTAAGTTGAAATGTGACTACATAAATCATGCAAAACAATTCAAAGTTTCTAGACATCAAGAGGCTTGCAGACTTGAGGTGTGATTGAAAAGTAAAAATGTAGTTTTGTCAATGAGTTAGCCTGGATCTGAAAAATAGACTAGTTGATTGAAGGACTTGACCTAATGATCTTATTCTTTTATCTCTACTCTCTCCTTGTTTCCAGTCCACTCTAGATCTTTGTTCTCCATTTCTTAGCAGATGAAAATTTCTCCTGAGTCCCAATTATGTAAATGAATTTCACTGAGCCTGTCAGTTTTAGTGAGATCATTTTGGTGGTACCTTTACTATTTTCTTCTGATGTGACAGACCTGGCTTTAGGTAAGACAAATGTCTTTGACATAAAGATGACAGGAAATGTTTCTCCAGAAAATTCTAAGTTACTGAGATACAAAACTATTTGACTGGAATCAAATATTTGATTGGAATTTGACTGGAATTACTTCAGGCAAGTACACATAAGATTCCACACACAAAATAAAAAAAATAAAATAAAAAAAAGTACAAAAACCTAGTCTCTAATTTACCTTGATTGAATCATAACATGGAAAATTTAGCATTCTTTACAAATTTTAACATTCTTCAACTAGAATTATTTTACAAATAATCCCTGTTATTATATAAACTCTGTTCTAAGGGAGTACCAGATATTTCTGTTTGTGTTCTAGACCATGTTGTACTAGTCTTTTTTCATCACAGGAAATGAAAATTCTGAGCCTGACACCTGAACTAAGTCATTTTTTTCATTTCACTCAATACTCTATGTATTTCCAATGCAGGTAAAGAATATTTAGCATCCTAATAAACGCTCTGAATAAAAAGTAATTTTAAAGAACCAAAAACTCATTATACATTTCTTACACCTTTTTTAAGTTACCTTATCCATAGTTGTCATCTTTGTCATCAGGGTAGAAAGCTATTTTTTTTAATAAAATGTATGTAAATGACACTATAGTTATTCACAGGTGATTTCAGATTTTTATGTTCTTGCAGAAGATACAGTTTTAATTTTGAATGGTTAACAGGGAAATTAGTGAAGACACATGATTTTAATTTAGATATAACTGAAAAGGGTTGCTAACTATTAGACACCTACTAAAAGTACATTTCTTCTAAGCTGCTCTATCACAGAAAATAGATTACTTTACAATATCTTTCCATTATCTGCATTATCAGTCATTTACATGTGCTTTGGCTGCTTAAAAATAAGAACAAAATCATTGAACTACTGTTGCTAAAGGTAATGCTGCTTGAAATTGGAGGAATAGTTTTTCTTTATGTTGTCATTTTCAGAGTGCATGAATTATTGCTTTATTTTAATATGTATCTATAAAGTACTTCTGTAATTTTGTAAATGTTATTTCTTTGTCTTATACCAATGCTGTATTTGTGCTACTTCCCATACAAGTGGGCATCCATAAGGGAAAAAAAAAAACAAAACCAAAAACAAACAAACAAACAAATCTTCCTTTGCTTATTTTTACAGCTGATTTATTGTTTCTAGGGATTTAATCAAAATTTCCCCACAGAAGCCTAATTTTTTAAATCAATTTGCATGTTACTAGCTGTTCTAAAATACAATTAATCAGTAGAAGACTAATTTTTATTCTTTTAGCTGAGAAATGGATTTTTAATGGGAAATACATCCAGTAGCAAAAGGCTTGCAAAAGTTCTGCACTTCTTATTTATGCCTGCTGTTCATTCTATAAGTGAAGCTCTCAGTGCTGCTTGCTCAGGAGACTTTAACCCAATTAAAAAGCTCTTGACAAAATAGGCTATGGGTAGGGACCTGACAACATGGTCAATTAACATGACTTATATGTTAGCCCAGCTCTGCAATGACAGAAACTAAAACCAAGTGAACTAGCACAGTTAAGCAGAAGAGCCTCTTTATTTGTTCATATGTACCCCAAAGACTAAGAAGGATGATTCAGTGCCTTGCAGGTCTTTTCATGGGAGACACAGTAAAAGCCCCATCTGGAGTACCATTGCCTCCTTAGGTGTAGACTTATATTCAGGTCAAACCTGAAATCATTCCTAAATTCTGCACTAATCCTTTGTGTCTCCTGTTTCTCTTGCATAGCTGCCTGACTCTCAAATGCCTTACAGATACAGTGAAATATAATCCCTGTACTGATCTCTTCTGTGACCTATCTATGCCTCACACTCAACAGGCTAAAACTAGCATAGAACCCAAACACCTCTGTTAGAGTTGCTTGCCACCTATTGTAATGAACCATTCCAGATAGGGTTTGTGGGGAAGGTGGGGCGGGGGGGGGAGGTGACAGAGTTTTCTTTTCATTTAAACCATTTTAATCCCTCTCTAGTTTTCAGTCCCCAAAAATAAATATAGAAAAATAATTATGTGCCTCTCAGGCTTCATCTTCTAAACCAAACAAGTCAGCTTCTGATAGTCTACAGTAAGGTGCGAATCTGATTCATTTGCTCATCCTAATAGCCTTGTCTATATTTGTTCCAGTACAAATTTACCTTTCATGAACATAGTTATCTTAAATGGTACTCTTTGATTTGGAAGTCTTTAATGACTTCACTAGCTAGTACTTTTAACTGATCAAAGTTCAACCTATAGAAGTCAAGATTTCTCAAGTTTATCCAGTCTTCCTCTGAATGCATGAATATAGTCATCTTCATCATTCATTTCAAAATATTCTTCCTTTTTTTCTGCTTGTTTTCACATCTTTAATTTTTATTTCTGTAATGGTTTTGTGTGACTAGGTTTTGGTAGCTGGGAGCTACAAGAGTGGCTTCCTTAAACAAAGGAAGCCCTTGTATTTGGCAGGACTAATGCCAGTCAATTCTAAGGTGGACCCCCAGCTGATCTAGGCCTGGCCAATTAGTGATTGAGGTAACATCTCTGTGAATAACGTATTTGAGAAGCGGAAGAAGTTGCTAAAACACCAGTAGCAACAAGGAGCGAGAATGTGAAAACATCTCCACAGACACCAAGGTCAGTGGAGAAGGAGGGGGAGGAGGATGCTTAGGCACTGGAAGAGCACTGTGATGAAGACCATGGTGAGGCAGCTGTCCCCTTGCAGTCCATGGAGGCCACTTTCACCCTGTGGAAGACCCCACACTGGAGTGGGTGAATGCTTGCAGGAGTCTGTGACTCTGTGGGAAGATCACACTGGAGCAAGTTCCTGGCAGGACCTTGTAGCCTGTGGGGAGAGAGGAGCTCACACTGTTAGAAGCAGGTTTGCTGTCAGGGCTTGGGATCCTGCAAGGTACTCAGGCTGGAGCAGTCTGTTCCTGAAGGTTCCTGAAGTCTGTTCTCCCAGTGTTTGTACTCCCACATTGGGGCAGTTTGTGAAGGACTGCACCCCATGGGAAGGACCCATGCTGGAGCAGTCACGGAGGGCTATGTCCGATGGGAGGGACCTCACACTGTAGCAGTGAGAAGTGTGATGGGGCATCCCCCTGAGATGCAACAGCAGTAAAGTCCATCTGTAATGAACTGACTGTAACTCTCATCCCCCTGTGCCACTTGGGGGAAAGGAGGGAGAGTCCTGGAAAAAGGAGGGGTGGGGAGAGGGGTTTATTTATAATTTTCTCTGCTTTGTTTTGATTGATCATTAATAAATTAATGAATTCTCCCCAAGTTGAATCTGTTTTGCCTATGATGCTAATTGCTGAGTGAGCTCCCTGTTCTTATCTTGACTCAACTCCGTCGTTATATGTCTCCCCTGTCCAGTTTAGGAGGGGCAGTGATATTATGACTTGGTGGGCACCTGGCACCCCGACAGAGCTAAATCACCAAAATTTCTTTCAAATATTTCCAAAATCTTTTATTCAACATACTACTGAGATTATATCAGCAAGGAAGTAGATATTTTCAAACTCTAGTGCTATTTGTGGAAAAATATTTGATTTTTATGGATTCATGTTATGTTTGCAACTGATTTTTTTTCTCTTACACAATACGCCTTTACTTTGGGAGATGATATTCAGTCATATATACCTGAATTCAATCTTTTCTGTAGCTTTTTTTTTTCTTATTTAAGCTATTGATCCAAGACAGTTTTTGCATCTTTGACATGTAGATGTGTCATGGTTTGACATGACAGCCTTTTCTTTTAAGGGGGAAGGGGCTGTAAAGATGGCGCCTGTAAGAAGTTGTTTGCAACTCTCCCCAGCTCTGAGCCATACCCATGTCTGGGGCTGAGCCAATTAGACGCCTCCCCGGTCACTTTTTGGGAAGAGGCCGGAAGAGGAGGTTGCTTTTCCTCCATCTTTTTCCTGCTTCTTCTTTCTTCTGTCCCTTCTTCTTCTTCTGGCTGGTGGTGGTGCAAGGAGTAGGAACAATGAGAGAAACGGCCATGCGGACTCCAAGGCCAGTGATGAAGGAGAGGAGGAGGTGTACCAGAGCAGAGACTCCCCTGCATTCTGTGGAGAGAATTGGAGAAGCTGAGATATTCACCAAGGACTGTGTCCCGAGAGAGGGACCCCGTATCGGTAGAAGAAACTGCAATTGTGATGAAGAATGCATGCCAGAGATATTTACCAAGGACTCTGTCCCGAGAGAGGGAACCCATATCGGCAGAAGCCGCAGCTGCTGGGAGCAACCCATGCCAGAGAAGTTTGCTAAGGACTTTGTGCCGGGGGAGGAACCCCGTGTTGGAGCAGGGGAAGAATGCCAGGAGTCATCCTCTTCTGAGAAGACAGAAGCGGCAGAGCCCATCTGTGAGAGACTGACCACATTCCCCATTCCCTGCCCCCCTGAGCCGCTGAGGGGGGAGGAGGTAGAGATATCGGGAGCAGTGAGCTGGGCCCGGGAAGAAAGGAGGGATGGGGGAGGGAGATCTTAAAGTGCTGGTTGTAATTTTCTCATCATCCTACTCCCTTTTGCTTTTATTCCATTCTGTTTCTTGTAGAATAAACTTTCCTACTTTCCTCTCTAAGTCGAGTACTGGAGTTTGTTTTGCCTGGAACCGTAATTGGCAGTGAGCCCTCCCTGCCCTTGTCTTAATCCACAACAACCTTGCTTATCTTTTTACTCCTATTTCGCTGGGGCTTCTACCATCCTAGCGAGGGTGGGGGTGAATGGGAGCACCAAGCAAGGGACTGTCGTGGTGCTGCTGTGCTAGGTGGGCCAAACCACGACAAGATGCTAAGGCTCTTCTCAGATTTTTCTGTCAAGATTGCTTCCAGACTTCAAAGTTCTCCTTTAAAATTAAACATGCTTTTGTTTATCTTTCCATTATTATTGAGTCATTTTCTTTGACTTATTCTCTTAAAAGATATTTATTACTTATCAAAAGGACATAGCATATTGTTTTTAAGATTATTTTGTTAAGAAATCTGTTAATATCATAAGTAAAATATTCAGATCCAATCTTTAGCAGTACTTATTCTTTAATCTATAACTAAGAAGTTAAAAGTTTCCCAGTGTTCTCATTTAAGGCCCTGCATTCAGCCTTATTTTACTTCAGAGATTTGTCAAAAACCTTGTTTGCCCTGTCTTTTTCTTGTTTTGTCCTCTAGAGATTTTAACAAGCATGTTTTAATAGGAGTTACCTTTTTTTTTTTAGTTAAATTGTGAACATAGCATCTGCCATTAGGAATTTGAAATGTCTGTTATAGGGTTTTTCATCATCAGTAATCAAATGTACCCTTCAGCTTTCTGATAAAGGCTGAGATTAACATGCAAAACAAAAATGTCATCACTCACTTTGAAAGTTTCTTTGACCACAAGTGGTCATTGTGCAAAGAGTTCACTGAAATGCAAAAGTGGATTATTCTTTTTAAAGGCATTGACAGACTAAAGATACAAACCAATTTAAGACAAATTAAATGGAAAAGCTTCATTCCTTGTACATATCTTAAGGAATAAACCCTAGAAAATTTTAGATATGAGAACACAAGAACTGCATTGAGCTGTAGTTTGTACAGTGTGATATTAACAACATTTAAAACAATGTTGACCAGTGTAACAGTGACTAGATTAATGCAGATAGAGAGAAAAAAGCAATTACTTGTATAACATTAAATAAATTCTACAATTTGTACGGACAGTTAACACCTTTGAAGGGCTTAATTTAGTCAGATGCTTTATCAACCTAGTACATGTAAAAACTCTAGCTGCATGGCGCATGTGAGGGAACATCTTTTTCACAGCTGAAATCCAGAACCTCTGTATTGACATATAGCACTTTTAACTGCATCTTCCTATTTACATACTGACATGAAATGAACCTGCCAGACAGGCCCATAAAGCAAGGCAAAACTACCAAATTCTGTACAATGTGTGTGTGTGTGGTAAACTATGAAATTATTAAACTTTTTGACCCCATCCTTTCAGTTTTTTCTTCTCCCTCCCTTGCTGTTTATCACATTCACTGTGACTCATCTTAGATTTGATCCTGACTTCTTCAAAGCAGAGATTGTTTTCTCTGTGTGTTTCGTACAGAGTGAAAATTGCTGTGAACATCAAGTAATTTGTTTTAAATAATATTTGAAAGAGCAATTAATTGATTTTTATAATTAGTGTTATGTTGTCTGTTAGTGATTCAGAAAGAAATATCTACATTTTATGAATAATCATTTTAGAATTCTAAAAGATTTGGAAAGGAATTTGACCAACTCAAGTACATTGCAATTTGTCTCAAAATTCTTCTAGTGGAGTCTCATATATGAACTGTGGCAAATGCTGACTCTTATGTCTAAGAAGAGATTTTTCCATCATGGTGAGAGTAGAATTTTACAGACTTTTAATGTCTGTCACCTATTCAGGTATGGATTTCACCTTTTTCCTATGACAGAATAATCTTATAAGGATCACTTTGCTGTTTCCGGATGGTGGTTAAGCTGTCAGTTATGATAGTCTCTAAAATCTAATGGTTTTCAGTAACATAAGAAGCAATAAAACAAGGAACTCTCCATTCTCATAATTCTAAACTTCTCCTCCACTTTTTCTACTAAAAACAAAAAAGAAAAAGAGACAAATAATTATTTTAGCAGTACCTGACCTTTCACTACATTGCATTCAATGAATGAACTTCACAGCAACCAAGCATACACAGGCTCAGCAAAAACTGACTTCTTAGCCAATTCATATAAGAAATTATGTTTTCTATTGGCTTCTGTACAAGAATGTGATGACTGTTGAAAATTCAGGTAACTGTCACATAAGTAACTGTCTTGTTCAGCCTAGAGAAGAAGGCTTCATGGAGGAACCTAGGAGGGTGTCAAGAAGATCTCTTCATAGAATTAGTCATGGTTTGACATGGAGCTGTTTTTGGTAATGGGGAAGGGGCTGTAAAGATGCCTCCTGTAAGAAATTGCTCAAATCTCTCCCCAGCTCTGAGCCAGACCCGCTTCTGGGACTGAGCCCATTAGGTGATCACTTTTTAAGAAAAATAAGCCAGAATAGGATGGTTCTTCCTTTTCCTTTTGTTCCTTCTTCTTTTCTGGCTGGTGGTGGTGCAAGGAGTTGGAAGAAAGAGAAAATCAACTATGTGGATCCCAAGGTCAGCGAGGGAAGTAGAGGTGTGCTGAAGCAGAGACTCTCCTGCATCCTGTGGAGAGGAGTGGTGAAGCAGAGATTTGTTTGAACTTCATAAAAGACCCTTAAAAAGTGACTCAGTTTGTTAAAGACCCCATTCCAGGGGCAGTGACTATGCCCAGAGAAGGCATGTTCTGTGTGAGGGACCTCATATTCACATAAGCTGTAACTGTGGGGAAGAACTTACACCAAAGAAATTCATTAAGACTATACCCAAAGGAGGCTGTGGCCCATGGGAGGGACCCTGTATTGGAGGAAGCTGGAACTGTTGGGAAGAATCCACACCAGAGATGTTCATTAAGGACTGTGTCCCATATGAAAGACTTTGTATTCACAGAATCCGTAACTGCTGGAAAGAACCCACACCAGAGAAGTTAGTTAAGGACTGTGGCTTTGGGAGGGACCTCTTATTGGAGCAGGGGAAGAATGCAAGGAGTCATCCTCCTCTGAGAGAAGCAGCAGACACCATCTGTGAGAGACTGATTACATCCCCAATTCCCTGCCCCCCTGAGCCATTGAGGTGGGAGGAGGTAGAGATATCAGAAGCAGTGAACTGGGCCCAGGAAGAAAGGAGGGATGGGGGAAGGAAATCTTAAAGTGCTGGTTGTATTTTTCTTAATCATCCTCCTCTGTTTTCGCTTTTTGATCTGTTGTTCTGGCAGGTAGTAGAATAAACTTTCCTACTTTCCTCTCTGAGTAGTGGTCTGTTTTGCCTGGAATCGTAATTGTCAGTGAGCCCTCCCTGCCTTTGTCTTAATCCACAACATCCTTGGTTATCTTTTCCTTCCATCTTGCTGGGGCCTCCACCATCCTAAGGAGGGTAGGGGTGGATGGAGAGCAGTGAGCAATAAACTGCCATGGTACTTCATTGCATGGTGGAATGATGAAACAGACATAAGTTGAAGTAACAGAAGTTTGGTCTATCTGTAAGGAAAAAAAAATCACCATGAGGCCATCTAAACAGTGGAGGAGTTTACCCAGAGAGATTGGGCAGTCTCTGATCTTGAAGATTTTCAAGAATCAACTAGACAAAGCCGTCTATCTTGGGCTAAGCTCAGAGTTATCCATGAGAGGAAGAATCTTTCCATCCTGAACATTACAATGATCCTTTCATCCCATATATAACAGAACTCCGAAATATGAAATATGAAACGTAAAATGTGAAATATGATATATGGTATATGAAATATGGAATGTGATATATGATATATGATATATGAGACTGAGACTGAGGTATGATATTGAGATTTTTGTGTGGTTGTATTGTAATTGTAGATAGATACATTGAATGTAATAGTCCTCTTTTTATCCATGGAGAAACATCACTGTCAGTGTATGGGTGAAATAAAGTTTTTTATCAGTTGATTTAATGGTTTGCACAATACCTAATACAGTAGGGAACCAGGACTCGGAGAGTTTAAGTGCTCAAGTGGCACAGACCATGAGTGATATCAAGTATGCCACATGAAGTATTTAAGCATTTCAACTTATTTGCAATAAGATAGGACATTCAATCATTGTAAATGTATTACTAATCAAAGAGAAGTTCACCATGTATTTACATATCTTTCCTTATGCTCTTATATATCTATACATACACCAACACACAGCATATGACAAAGGCATAAAATAATTGAAGCAACCATTTCAGAACATACAAAATAGTGACTTAATAAGATGCAGCTGCAGGAATATCAATATAAACATACAACTAAAACCACTTATATAAATATATATTTTAACCCATTGGTGACTTCACTGGAGAGGTTTAGCATAAACAATATCTGCAGAAAGTGTCAGTAATGTTGGAAGTTATTTCATCAGTTTGATCATCACTTCTTTCCAGGCTGCTTCACCATCTTCCTCATATGTACAAATCCAATCAGCCAAGTTTCAGTGAAGAAAAAAGTATTACCCCTTCTCTGTGATTGTGCATGAATAATTTCTATAAGTATCTATGGGTACAGGTGAAGAAGGGCACAGTCCAGTGATGGGATCAACAGTGGAGTGTGTATCTTGAACCACATCCAGAAAGGTCATGACTGTAAAGACTACAGAACTGTGCACATACCTCATAAAAGAAGGGACCTTGAGGGACTTTCCAAACACCTAACTGTAAGCCATGGGTCTAACAAATTTCAAGTTTTTTAAAATAACTGAAACCTGAGACTCCTTGCAGAAAATGGAGCAGGAGGCTAAAATTAGAGTGCTGGAATTATCAAAAAATGGCAGCAATAAAATTTAAATATCTTGATTTTTATTGAGAATACCTAAGATAACATTTATGGAAATCTTACTTTTGTTCCAGATTTTCATTATTCAGCCAGAAAGAAGGAAAAAAATTCAGTATCTAGACATTGAAAACATAATTTTGTCTTGTCCTTGATGTATCACATTACTTATTGTTGCCATAAACAGGAGACGACCTCTCTTGTCAGTTAGAGATAAACTATAACTTTCAAGGTCCAGGATAGACACAAATTGCCATTTTGTTCTACTCTAGTTTTGTACTGTTTTGATTTGTAATGTATTGCAATTCCATTTGCAGTCCATACTATCTTTCTAGGCACATCAATTAATGATAACTGGACAAAGTCTTGATTATATTTAGAGAGTAAATTAATATTACTTACAAGAGGGGATGGTAATCTTATCAAAGATCTAATCTCTCCAGTTTTGCTTTAACTTACTGGCAGATTTGAGCATTGTAATTCAAACCAATGGAATATGGAATATGAGCAAAGTCTAATTTATACGTGTTGCATTATAAAAGCTAAATAAATATCAATGGAATAAAGAAAAATCAAAGCTACAAAAAATATCTTCTTTAAGGTGCCCAGAAATCCTATGACACTTCTGATAGCATATTCTAAGAGGTAGAGAATCTCAAAGCCAATGAAAAGAGTGAGACAAGAATTAAAATAATATTGATTTCAGTATCTTACTGGATTCTATAAAGAAACATTTTATATTGTCTTTAAATACAAATGATAGCGTAGTAACCTTGAAAGAGGGCAATGAGGCAGCTTGACTCCACTAACTGCTGCCTTCACTGAATATGGAAATGTTGGATACTTTCTTTTTCTACAGCATTTAATGAATAGTTGATATCAATAATCTACAACATTGGCTACAAGGTAGGTGTGAGACCCTTGCTTTACTGAAAATCAGATCTGATATCAGGTATAATTTTAGATATCTAATTTGAGACTTTTGTAAATAAGCTGTTGAGATCGTAGGCTTCTGTTTCTGTCAAGCTTTCATCTTTTGTACATGTCTTGGGTCACTGAAAATCTGAAGTGTTTGCTATTGAACAGATGCAGGCATTTTAGGTCTGCTGAAATGAGTCAAATTCTGCTGCAAACACTAACTTATTGGGGTTTAAATAGGATTCAGCCAAATATTTAGCAGCTTCCATATGCTTGGTCATTTTTTGCACATAGATCTAGATAAAAAGATCTGAGAGCGGATCGAGCAATTTCTTGTGGCCTAGAGGCCTTATCTATACAAAGTTGATCTCACTGTAATAAATGGAACTACATTGACACATAAAGGTGCACCAGTATGTAGTACTGTCTGAAGTTCAACACAACCTTGATTTCTGCTTGTACTTTACTGAAATAAAACTATATACAACAACAATTAATTATTTGAGTTTGGAGGATCAGATGCGAAATGAAAAAACATAGTATTTTGTATAGATTTAGTTACATTTTAAAAAATATAAGTGACTTCAACCTTGCAACACAGAAGGTTAAGTGTCCTGGGTTTCATTAGGAAGAATACTGCCAGCATGCCAAGGGATGTGATCCTACTCTGTTCAGCACAGGTGAGGCCATACCTGTAGTAATGGGTCCAGTTCTGGGTTTCCCAGTATGAGAGACTTATGGACATGAAGAGGACTAGGGGACTGGAGTACCCTTCCTACTAGTAGAGCCTAAGGAAGGCTTAGGGGAATCTCATCAAAGTGCATAAACATCTGAATGGAAATTGTGAAGAAGAGGCAGTTAGGCTTTTTTAATTTGTGCCCAGAGGAAGAACTAGAAGCAATGGGCATAAAATGAAACACGGGAAGTTCTGTCTGAACAACAAGAGGCACTTTTGCTGTGAGAGTGATGGACACAGATTGCCCAGAGAGGCTGTATATTCTACATTTGGAGATATTAAAAAACAATCTGAACCTGCTCCAGGACAACCTGCTCTAGGTGATTCTGCTTGAGCAGGGTTGGAAAAGGTGACTTCTGGAAGACCCTTCAACCTCAATCATCAGGTATCTCACATTCATTTTGGAAAGTATATGAAATACATATGGACATTCAAGACCAGTTTTGGCAAATATGGGTTTGTGAAACCAGGTGAGTGAGAGGAATGCCAAAACAGGAATTACAAGGAACTAGTCTTTCAGTTCAGCGGTACTATCCTTTGGTGTGCCAGCAACGACTGAGTTCAGCTATATCCCACCTCACAGATGTAACTCGTCCTCTTAAAACTTCATGATGCTACAAGGTCTGTATCCACCGAGCACCACTTCTGTGAGCTACGCTGACCTGAAAGCCTACTATGTGCTAAAGGCCACATTTAGCCTCAAACTTATCCTAAAAGACATCCACAAGGCCATCTAAGCATATGTTCATCTGTGCAGCACAATCCATTTTAAGTCTTTGGACCACATTTTTAGAAGGATCTAGGGGTCTTTTAGCTGATCCAATACAGTCCTAGTGGTCTTATGCAGATTTGACTAAGTCACTATGTAGGCATCCAGGATGCACAACATAGAGGTCTTGGGAAGAGTGACAGCAGGAAGTGGAAGGACAAAGGAGATGGATTTGGTAGCACCAAGACAGATAACTTGTCCCACTGTGGATTGCACATGAAATTAAACTCTCATCTCTCTTCCCATTTATGGCATCTCTTTCACACACAGCTGGTGTCACTTTGTTTATGCAGATGTTCCAGCTGTTAGGGACTTTAATCTGTCCCTTCTGCTACAGAGTTTGCAGAATAGAAAGCATTAGGTACTTTATGTGAATTATATATCTTTCACAAACTAGATGTTCTCAGCTTCTGTAATAGTCCATCACCAAGGCCTCAAGGCTGGAGCTAGGACTCTGCAACTCTTCCCAGTCAGTAGGGAAAGTTGCAGCAGTGCTTTGGTTGTTTTGAAGCCACCATTTGCAATAGAATATACACATGAATTAATTGGACATCTGGGAGGTTAGGCTGTAGTTATTGCCATGAAAACAGCAGCAGTGCCAGTAGGATGAATCTAAGCACCAATCTGTTGTTTGGGGAGTCTGAATTATTTTGAAAGCCCTAGTAAATGACTGTCAAGGAAACTTAGGGATGTTTCACAGAGGTACTATCTCAGGTCCTGAGGTAGAGTAGTCATAGGTCCACTCTAACAAGTGCATTTACTCTCTCAGAACGTGACAGTTGCTTGCACCAAAAATGCTGCTGAGACTGTTATAGCGGCTGAATGGAAGAAACTTCAACTAGGAAAGACACATATCTTTTTTGCCCAAAGCAATGTAACGTATATATCCCAAAACTCCTGTGTCTCTCAGTGATATATGAAAACTGCACTTCAGGTTCCTAAGTAATTTTGCAGTGGCATTTCACTTCTCTTTCTTAATGTCTAGAACAAAAATAATTACTATTCTGCTAGTAAAGAGTAGATGGTAATGGCAGTTAAATACAGTACCTTCAGGGCCTACGTTCCCATGAAATGTGTCTCATGGCAAGATGGAAAGTCCCTAATTTCCCCAAGTGACAGAACCAGAAACATCTTTTTTTAGAGCAATAATGTTGAAAAAAAAGATTTCTTATCATACAGAGTGTCAAACATTACCTTCTGATAATTAGATATGTTCCTCCTGTTTATAGTAAAGCTCAAATGCTGAGCCACAGTATCAAATTTTAAAGTTGTATCAGTATTTAATGAAAAAAATCGTCCAAAATTTTTCTAACTTACAATAGAGCCAGTTTTGCCTACCTACTTTCCTTTTAGAAAATCGGACGTATTTTTAACTAGCCTTGAGGTAACACTAAATGTCCATATATATTCAGTAATGTTAAATAAAATTTATCACTCACTAAAGCTCACTGAAAAAACATGTCTTACATTTTTTTTTCTTCCTAAAATGAGACTTGCAATTCAATTATGTACTCATAGAGGGAGAAAATGGGGCATGTTCCAGCAAACAGCCTGCATTGTTCACATGTGCATTTTCAGATCAAACAGATCTAATAATTCCTTGTTAAAGTCATCATTTCCCATTAGATGAGCAACCGTGGCTGGTAAAAGGTAATGGTTACAGTGTGTTACACAATTAACATAGTGTGAAATGAACAGAAATATGTTTTCTAAAGATGATTTTCAATTGAAACGGAGTATTTAGACTCTGTGTATGAAAAGTAAAGATCTAAATGTGTTGTGCTGAATGTTTTTACAAACCTGACAGCATGCATGCTCACAGCAGCTCTTCTACTACACATTAAAATGAGTGTCTTTTCAAAAGCATATCAGATATTCTTTAGGGTTATGAAGAGAAAACTTGCATTAGAAGAAAATCTCTTGAAGTTGTCTCGATATACATAAATGATGGAAATGTTTTCAGGTTTTGAAATGGCTTCTGCAATAAAATGTACTAAAAATTCAGATAATCACGAGGACTGTAACAGATAATAGACAGTAACTTTACTGTAAGTAGAATGAATTCAGAACAGAAAATTACATTGCTCAAAAAAAAAAAAAAAACTAAACCCTAGCAAAATGATGGGTGAGCAGTTTACTGTGTTTTCTACAAGCTATGTGTCAAATCACCCCCGTACAACTCAAGTGGTGAGTGAAACACAATATTCAGCTGATCATAGATACAGAAGTTGCTTATCAATTCATTCTGCTTCTGTCTAACAAAAAAGAGAGCAGGTCGAGTAGAAAAATATCTGATCTGGAAAAAAAAAAGTCCTTAAGTTCTTCCATGTGGTAGAGTATTTTTTCACTGCCTATAGGCTAAAAGCAACTCCATAGAACTTAAGGCTATGAGATCATTTAATATCTCGCCTAGCTAATGACACATTCCTGGAAGTTGACAGAAAGTGCTCTAGAATATGACATTGCGAGCTTCAAGAGCATAAACCCTTAGGGCCAATTTTTAAATATTTATGGCTAATCTCCATGTAGAGGTGGAGAATATTGCACACTAGACCCAACTCAAAGCTAGCTGAGATTGCAGAGATGTTTAGACAAGTCTATTTGTGACTGTGTCCCTGCTAGTACTCCTTGCTTCTCAAATGAATTTATGGTATGATCCATTTTGACCAGCTCAGAGCACTGGGAAGGGTAATGCACAAGTGTCAGTCTTTGACACTTTAGACGCTTCAAACAATTAAGGTATTGTGCTCAACAGAGCAAATATCTAATCTTGAGGTGGCCTTTAGGAGTCTTTGGTGGCAAGAAGTCACACGTTAGACAGGTGCAAAGATACGATAAGCACTTCAGAAAAGGATTTCAGAAGACTGCCACGTACTGTGGTGGACAGAACCAGGCTGAATCTGGAATACAGGCAGTAATGTTTATGCAAGGTCCTGTGCTGCAGCAAAACTAGGTTCAGCTTACAGACAGGATGATATCAGGCCATTTAGTGATTAAGTTACACAGAAAAATAATCCTGTGACACACTCAGATGCATTTTCCTTTTGGAAAAGCAAGACTTGTCAGGTAAAGGGGTACAGAAAATGGTTATGGAAACATAAAGAGGCTCAAAACCAAGAGTCCATCTACAACATATAATGTAGCACAGTACAGAAATCCACCCTGTAGCTGCTACAATAGGATTGCAGGAGTTTTTATCTACTTTTCTATTTTGCTCTCATATTGGAATCTTTTCCACAATTATTTTATTGCTCTTCTCTTGAGTGTGACTTTACTGTGTACACCTATTCTGATCCTTGAGGCTTTCATTTTACAAGCCTACAGGTTATCAGGTGTTTTATGAGACCAGATCAGAGGATACTTATAAGACACACAATTTTTTAAGCAATAGGGTGCAGCAACACTTGGATAGTTTTGAGATACTAAGAAGTATTATATGAATAGTCAGATATACATTTGAGACTACTCTAAAACTAAGTACTTCAAATCACACTGGTGTTTTTATTTAAGCAAAGAATGACAGGAAATACAGATGAAAAATGGACCCAGTGGGCAAATCTAGAAGATTTGAATCCCCTAGAGTGTAAATTTGACCTGTAACTATGACCTCTGTGAAAATGATGCAGTGTGACTTACCTGAACAGCAAAATGCTAGAGCATAACATCTTATTCCATAATTGAAAATATACACAAAAGAAAATATCAGCACTTAAACATACTCTACCCATTAGCAGATGATGACCAGTTAGGTTACTTCAAATGACTGGCAGACAGAGTTTACAGACAACTGTCCTAGAAACAGCAATTTATTTTCAGTGTGCAGACCTTCCAAACTACTTTTTGTGAGTCTGGTCATCTGTACATGATTTTTTCAATACACTAAAGGCATTTGATAGTTCAAACTTACAAGGAAAATATTGGCAATATTGATGGTCTTCAATAGCTCTTTTCAGAAATCTCACAACAATGACTTGTAATTGTGAATGTAAAATTGTTGTTAAGTCTCAGTTGAAAAACTTTTCTTCAAGTGGATTACGTGCAATAAAGGAGTCTGCCAGGACCTGGCAGCTCTCACAAGGGGATGGTCCTGCCGGGAGGAAGAGCGGCAGCAAAGGAGAGACATTTAAATGTTCCCCAGGGAACCCAAGTGACCAGGAGCGCGGTGAACAAGACAGGCAAACAGAGCCTGGTGCGGCACGCAGGTCTAGTGTGGCAGTTTGCACAGCAGGGCCAGCAGAGTCTGGCGCATTAGAGTGGCAGTTGGAGCAGGCACAGCAAGCAGGCAGAATGGGCAAGAAACAATCCCATGGCCTACACAGAGACCCAGAAGTTTGAGAAGTGCTTCTGTCTCAAGTCAACAAGATGGTGAGCACTCACCCAAGGGCTAAAGCCAGGGCTCAGATGGAGAATACTTTGGTGAAGATTGACACATCTACTCAGAGAGTTGGTCAGCAAAGATGGTTCAGTGCAGATAGATTGCAGGCACATCTTCTGCTGAGGCAAGTATGTGTGATAGGTGCCTCTAAGTTCAAGAGCTGCAGCATCAGGTGAAGAGCTGCAGGAAACCATCAGTAGACTACGTAGTATTAGAGGAGCAGACCTGGAGATTGATAAAAGGCTCCACAGCCAGGTACCACCTCCACTGAAAGTGAAATGCCTTGGATCTTGGCAACAAGGCTTCATAATCCTCCTTCCAGACCATCAATTACAAATAAGTATGAGGCATTGACTACGAGGGACATAGACAAGCAAGGTTCAGAAGGGAAAATCCCAGCAAACAATTCACCATCAGCTGCTCCACCAGCAACAGGCAGTGGGCACCATAAAAAGAAATGATGAGTGCTCACTGTGAGTGACTCATTGTTAAGAGGCACTGAGTCACAAGAAATGTGCTGCCTGTCGGTAGCCAAGATAGGAGGCATGGATGAAAGAGTGCCACTTCTCGTAAGGGCTCCATGTGGAGCTCCTCTTCCACATGGGTAATGACACATGATATTTCCAGTATCAAGAAGGACTTTAAAACCCTAGGAGAACAAGAGCAGTGTAGGGAGGCATAAGTTATTTCCTCTTCCATCCTGACCACCAGAGGAAAAGGGGAAGTCACTAATGCAAAAACTGCACGTTAACTCCTGTGTAAAAGGTTGATTCTGGCAAGAATGTTTTAGCTTTTATGACAATAGAACCTTCTTTGAGGACTGTAATTTGATAGGGCAGGATGGAATGCTCCTCTCTCATAAGGTCATTGGAATATCTGGGAATATTGGTTGATCAAGCTGGCCAGCTTGATCAACCATTCTATCATTCTGTGACTCGGTGGATGGGAGGAGAAATGGCAAAGAATGAGCCATCTCATCTAAAAGGGAAACAGGGTAGTACAGGAAATGCAATGATGAGCTCTCCTCAGCTCCACCCCAAGATGAGATGCAGCAGGCTGATCACCCTGAGGGAGTATCAAACCAGGGAGGATCTTCTTGCATCCATCCAGGGAAACCTGTATGTGCAAGTAAGACCCTGCATTATCTCTACACCAATGCATATAGCCTGGGCAATAAGCAGGAGGGACTGGAGAGCTGGGTGAAGATACATACAACCTCATTGCAGTTACTGAGACATGGTAGGACAGCTCACATGACTGGAGCACAACCATGCAGGGCTATGTATTGTTTAGGAAAGATAGGCCAATGAGGTGAGGAGGTGGAGTTGCTCTCTGTGTAAGAGAGCAATTAAGAGTGCATTGAGCTCTGCCTGGGCAGGGATGAGGGATGTGTTGAATATTTGTGGATGAAAATTAAAGGGCAGGGTAACGTAGGTAATGTTTTTGTGGGACTTTGTTACAGGCCACCTGATCAGGAGGAGGAAGTGGATGAGGACTTCCGCAAATAGCTGAGAGCTGTCTCATAATCACAATCCCTGGTCCTCATGGGGGACTTCAATCACCCTGGTATTTACTGGCAAAACCACTCAGCCAAGCACTCACAGTCCAGGAGGTTCCTAGAGAATGTTGATGACAACTTCCTGTCACAAGTAGCTGAGGACCTAAAAAGGAGGGGTGTGCTGCTGGACCTTGTGCTAGCAAATAAAGAGGGTTTGCTTTGGAGTGTGAAGGTTGGAGGCAACCTTGGCTGCAGTGACCGTGAGGTGGTAGAGTACAAGATTCTGTGTGGAAGAAGCAGGGCACCAAGAAACTTTGCGACACTGGATTTTGGGCGAGATCTTGACCTCTTTAAAAACCTGCCTGAAGGAATCTCATGGGATAGGGTCTTTAACAGTAGAAGTGCCCAAGATTGCTGGTCGATCTTCAAGTGCCATTTCCTCCAAGCCCAAGATTGGTGTATTCCCACAAGTAGAAAAGTGGGAAAAGGAGACAGGAGGTTTCCATGCATAAGTAAGGATCTGCTGGGACAACTCAGACAGAAAGCAGTCATTTATGAGAGGTGGAAAAAGGGCCTGGTTCCTTAATAAGAGTATAGGGAAATTGCCAGAGCATGTAGGGGTGCGACCAAGAAGGCTAAAGACCTTTTAGACTTAAACCTGTCGAGGAAAGTAAAGGAAAACAAGAAGGGGTTATTCAGGTACATCAATAGCAAAGGAAGATTAAAGAGAATATGGGCACACTGTTGAACACAGATGGTGTCCTGGTGACAGAGACTGAACTACTGAATGTCTTTTTCTGGCATAGAATCGAGTTGGAGGCCTGTGGCCAGTGGAGTTCCACAGGGATCAGTTCTGGGGCCAGTCTTGTTCAATATCTTCATCAATGACTTGTATGAGGGGACAGAATGTACCCTCAGCAAGTTCACTGATGACACAAAACTGGGAGGACTGGCTGATTCCTGGGAAGGCTGTGCTGACATTCAGCAGGATCTCGACCAGCTTGAGAGTTGGGCAGAGAGGAACCTCGTGAGGTTCAACAAGCACAAATGCAGACTCCTGCATTTGGGGAGGAATAAGCCCATGCACCAGGACAGGCTGGAGATTGACTTGCTGGAGAGCAGCTCTGCAGAGAGTGTCCTGGGAGTCCTGGTTGATAATAAACTGAACATGAGCCAGCAATGTGCCCTCATGGCCAAGAAGGCTAATGACATCCTGGGATGCATCAAGCAGAGTGTGGCCAGCACATCGAGGGAGGTTCTGCTCCCCCTCTACTCTGCCCTGGTGAGGCCTCATCTGGAGTCCTGTGTCGAGTTTTGGGCTCCCCATCTCAAGAAGGACAGGGAACTTCTGGTGAGAGTCCAGTGCATGGCAACCAAGATGATCAGGGGACTGGAGCATCTTTCTTATGAGGAAAAGCTGGAGGACCTGGGGCTGTGTAGAGAGGAGGAGACTGCCAGGGCATCTCATTAATATTTACCAATATCTAAATCGTGGGTGTCAGGATGTTGAGACATCTCTTTTTTCTATTGTATCTAGCAACAGGACAAGGGGTAATGGAAAGAAGCTGGAAAACTAAAAGTTCCATTTAGCTTAAGGAAAAACTCTTTAATTGTGAGAGTGAGGGAGCCCTGGCTCAGGCTGCCCAGGGAGGGTGTGGAGTCTCCTTCTCTTGAGGTTTTCAAAACCCACCAGGAAGTGTTTCTGTGTAACCCGATCTTGGCTTCTGCAGGGGGATTGGACTAGATGATTTATAAAGGTCTCTACCAGTCATTGCTCTGTCATTGTAATCTTTCATACAAGGAAAGGCTGCGGGAACTGGGGCTGTTTAGTCTAGAGAAGAGGAGGCTGAGGGGAGATCTTATTAGTGTTTACAAATATCTAAATGTTGGATGTCAGGAGGTTGGGACATCCCTTTTTTCTATTGTAGCTAGCAACAGGACAAGGGGTAATGGGATGAAGCTGGAACACAAGAAGTTCCACTTAAATAGAAGAAAAAACTATTTTATTGTTCAGGTGATGGAGCCCTGACACAGGTTGCCCAGAGGGATTGTGGAGTCTCCTTCCTTGGAGGTCTTCAAGACTCACCTGGACACGTTCCTATGTGACTTTATCTAGGTGAACCTGCTTCTGCATGGGGGTTGGACTAGATGATCTCTAAAGGTCTCTTCCAACCCTACCATTGTATGATTGTCTCCTCTCAGTGGCATAGTCCTTGGAAATGCAATATTCCACACTGTCCCCTACTGGCTGATGGTTAACAGGACTACTAACACCAGAAGTACAAAAAATTGTTCATTAGAAGCACCCACATCTGAAAGAATTTCTGCAGGAAATGAGCCAATTTATACTAGTCAGGCTGTAAGGCCACGGAGAATAACTGGTATTTTAGTTCTAATAATGAACAACTCTGCAAATACATGGATTATATTGACTGATCAGTGTGTAAGTATATCTGGAGAGAGAGAGAGACTGCCCTTCATCACAATGTAAATGGTCTTTCCTGTGTTTAATTAAACTGCAGAGGTTCAAGCTTTTCTTTTTGATTCTGAACCCAAAATTTCACATTATTGCTTAGCTGGTGGCCAAATAGTCATCATGAATAGCCAGACCCCTTTTCCTAAAGGACTTCTGGACAAAATTGCCCTTGTTCTGCCATTGTCTGTCAGGAGATAGATCAAGGTAAAACCTATACTTCTCAGAATTTTTAACTGTAAAACTTCAGAACACTTGAAAACTCCTATTCTGATTAACTACTGACCACAGTGAACATTTGAATACCTAATGTAAGCCTAAGCCTAACATGTTTCTATTCTTGAATTCCTGGAGGCATTTAATCTGGAAGGCTTTTCCAGAGAACATCAGACAGAAAAGAAGAGGAACTGTAGCCTTAGAAAATGCAGTTACATTTTGGAAGTTATCAGAGTACTGAATTCATATAATTCCATTTTCTAGACAAGTAACCTTGTGGTTCTCCTAGGAATGATGAGGGTGAACTGTTAGTTTCAAAAGGGAAATCTTTGTTCAGTTGTTTGAAGGACAGAAAGGACTCATACTGCAGCAGTCATGAGATCTGTTTCAAGGAAAAATATAAGACTGAGTGTTTGGAGAAAACAGGCCAGGAGTAGAAGAAACAGAAAACTTAATTGTCTTCACTTGGCTTCTAGCCTTCAGATGTTCTAAGGCATATAAGAGTAGCAAAAGGAATACAATGTAAAGCCTTAAAAAAAAAAAAGTTACTAATATCTAGAGAAGAATGAGAGGAATAGTATAAGCCTACAGACTGTGAATTACAATTTTATATTAACCCGTTACCTATAAACATACAAGAAACAGCAGGAATCTAAATGGAAGGGTGTGTATCTACTAGCAATGGTGTGAAATTCTACTATTGATTTCTTATACCTCCAAGCAAATCACTTTGCCTGTTAGTGATATGTAGACACAACTTTTTTTACATCAGTTTCCAGCCCTCAGAATATAGTACTTAAATCTTTACCTGAAAGTTAATTATAAGTACCAGTACCACTTGTTACTTAGTATTTCTAAATGAGTTAATACAATCATCTCATTAGCTGAATTTTAGTAAAATACATAATTATATATTTCATTCAATCCTATGTGTAAAATGTCATAGTGTGGAGCACTTTGTATGTGATCTGAAACAGGCAGGCAAAATAAAATAAAATAAAATTAAAAAAAAAAATAAAAAAAAAAGCAAACAAAAACCAAAAAAAGAGGTAAGAAGGCATCAGTCAGAAAATAATAAAGTATTTCTTACAAATGACATTACAGCAGTGATCTAGAAGTAAGTCCAAGGAACATCCTAAAGTTGACAAGTGATTCTTATATCTGTGAGGTTAAAAGTGTAATAAAACTGGGCCGAAAGAGGTAGAGCTGCAGAAAACTGTAGTGTAGCAAAGCAGCTACTAAGATATGTGAAGACTGCTACTTCAAAACTCAAACGGTAACTGAGAAAGAACACTGGAAAGCAGTGTAATTAAGGCTTACCATTTCTATTAGAAGTAGTAGTGGAGAGCTCATTAGAAGTAAACTTTTTGCAGATTGAGAGAAAAGCGATGAGACTCTTTTATCATCGGGAGTCCATCTAAAATATTGCATTTGTTTGTAGTGTTTAACTGTAACAGAGACTGGGGATATGGGAGTTGTTTTGAAAAAATCACTGTGGTTCATCTGGAGTGGTTAATGAAAGGCAATACTTGTGCAATCAGCAAAATTATCTAAATAGAAAACTGTAAGATTTTCATGAATAAATGAAATAGATGCTTTTGCCTCAAGAGGAGGATAACCTTCTTTCAGGGGGTCTAAATTCAGTAACAGTATAGTCTGCAGGGAAAAAAAAAGAAACTTTCTTGACCGTTGCAGAACAATAGTAGAAAAAAATTGGGAAAATAATACTCATTGGAAAAGCGAGAAATTACTTAATAAAACATTTCTCACTGTAATAGTCTTCATGAAAGAAACAGTGGCCAATAACTAAGTCTCTGATACACAAAAGAGATGTTATTATACTATAATATGTGATGGTACTGGAAAACATTGATGAGATTTTTAGAAAAATACAGTACAAAATTTGCATCAAATATCCAATAGAGTTTATTGCTCCTATTTTCTGAAGAGCTGCAGCTAACTTAATGAAGCTCATCAGCTAGAAATTTTCATTAATTGTTCTACAGTCATGGAAGATTCATTTGGGAATCTCCTTGTTAAAGTCTCATCGACACACAAGCTGTGTTTCTACTGACTGTCCACATTATTGACTGGGCTTGATCTACAGGTCATTAGCAAAATAAAGACTAGTGTGCTTGATGTCACATTCATAACATCAGTTAATTTCATACAGTTTAGGAGTGAGCTCCACACTTCGAGGGTTAAAATGAATGATTGCTTGGTAAATGCCTTTCCTAGACTTAAACAAATATGAACCCCAATGAAACCAAAAAAAAAACCAACCAAATAAAACTGTCATGAATACAAGGTCATCAGAGTCCCTGTCAGTCAAAGTTTATTATTTCTGTTTTATTCATCATCATCAATAACGGTTCTGGATTCAAAATGTAATCAGTATAATGGAGTCCAGAGTATTTGCCACTGGAAGAGTGTGTGTTGCCAGTGTAGAAACACCCTTTCAAACAATTCTAGCTTTTATCTCAAGATCCTCTCTTTATGACTAATCAAAATAATCTACTTTCACACAAGAAATTCAAAGTTGCTTCATAAATATGGCATAATAAATTACACCACCATCATAACTATTAGATACTGGAAGAATTAATATGACTTTTGTTCGTGCTTTATAAGTGGTCTCATTTTTTCTCAGGTTATCTGTTTCTGAGTAGGCTTTTGTATCTCATTTTAGATTCATTGGGACCTAGATGAGGAACTGAAAGTCTCATGTTATTTATGCCTCTGCCAACTCTGTTTTACTTATTTTCCGTAACAAAAAGCTGTAAGTATACTGGGCTTTTCTCAGGAACTCAGTAGCCTTGGACAAGGTATCTGATTTACTTTTTGAAATGGCTGATTTTCACATCTTTACTGATGTGTATGAAATGTTTTAACTTTATAAAAATATTTTGGTCCCTCTAACTTCCTGTTCACAACAGGCAGGAGTTCATTTCACAGACCATTAAAGCCTTGCCTCATAGCAATACCTCTGCTTGCTACATGGCTGAGATAGATACACTTTGAACTATGACTAAATCTAGCACATTTTTGACAAAGGAACCATAGCTCTTTTAGAATTGGTGTTCAAGTGATTCATTGGTTTGCTCCTGATCTAAAGTATCTACAAAAAATAAATTTGTTTCTTTAACTCCAAGGTAAATTGAGATAAAGGATTTAATATTATGTATACCATGCACAAGACATCAGTCCAAGATGAAGCAGAAATTCACCAGCTGTGCCTTTTAAACAGAATAAAAAAGTTCTATAGACATATTCCAATAAGAAAATAAACTCCTGTGAAAAACAATCTCCTTGTTAGTTTGGGTAATGACAATCCTTTAGCTAATTATCAGAGAATATACAAAAATAATGAAAAGGGGTTTTTAGCCATAGAATTCATCAACTGTTTTGTAGAGATTATGCTACATGTATTAGATTATATTGTCAACTCTGCACTACCCAAAAACCCCACAATATTCCCACAATCCTGCAATTTACTCTATCTTTACAAATGACAGTTTTATTTTAATGAGTGCCTCTTTCACAAACAGTAAAAAGTGTTAGCCATATCCATAGATACTGGTTTTCTCAACTTTATCTATAAAATTAGTTAATCTGTAGATTTTATCATCATTTCAATACAACAATGCACAGCCTTTTTAATTTAAAAAAAAAAAGAAAAAAGAGAGAGAGGGAAAAATACTTCTTATTAGGCAATAGTCTGTGCTTCCTCTGTCAAAAGGTTTTTGGAAATAGTATTCATATTTATACATGAACATGGGAATAGGATAACTATTCAAAGTACAAATTGTAATCAAGGTTTCAATTTTTTCATATACGTGCAAAATTAATTCATTTCTCATGAATTCCAGACTGCTACAGTATTTTTGATTGATGAGAACTTTTTCAAAGGCTGGACAATGCTTGTGTTTCACTGATGGCTATGAGAATATTTTGAAATAGTATAGTTTTGAAAAATGTGCATATTTAAAAAAAACCCACCAAACTAATTGAATAAACAATATGCCTCAAATGTATAAATACATTATTTACAAGAACTCTGCAGTGTAATATTTTGAAAATTAGAAGTTCTTGACATCAAAATTATTTCTGAATAGGTATTATATATGCTTCTGTATTATGTAACTCCTAGCACAACAGATCCTTGATGCAACTATTTTGATTTCTCTGGTAATGTAAGACACACAATCAAGAATAGATCAATAAAGACAATATTGTTTTCCATTTCTACATATAGTCCAATATAATTTGGCCATTTCCCTCAGAGAAGGACATGAAGGATCCTTATAATGCTAAGATTGCGGTTCAGTGATGTCAGGTAAAGAGTAATTCTTCAGATCAGAAGTCTTTAGTCTGGTTTTGTTGTAAGGGTAGCAGACATTTTGTAATCCCTATTTACCTCCATGATTCTCTTAACACATTGTTTTTAGACTAGTTCATGAAAGTCCTACAGGATTCCAAGCTGCCACATAGGATTCAGGGTGCATGAGGGTGTGAGGATTTAATCACAATATAATCTCCCTCAAGCTAAACTCCTTGAGTAGCACTACTTAAATCTCTAGGCTAATGTACCAAAATACTACAAAACTTCCATTCTGCTCTTCTATGAATGCAGTTTGAATATTTCTTAGTTCATTGTAAATTAGTACAGTAAATTTCAAAAGTTTCTGACACACTTTTTAAGTAAGCAAAGCTTTGAGAGACAAGGTTTTTGTAAAGATTAATTAGTTACTTTGCTTGCTACTCATGTAAATTTGAGAAAAGGAAAGAAAGCGATAAAGCTATGAGTGCTTCATAAGAAGAGAAGAAGCTATATCTTCTGTCCAATGCTGTTTTTGTAAAACTAACAAGTGAAAGTCTTCCAGTTTTCCATCATTTTTTTAGAACTTTGACAAGTGGTTTTCACAACGTAAAAATACCCATTCCCTATATCCTGGGTTCATTTTCTCAAAACCACAGAAGCAGACATGTAACGAGAGCTTAGTATATTGATCTTTGCTCAATTGCCTGGTCTGTGTAGTTTTGCAACCAGAATAATTGGTTTCATTATAGTATCCCTATTTGTGACTTTTCTATGTAGTGAAAACAAGACACAAAGCATGTTTAAAAAAAAAAATCAACAAAATCAGTCTCTTACTTCTTTAAAATAAATAAATCAACCTTCTTTAATCCTAAAAATATACCTTTAGAGATATACATCTTTATTATGTCTAGAATCAGTGAGTTATAGTGAGGTGACATTTGCCTGGCCTAGTGCTCCATTAAGGCATTGTTTACTTGCAAGATTCAGATACCCATACACGCATTGTTTGACTGAATTAACACATTCACATTCATTAAATTTCATTTTCAAATGGCAAAACTAAAAACATTATTTAACAAAGTTAGCAAACATTTCCCAAACTGACTGAACAAAATGCAATTAACTAGTACCTAAGTAACACAGTTTGTATTTTGATATTAGATCACTGTTTCACAACCAGATAACCAGAAGAACTCTTTCAAGTTCAAACTCAAGAATGGTTATGAAGAATAGAAAGATCATCAATGGCTTAAGATTAAAAAGTAGTATGATTGACTGTGACAGAGGAAGATAAGGTACCAGCTACCACAATTTAAAAACTTAAAACAATTGAATGATAAATAATTCCTTTTTCTGTTGATGTAACTTGAAAAATGGATAAATATTTTTCTGTATATGAACAGAATCTATATACTTCATATATTCATGAAAAGCTTTTTTAAAAAAATAATTACTAAAATTTAACAGTAATTCACATCCATTTTTCACAAACATAAATGAGAACACAAAGCATGTAATCCTCAATCATAATACAGATTGCTAAAATTGCTAATCATATTTAACACTGGATTTCTACATACTATTAAATGGAAATTTGCATTGAACTTAATAGCAAAATTTCCATTGACCTTAACAGAGCCAAGACTTTACTTTTGATCATAGTACATCATATATGATCATATATGGTTTATATTCAGAACAGTCGCTTTCCATAGAGCACAAATGAGCAAACACTACAAGTATAATCACAATTCCTGTCAAAGAAAATGAGAATAAAAAGTATCTTAGCATATTCTAGAATGAGATTAGAATCCAGACTTTATGGCTTGGACAGTTTCTTTTTCCAAATCTAGACATGGTCCAGATTCATTAGTTCATCCTGGGAAATACCATACATAATGAAGAAATTTCCACAAGTATATCTGTTTGGAGACAACAGAACATTAATAATATGGAAGTCCTCTACTCATTCTTCAGTGGGAAAATAGCTGCTTGTCAATAATGTTATCCATTTACTCTCTTTCATTCTCATTTAGGTTCTGCACGTTCCAGCAAGAGAGGTCCACAATTGGAAGTTGTTTTTTGAAACTTTACACTTCTTGAAACATTAGTAGAGTGTTTATCGGGACTTTGGAGAAGCTGTTCATAGAGCTGTGCATATTTGGAAGCTGACTCATACCTGCATTCACAGCTTTGACACAAGAGTACAGAAACTGGGGATAAGGGTGAAAGGGCAAAGAAAAGATTGCCAGGAACAATGAATCTGAAAGACAGGAGATGAAATACTGAGGTCATCCTTGGGCAGTCTTCCTTTAGGTATGGTCTTGTTGACGGATGCTGAGGGTAAATATGCCACTATACACACCAAAAAAAAAAAAATTAAAAAACCTATGAGCTTTTTGATTACAGGAAGAAAATTCCTTTGTACTGTAAAAATGGATCATTTCATTCTAGAAAGAAAGATCAGTGCCTCAGAGGAGGCTAGCATTAAGGCAGAGACAGGTCTGTGTACACAGAGCAACTCCATGTGTGTTCATTTCTAAATGATAACAAATCATTTTAAACAAAGTCCTGCTCCTATAATTTCTTATCCAAGTGGAGAGTTCCTCTCAAGTTAGCAAGACCTTCAGTAATATCTGCTTGCTAGGACTAGGGCCTGAGCATTTTTTTTATATTCTATATATAAGTCTATTCATATTTGCACACGCACGCACACATATACACACACAAACATGCACACACACAGATTTATATATATATACGTGTACATATGCAAATAGACAAGGTTGAAAACCATGTCAGACTTGGAGTGTTATCCATTTGCCAGAATCATTTAAACTGCTGTTTACTCAGCACATATTGAAACGAAACTTTAAGATTTTTTTTATTTTTATGTACAGTTCATTTTCTTCTTCTGGAAATAAAATATCTAAATACAGACAGACAGTAATGTTGTATATGTATAGTTTTCAACAATACTTTAGCTGAATAAATGCTTTGTACATAGTTCTGTCTTCTAATGGAGTTTACAGCTACATTGATAAAATGGATTCCTCATTTCCTTGATTGTTTTTAACCAATAACAAGCAGAGAGACAATCACAAGTTAATATTAAGAAGCAGCTCAAATAACACTGGTTAAATTATGTACAATACAAACCATTCATTCAAATGAAGACTAGGATATTGAATTTGTTACAATATTTTGTAATAAAGATGACAGCCACTTATAACTTACATGTTCTCTGACAGGCATTTTCCTTCTTAGAGATCAGCTGGAGAGTTTTTAAGTAGCTTAGCTGGCCTGAACTTAAAGAATCACCCAAGTTTAAAGAATCAGAGCTTAAAGAGTCAGAAAACATGAAATCAGAATGTCTGTCCACATGTAAATTCCAAATGTTTGCCCATCCTTACTAGCAACAGGTTCACTCCATGGAAAAAGAGCCACCTAACATCACCTTGAATGTGCCTACTGTATGCTGGAAAAAAGTCACAATGCTTTGCTGTGTTCATATAATAAGGAATACTGAACTCTAGACAGACATTTTTCCCATTTTAACAAGTATTTACTCCTACATTATCATTTACCAGTACTCCAAGCAGCAGAATGCATGAGTGGGGATTATTGATTGGCATGTACTCAAAGGACCTTCAAAGAGATTTCTGTAACAGTCTTAGAAACCATTCTCTAGTTAATCCATTTTGCTTGATGATAGGTTATCCTGCAACCTTAGATATCAGACAATGAAGGCTCTTGACAGGAATCTCAATAGATGTGAGCTGAAAAGAGTGTGTGTGTCTGTGTATATGTATGGTTTTATTTCAAATCCATAATGATTTACAACTAGATTGATATATGGAGCTGACTGGGAAAAAATTACATTAGATTGTTTTCCACTAACATATTTGCAGCCATTTACAGCAGCAGCAGCAGGTAGACACATTCCAGGCAATAGATGTGGCTTTCCTTCTTGCGGTTACAGCCCTGACATACAACCTCTTTTATTCCCCAGGCTTCAGTCTCAGACATGGGTTGGTCCTCACCCTGATGGGAAGTAGGGTGTGTCACTGTGGTAGTTGTAATCAGGACACACCTTCTGTACTAGTTTATAATCTGTACTATAAAAGGAAATGTAAATGCAGATTACTTTAAAGGGCTTGGAGCAAAGCCATGAAACATGGCTCTGGGTCTGCTCCTGATAACAGGTTTTTGAAGGGTCATAGTTGCAGAGTGTGTTCTTGGTAGCCTTGTCAACCTTTTCATACTCGATTCGACAGTTAAAGGACTTGGAATCTTTGGCATCAATCAATGTCTGTTGAGCCAAGTCAAATTCCACTATTTTTGTAGGGGGCACTAGGCTCACAGAGACATTCCCTTGACCAGTGGAGTTATGCCTGAAGTAAACACTAAACGTCCCATTGCCATGGTCAACGATTTTCCCTGTTATTAACAGATTTAGCTTCACAGTCTTGATGTTGGAATGAAAATCACCCCAGCCAAACATTTTCTTAAATTTCCCAGTCTTGACGATGGGCCGTCTCTTTGCTCTGGGCCGAGGCTCTTGCAAGTCAGTGGAGTTCCTCAGCCAGTCCCAGAGATCTTGCTCAGAATATGTTTCTGGGGCATCATATCGCAGGTCCAAATCTGTATCGTTCTCCTTTCCACGAAAAGTCTGTGACAGCAGACGGCTGATAGACAAGTCTTTGCTACTTTCTGTCCATATGTGTTTTAGTGTGGATTTGGAGCTTCCTGATTTTAGAAGTTCTGTTTTTCCTCCATTTGTTAAATTTGCACAGGTGACCTGAAAAAGAAAGATGGGAAGAAGAAGGAAAAGATATATTGAGAAATGTAATACAAAATCCATCCTTCCCACTTGAGACTCAAATGATCATTTTCAAAATCATAGGAATTCCTCTTTTTTTGCAAAATTAAATTATAATTTACTTTTAATTTTAAAAAACAAACAAAAAACCCCAAACAAATGACAACCACCAAAACCATATATTTTCTTCTTCTTTCCAAGTGATTATTACTTAGTTTTTCTTCACCAGTATTTTGCATTGGTGCTCCTATTTTAGTATTCATGTTGTTCTTCAACCTGAGAATCTACTTCTGTTACAATGCCTGTTAAGTGATGAGCATATAATGAAGTTTTGCAAAAACTAAGGTACACAGCCATGTAATCTTACAGTCTGTAAGTTGCTTTCACTGGTCATTTCTAATCTTGGAGTGAAGTACTCTTGCTTGAATGTTCTCTCTTCGAAGTGATGGTATCTTCCGCTACTGGGAGTCACATTCATTTATTTATGCTGTCCCTGGAGTCCACTGTAGGATGCTGTCTTGGTGGTTTCAGCTTGACCTAGCTCAGAGTCAGTGTCTTTATAAATATAATAATGGTAACATAATTTCCCTACTTCTTTTATGAGTACACATTGGTCTGTGTTCTTGATAGGGACCTTCAGTCACAACTACAATACAAATAATAAAATAATGGAAATTTTAAATGAGTTTTGTGTCGACAGCTGTACCTACTCTGTGATATACCTCAATTAACAAGAGGAATCGCAGTCCTTTCCTACAGTCTCCTACAGATTAACTACTGATTTGCCTTCTTCACCTCTGTTTTCACACCTTTCTCCCCAAAACAAAAGTGATCTGTACACGACAGAAAGCCGTTTGTGTGTTTACAAGAAAAATAGGGTCATCGATTTAAAAGTAGTAATAATCCTGCAATATCAGATGTTTTTAAAAAGAAAAAATTTTGCAGAAAGTTACTACAAAATCATAAACTTAAGACAATTTTTCACAGAATTTAGTGTCAGAGCAAGTTGTCTTATTTATATGTTTTTCTCTTCACCTTAATTGTGTGGAAAACAGAACAGATGCAGCCTTGCAGCTGTCTAACATGCAGCACTAGTGGAGAGCTCTGACAGTGTGTAGCAGGGAGGGTTGGAATCAGCAGTGGGCAGTGGGTGGATGGAAAGGGACCAACAACATCCTTAGTCTCATTCCCTGTAAAAATTCACACCAGACACACTGACATATTTTTTAGCATTTATTTGCCTTTTCAAAGCCACATAGGAGATCTTCAATATGCCTGTTTTATTCCTCTGTGTTCTGGCATGGATTTATGTGCTTCTATCATACTTTCAGTTATATCTTTCTCTTCACTTAAAAATTAATTGAGTGTGTTCCCAACCCGGGAAATTCCTTTGAAACCAGCTAGTCATGGAGGATATCTATCACTGTATGGCCTTTTCATTTCCTAACAATCATGGAATTGAAGCATGCTTTCATTAACTTCAATACTTTTTCAAGGTCAGTTGAAGGCAAGTACACAAAATCAATCTCAATTGCCTTAATACACCAATCAGATAGGAGGTATGTCCCCAGCTTTTTACAGTAAACAAATAGGTAAATAAGCCTGTCAAATCTCACACTATACTTCCCCAGTGTATTTCAGGTTGGTGGGCCAAGAGTAGTAGTTAAAATATGAGGTTTATTTAAGATTTTGCCGAAGACATTACTTTCTCCACTTTTGAAGGGGAGCAAGGATTAAAACACAAACATTTAGATAGCCAGTTTGTAGCTGCATCTAAGCATCTACACAATGAGCCAGGAGAGAAGCTGTAATGAAATACACTGATGGTGCACTGGTTAATGAAGCAGCAATGAAGATGTCACAGGGAGAGAGAAAGAGATTCAGAATTTAATTTTACTGTGTCATATGTGGAAGGAGTGCAAAATAAGAAATGTGGTTAAAAGGAAAAATGTGCCTGTCTAACATAAATCTATCAACTTCCCATGAATCTAAGCAGTTAGCTAGCAGAACTAGTATACCTACAATCTGTAGGTATGTCGTGGTTTGGCCCAGCTAGCATAGCAGCACCACGACAGTCGCTTGATGCCCCCATTCACCCCCACCCTCGTTAGGGTGGCGGAGGCCCCAGCGAAATGGGAGTGAAAAGATAAGCAAGGTTGTTGTGGATTAAGACAAGGACAGGGAGGGCTCACTGTCAATTATGGTTCCAGGCAAAACAAACTCCAGTACTCAGAGAGGAAAGCAGGAAAGTTTATTCTACATGAAACAGAATGGAAGAAAAGCAAAAAGGGAGTAGGATGATGAGAAAATTACAACCAGCAATTTAAGATCTCCCTCCCCCATCCCTCCTTTCTTCCTGGGCCCAGCTCACTGCTCCCGATATCGCTAACTCCTCTCCCCACAATGGCTCAGGAGGGCAGGGAATGGGGGATGTGGTCAGTCTCTCACAGATGGCCTCTGCCGCTTCTGTCTTCTCAGAAGAGGACGACTCCTGGCATTCTTCCCCTGCTCCAACACGGGGTTCCTCCCCCGGCACACAATCCTTGGTGAATATCTCAGCTTCACCAATTCTCTCCATAGAATGCAGGGGAGTCTCTGCTCTGGTACACCTCCTCCTCTCCTTCATCACATGTCAGGAAAATGATTCAGATTCCATGCATAATGTACTGCTTCATACCTGATACAAAAATACGACTGGTATTGTCAACAGTTTTGTAATACCTGAAAGGCTTCTGGCCATATAGTCAGCCTGAAGATCCTTGTGATTTTCAGCGTAGATATCTGGCTGCATTCATGATTAAAGGCTTGAACCTGCTCTTCCTAGTTAAGTTTCTGCATGAGGACTAGAAAAAAGCAGCCTACAAGGGTTAATAAAAAGCTCTAGAACTCATTGTTCTTCACTAACATTTTCCAGCCAACTGCTTCTTCATACACTGTTAGCACACTATATGCCATAGAAAGCATATTTATCCTCAGAGACTCACACACCCGGTAATACAGAGCATTGCTGTGTAATAGAATTTCTACATATGCAGCAGTTATTTTCACATCATCTAATCGACAATTTTCTTCTCTCTCCCTTCTTTCCAACCACATTTGGCAGTATTATAGGAAAGATCATGCAAAGCCATGAGATTTTGCACTTAGTATGAAAAGAAGCTTACTGAAACATTGATCTGTTTTAGCAGTGCATGAAAAAAGACAAATCTTAAAATAGTAAATGGAGAGTTAAGTACTGAGCAGCCCTAATTCTATGATAGCTTTTTTGTCCACTTCCTTGAGTATATTTGCAGATAATTCAGAAACTTGTGCTCTACCTTAGCAACTAGTTCAGTACAACCAGAGTAGCCTTCTTTTCCACAGCCAAGTATCACTCCTGGACAAAATGTTGAAAAGTCTGGCCTGCTTGTACTGAGTCTGGCTAGAATAGACTTAAGTTTCTTCATAGCAGCTCATATGGTGCTATGGTTTAGATTTTTGACCCCAACACTTGTAACAACACTAATGTTTCAGCAGTGTTTCATGTATCCTGCACTCATTTAGCTTTTTTTCACCTTGACTCCCAAGTCTTCTTGCTTTTTGTCTTCCTTTCCTCCTCTCCTCTCTCACTGGGGAAGAGGAAGAAGTGAACAAGCAGCTCTGTAGTGCTTAGCTGTTCACTGGGTTTAACCCACACCACCACTAATGTGTAATATATCAATGTTGCAAAAGGGTTGAGGAGGGGGATTTCCTCCGTGACTGTATAGTTAGAAGTGATTTTGAATTACTATGATGTCAGTACTATTCCACATAGAATAGTAAGGAGCAAAAAGATTTAAAAATGCTTATCCAATGCTACAAATGTCAGTGGAAAAGCACTCAGTAAGCATGGCAGACTGACCTTTGGTTCCAGTCTAGCACTTTTAATGGAAAACACAAATTTTCACTACCTAATAAAGTTTATTGATATCAAAAGATACAAGAAACTGACTGCTTGGTAACTCTTTTCCAACAAAAAATGACAAACTGTTATTCTTCTTATGCTTCTAGGGAAGACAATGGTTTCACTGGGCACAGTATACAAAAGCATTATAAAAAAAGACATAGGAATTGATCTGTAATTAATTTTTTACTTCATTAAATTAGAATACTCCATTCATTCTGTACCCTCCTTTTTGAAGGTGGAGAATTTTTTGTGAATACGTTTAATGTCAATAAATCTATTTTAATGAATATGTTTAGTTCATTTATGGCTTCCTGAAGAACAGGCAGTTTATTTGTCTCAGAAATCTTGGAGTTCTCTTTGAAGATACTGAGCCCTAAGTGCTTTGTCAGGTCAAAACTAAACATTTGGAGCAGAAAACAGAGTTGGAAAGGGATCTCAGGAAGTCATGAAGGCCTGAAGTGGTGATTCAGACCCTCTTCTTTGAGATTTTAAAAACTAGTCATTCAAAGAGGTACAGAATACCTCATGATTTCTCACTCTTTTTCTTTTTATTCTAGCTCTCTTACAGTAATTACCTTTAATTACAGTATTGGTTTAGAAATTGTGTATTTATTCCTCTGAATGTATGACTTCTTGAGAACAAATGAAAATGTAAACAAACAATCTAATTATCCAGGTGGAAAATCTCTCTCTTCAGGTAAATAACTAATCAAAGTCAAGATCATTTTTGCTGGCATAGCACTGTAAGAATTTGGCAGTACTGTGTTTCCATAGACACTATATAAAAGAATTCCAAATTTTACTTCCTGAATCAAATAACTGAGATATAGCATACGTAGGAGAATAATGATAGGCATAACTATAAGCTGGACCATTATCAAGGCAGGACAGCACTCAATCTGAGCTGGAACCAGGTTCTTTATATTAATGGTCTTTATGCAATGGGTGAAGGAAAATCTAGACCTAGTTTACTGTTCTTATACCTGTCTACACAAAGTCACTAGTAGCATAGAAGTATTTTTTTTCAGTGAATAACTTTCAGACAAGTCAAAGAAATATTCTACAGAAATTTGATCATAAGCAAAGAAACTGAGTGAAAGTTAATGGAGATATGATTATAACAAGGGGAAGCAAAATACAGTGAAGGACTTGTACCTCTTCCAAACTGACACTTCTGAAATTGAGGACAAACACAGAAAACTACACTTATTAATATTTCACAGAAACAGATCTCTCTGGTTTTAACTTAAAAGCTTTTTTTGCTACATGACATGAAAAGAATGAAGACGTGGGTTGGTCGATCAAAAAGTGCAAGCTCATATGAATCTGACAAATGAAACAGTAAATCTTGATCTGTTGTGTCAAACGAGAACACAAGAGTGGCTACACAAGATCAAACCAAAGATTCATTTGTAAAAACATTCTGGTTCCTATAGCAGCTATAAGAGATGCCTGGAGAAGAGCAAGAACATGGTAAGCAAATGATAGTCTCCTAATTTCTTTCAGTTGTCAAATGTTTCCCGTTTCCTCTGCTAGATATTGTTTCTGCATATGTGTTTTTCTGCCACAGTACTCTCAGCAGGTTGCCCTTCTCTGCATTGGACCACTCTAACCTTTCATCCATTTTTAATCTCCATAACATCCTTCAGCAAGAAGTTCCAAAGCTCTATTTTACTGTTTGTTTTGAACCTGACTCCTGCCACCTTCTTTGGAGAATCCTTCATTTTCCAGATGGAAAGTTCAGTCTCCATCCAAGTTTCCTATGTTCCCCCTTACTTTTCACATACTACACATATTTTTCCTACATATATCTGTGTGTGGAAAATTTGATGATTTCAAGCTCCATTAAGAAGCCTACTTCCTGTCCTCTAGTAAATGCCTCAGCTACATCTATTCATAGTAGCAAACAAATATTACTTTTTCAGCCTTGAGTACCAGCCTCCTGTGTCATACAAATAATCGAATATACAGAAGCCATTCTATACTTATACCTTTGAATTTCCATTTTGTCATTCTCTGAAGCCTCCTTGGTTCTACACACATTTCTATCTTTAAGATGAAGAGGCCAGAATGGCATACAGTATTCCAGATGAGGCAGAACCATGGCCTTCTATGACAAATGGCCTTCTGTTATTTGTTCACCCTTTTTTCTCTATTAATTCATAATATTTTATTTTGGTCTGACCACTAATGAGCACTGAAATGATGCTTGCATCGAACTGTCATAACCACAAAATCTTAATCTTATTTACATAAGAAGCTGGAATTTACATTTTCCCCATATTTAGCTGGGATTTACATTTTCTCCATATGTTTCTCATTTCATCTACTACCACAGAATTTAATTCCTTAATTTACTAATTCTGATAAGATCTTTCTGCCATTCCTCACTGTTGGCTTTTTTCTACTCTAAAATATTTTGTCAACAAAGTTTCTCAATCATTTTTCCAAGTCTCTTATAAATATATGGAACAGCACAGAGTGCTGCAGAATTCCTATGGTGACCTTTGTCCATTGATGACCATAGAAAAAGGAGCATCTGAAGTTTTCAAAAAAATCTTTGTAATCACTTGGGATTATTCATTTAAGCACAAAACGCATAAATTTTTATCACACAAAAACAGACAGAAGTTATTTCTTTCTACTGTCTTTAAGTTAGAAAATGGAACATTATACACTCTTACTCCATTTTTTGTGTAGCTTTACCTTAGGATTCATAAAAATCTGCTTAATACCATCAACTGTACTCATTTTGGGTTTACATTCTGTATTTTTCTCATTTTAATCTATGAGCTGTCTTGCTTGTTCTAAATGGCCCTTCTTAGAAAGAAAAAGTGGCTACCTGAGTTTTTTTCATCATTCCTACAATAGAGTTTATGCAAGAACAGAAGCTAATATAAATTCAGCTGATGACAGTTGACATAAATTCAGTGAAATTTAATATCATTGAAATTACTGCCTATATCAGTTGATATATGTTTGAGATCTGACTAAAAATCAAAGACTAATTAGAAAATTTATACCCAGACAAAGATGAGCGCACTAATAAAGCAGTAAAGACACTGTTTTGTTTAGAGACATAATTCTTAACAGTTATTGATCATAAAATATTAAGATATTGTAGTAGATTGTTCTGTAAAAGAAAACTAACTAGCACAAGCTACAACTGTACAATGCTCTTACTCACAATGTAAGTTGCCTGTTATAAGTCTGCAAACTAGAAAATCTTAAATAATCTTTGAGGAAATGCAAAGCTGATGAAGCATCTTCAGTGGCTGGTTTCTAGCAACGATACTTAAAAATCTCCACATTAAATTATTTTCTCTCCTTTGTAGGCTAAGATGTGACATCGCCACAAGTCCTGCCAAAGGCTTGCTTTGGCCACTGTCAAAGAAAGTGGTAGCTTGCAACCACATGTTGAGTCAGAACATGTTCCAAACCAGCCTAGTCCATGATCTAGGATGCAAATCACCTCACCAATCACCTAATTCACTTGGAATTCAGGTCTTATGTCTAAACTAATAATCTAGCCTTACTCCATAATCAAGAGAGAGAGAAACAGAATTAACTACCTCCTCTATCTCTATGATATCTCCATGATATTCATTCTCTAGGGAATGAAATGCTCTTTATCTAGAAGCAAGAAAAATCTGACCTATTGTGCACAGTTTGTCTTGGAAAGAACACCCTGGAGGGTATTCAAAGGCTGCAGGCTGAAAGCAGGACAGTGTTTACTCTATCTAAATGCTATCTGAAATGCTCTAGTCACATTTAAGTCCACTACTCCCTGTACATTTGTAAGCACACTCAAGATTGTGCTTTGTTACTCATACAGGAACGTGTGCAGTGTATCTAAAACTCCTTATTTTAGATACAGGAAATTTTCTATCTGGAGGTTTCTTTTCAGAAACAGTGTGGATTTGCACTATTCTGTTATCTTTTGACTTTAATTTAATAATAAAATTAAATTTCGGATCTCTTTGGACCTTGAAATAATAATTCTAGAACTGTTTTAAAACTGACTATAAAAAATGTTTAGTAAACAAGCTTTTAAAAAGTGTTTGGTCATTTAAAGATAGATAGGCACTATATATCACACTTTAAATCAATCAGGTTTTATGGAGACATTTCTTCTGGTAGCAGTGCCCTATGATATTTTTCTCTTACTCCTTTCTTCCACTTATTCACTCTGCCAATCTTGCCCTCTCAGCTGTGGCAGTACAGCTCTTTGCAAAAACCTATGATTAAATTTTCCTGTCACAAGCTTTCACAGTGAAAATCAGTCTCAGAATTAAACATCCAGGCTCCTCTATGTGCCTGGAGAAGACTGGGAACTTTGAATGAGGAACCAAACCCACAGATCCACAGCTGGAAGTGTTGAAAAGCCAGCCCCTAGAAATATCGCACCCTTTTTCTAGATAGCATCTGTCATCTGTGAAGACAGGTGCTGCTGTCACGTTTCTCTATTAAAGAAGGAATCTCACTGTTTTTCCTTCAAAGACATAGCTCCTAGAGAAAAGGGAAGTGATTGCTATTTTCTATTTCATTTAAGAACTTGAGAACTTAGTATTTTAAAGTCCATTTAGTCCTGTATCATGTATCCAACAATGGCTAAAAAGTATCTAAAAAACAAGGAAAGAATATACTACTTCTACAAGAACATATTTCTTACCTTCAAGCCTTTGTAGATCAAGGACTTGTTAAGCTAGATTTTTGCCAATGAATTTTAATAACTTTCAACACATACCACTTACAAGAACTTACCTATGTCTTTCTGAAACTTCCTGCATCTGAAACATGTCATGATCAGTAGTTTCACTTCAGACTGTCTGAGGAACCTCCTTCTACTGTTTCTTTTGAACAAGTCACCTCCTAGCTTCATATATTGACAACTAAATTCTAGTTGAGCAGACCACAAAAAAAAATCTAGCAAGGCAGGAGCATTTATCTTGTTGGAGTTTGGACTGAAGCTTCATGCCTGGATGCCCAATTCAGGCAAAGCTGTAAAAGTATGTCTTGTAGGTCAAGAAAAGGATGTGTTACAGGTCCTTACAGAACTAGGCAGCTCCAAAAGTGGTGGCATAAAACTGTGAGTTTGGAAGACATTGGAAATGTCTCTTAGCTCAATTTATAAGCCAAATACTCACAAATAAAGTTGTTTGTAAAAATCCTACATGAGCAGAAGGATGAACATAGTGTGGTATTATGTAGTCTGATTTCATTTTCTTGCCTAGTTAAGGCAGAATGGTTTATAAAACATCATGTCTCTTTCAATGTAGAAAACATTATACCATTCTGTATAATAGGCTGTGAACTGAAGGACCGAATGAGTTACGATATGCTGTCAAAAACTCCACATTGCAGTTTTACAACTTTCTCCTTTTTGCTTTAGAAGTGCAGGAATTCAGTCCAAATATTTCTAATGGTGAAGATGCAAGTGAATTTATAAAGATTTAGAAAGGATTGAACTCTAACGGTATAAAATATCCTATTAACTCTTGCCCTAAGTTTTACATTTTTAGAAAGAATTTAAACTAAACTCTTGAAATCTGCTGCCTATGTTGTCATTAAAGATTTCTTACTTCAGTGGATTATGACTTTTGAAAATTCACTCCATCTCCATTCAACAGGGGATTAAACAACTATGGAATAAATTAAAGTGGGTTAAAGATGTCTCACAGAGTTTTAAGACCCCTGTATTATACCAATATCAGAGTGCTTCTATCTTTGGAATGAAAGTCTAGGTAAATATATTTTGTCTAGGATCTATTGTTCTCATTCCACATTCCTATAAGCCTTCTTTTATTAATATTGGCTTGCCATTTTCTGCATACATGTAGACAGTAATATTAAAAAAAATTAGATTTTATATGAAAGGCCACAGAGCAACATTTTAATCAAAGTTTGCACTGTAGTTTGCTTTATATATAACACATTGAAGAAAACGTCCATTTTCATATGAGTAGACCTATCCTCCGAAGAAGGTGAAGAAGACTGCAATGTGGAATATATGAGTACTATACAATGGACAAAGCCCTCATGCACTATTAACATGCTCTATTGGTATTACTCATTTTTGCATCCAGTTACCAATTTGTTTAATAGACATTGATCGTTTATTCAGTCAGTCAATGGATGTCAAAATGTTTTAAAATCCACCTCTGAGGAAAGAGGTGTGTTTCTTTAATGTTGTTCTGGTAAGTAAGGGGAAGATTGAATAGCTATTCTGTTGCAAGAGTAAACTCTTTTTTTTGAGATTTTCTTGGTGGTTTTTACAAGGTCTGCTAATTCTTACAGGGGTCTGCTCAGCAGTGAGCAGCACGTGGGCATCACTTCTGCCAAATGCTGCACATTGTTTTCCTGGCTATAATGTACACGAACATGTTGCAGTGCTCTCAAAGTGCAGAGATGTCAAAGAAATATGGATTGTTCTATTAGAAATTAAGAGATACCACATATTACATGTTAAAATGATCCAGGCAAAATTTACTTGATCCATATCTGAACAGGACTTTACTACCAGTATACATTTGTTCATTCAGGATGTGGGGAGACCAAGTAGCCTCAGAAAATGTACTACCTCCATTTGCTTACATCGATGGTGTTTTTGTGACTCTGGACACAGCTATGACAACAGACCTATTATGCCATTATAATATTGTTACAGAATACTAGAAGATTCCATAAACCAATTTCTCTATCTCTTGTAAACTAGTAATATGGTAGTTCTTTGTCATGATTATCCTTGAACTTGCACAGATCAGTTTTTAGGTCTGTGGTTCTTTTCTGAGTTGATCCAAACAGACAAGGTGAGGGAACATAACACAGACAAGGAAAACAGAATAGAATACCCAATAGAAAAATCAACATTGCCTGTACTTGACAGTAGTCTTTCTTCCTGTAATAGTATCACATCTAACTAGAAGTGAAAATAGTAGTTAGTAGGATTAATAAAATTCCATATGCAAATATCTGGCTCATGAGAGTCATGGTCCAATTACTAGTACTATCACTAAGGTCATTAATTTAAACTGAGGTAAGTTAAGAGTCCTTTGGGCATTGACATGTAAGTTGATTAGTAAGTTTTTTCACACTGAAACGAAAAAGTTGGGAAGAAAATATGGAAACATCGCTTCAGCACACCAATTTATAGGATAATGAGCAATACTGTGAGCTTCTCTGTGGAGAACTGAGTTCTCTTCTGTAACATATAGTAGATCAGATACATGGCTTTAAATTCATATTAAGATGTAGTGAAGCAAATTGAATATAAGATAATTTGGGGTCCAGTCAACTGACATCTTTGGGATTATTTTATGTCTGCTGGTTTCTGCTGAGTGATTTCAAATTATAGCAAGTTTTGCCTTTTCCTTTTTTAACCAAAACTTGAGTATCACTTTCGTAAACCCTTCTGAGACTTCTCCAGTCTTCAGAAAAGGTCCAAACATTTCCAATTACCAAGAAATATTAACTCAACTGATAGATAGAAACAGTGGAGCCCTAGAGCACTGGTTATGATACTGTAAATAGAGTATATCCTCAGTTTATCGTCTCTTCAAGTCATCTCAGAACTAGCTTGTGTATTGATCCATAATTTAGGCAGGGCAACTAGAAGAAATAAAGTCTTTAAAGGCAAATTACAACGGAGTGCCATACACCTGTGAACTTTCCCCAAACGCTGATGGCTGAAACATTTTAAGATGCATAGTAACAGAATGACTGCAGAGTAATAAAATAGAGGTGGCATTATATTACTTTTCCTACATAAATAAGAAAAACATAAAATTTATTATTCTGACCTTGCACCACAAGGACTTCTCAAGTATGTAAAAAAATTAAATTGGCCTATCAAAATGGACTTAGACTAAAGGGAAGCCTCCAAAGCATGGGCATTAGTATTTACTCAACAGCATATTTTCATATTCTTAAAGTGCAACAACTTCAGGGTTTAGAGAATCATACATAATTGGTCCCAAATCTTCATGAGTTAGGAAATGCAGTGGTACTGAAAACAGACAAAGAAACAGGAACTTTTCATATCAAGTTCCAGAATGTCTTCATCCTTTTTTGACTGATACTTGCAGTCTATTATGCTTTGACCTCAGACTGTTCCAAGTGTCACTACCTTGACTGCAGTGAATTTTTTGGGCCAATTGTATCTGCAGTTCCATTTGTACAGTTCCTGCATGAACAGGATTTCAGCTGAGTGATTCAGACAGAAATGAAGTTCATTGTCTTTCCTAGAATAAACATATCTTCAAAGACAGGTCAAGATCACTGAACAAATTCCTACATCTGCCTAAAAAAGCAAGTAACTTTTTTCATTGTCTCATCCTCTATATCTGTGTGGTTAAGCAGTAGCACAAAACAATTTAACCATAGCAAGCAAATTTCATTTGTTACCCGTCAAATGCTGATACAAAAGATAACTATGAAAAAGCAATAAAATCCTCATTTTACGGCAATAGGTAACATGTCTTTGCTATAATATACTTGCTAAATAACATTCAATGAATGCATAAAAAGCATTTAAATATAAATACCTATCAGTTCTATTTTGCAGGGAGTAACTGCCACTTTTACTTGAGTTTCTTTTAAAAGCATTTGCAGAACAGACATCCTTTAAAAACTCACAGTTAGTATTATATGTTATTACTATTACTGCAATGCTCACAGACCACCCTGTACTCAGGTTTAGGGTGTACTAGAAACTAAACATGTACAGTCACTGCCCTAGAGAATTCTGTCACTGAAACAGATCTGGCATACGCAAAGCTAAAATAAGAAATATTGGTGATGTCCTAACAATTGAAGAGCTAAGAGTTAGGACAAGTATCTGAACTTTTCATTCCAATGTCATATTCAGGATGTTCCAAAAATGTTAATTCCAATAACTAGTCAAGGTATAAAATGCCACTAGCTCTTTTCAAATGGATGCAGGCTCAAGGAAACTCTGAAGTGACCTGTATTACTGATTACTCCATGTCATCAAGGGGCCTGAAACCCACTCATAGAGCATTAGAGGGTCTCAATATTCTCCAGGATCAGTGACTTGCCCTCAGTAATTAGAAATGCTTGACTTGTTCCTTAATTATACAAATAAAATCTGTCTTCCAAAATATAAATCTGTCAGCCAACATCAGTTCTGGGTAGTCCATAAGCTACCTAGAGAATGACAAAAATATTTTCCATTTATAAAATTTACTTAATAAAATTCTAATGATACGATTTCTATAAACTTACTGGAAATCAGTAACATCTTATCTTATTCAAGCTTTTAGCTGTTTAGAGTGATTTCCTCCTTAGTTTGCTGTATAGAGAACTAATATATGGTCTGTGGGGCAGTACAGATTTGGTCTAAAAGACATAGAATCATAGAATCATAGAATGGTAGGGTTGGAAGGAACCTTTAGAGATCATCTAGTCTAACTCCCATGCAGAAGCAGGTCCACCTAGATCAAGTCACATAGGAACATGTCCAGGGGGGTCCTGAAGATCTCCAAGGAAGGAGACTCCACAATCTCCCTGGGCAGCCTGTTCCACTGCTCCTTTACCCTCAAAGTAAAATAGTTTTTTCTTCTATTTAAGTGGAACTTTTTGTGTTCAGGCTTCATTCCACTACCCCTTGTCCTGTTGCTAGCCACAATAGAAAAAAGGGATGCCCCAGCCTCCTGACACTCACCATTTTAGATATTTGTAAATATTAATAAGATTCCCCCTCAATCTCCTCTTCTCTAGACTAAACAGCCCCAGTTCCTGTAGCCTTTCCTCGTATGAAAGATGCTCCAGTCCACTGATCATCTTGGTGGCCATGCATTGAACTGTCTCCAGAAGTTCTCTGTCCCTCTTGAACTGGGGAGCCCAGAACTGGACACAGGACTCCAGATGAGGCCTCACCAGGGCAGAGTAGAGGAGGAGCAGAACCTCCCTTGACCTGTTGGCTACACTCTTCTTGATGCATCCCAGGACTGGGCTATTGGACTTCTTGGCCACGAGAGCACATTGCAAAAAACATATTCTATCACTCAGCAGTTACCAGATAGTATGAAAACATTCAGCTTTCCAATTTCCAGTTTTGCTATATCATGATAGTTACCCTAAGCAAATGCCTGAAGCTTAAGTCCAAAACCAAAACCTTAACTCATTCTAAACCCCTAACATTGAACCTCTCACCTAACCATAATTCTAACCTCTTTTTATTTTAAATTATTTTTTTTTAAAAAAATCAAATTGCAAGTTCATCTGCATTCAGAGTGCTTAAAATAATTTTTGTTTATGTTTGTGGTCCAAAATATGATTTTGTATCCTTCAGGATTAAATATTTCCAAATATATCAACAGAACACAAAAAGCTCAGGTGGAGAAACTGCAATTTTCCAGCTTGTTCTTCAGTCTGAAAATGTCAGTACTTTTTGTTACCAGGAATCACACTAAGGGCTGCATGGCAGTCTCTGTGACTGTTCAATTACTACACATTCCAATCAGATTGCCAGCCAGGGATCAGTAGGAGTTTGGTGTTTATGATGTAAAATATCTGCTAGGAATTGGATTTTGATCATCACTTCATTTTACATCTATTTCCCACTAACCAAAGAGTTTTAATCACTCTTGACCTTTCCTAGGTTTGAACTAGTAATTTAATTGCTAATCCCTGCTGAAGGACTCTGAAGTACACTACAGAGCCCATGAGGCATGCAGCTTGACCCCTCTGTTCAACATTGTTTTAACCAACAATATAATCAAGAATATGCTCAGACTTGACAATTTTAATTACAGTTTTGGACACAGTTTCCAGATGAAGTATAAATGAAACTGTCTCACTAGAAGCAATAAAAATATCTGCCAATCTCTAGGTAATTCCATATGAATCAAAAAATATCTTTAGCCAAGAAGACATTGCAGCCAAGAAGATCTTGCAGACTCACACTACTCCACTGTCAGTTTGCTCCTAAGAAATATCCCACTCCTGGCAATTAGAATTCTTAAGGGGCTGGGTAAAAATCTGTCAGTTTTGGCTTGTTTCAAAATCTTCCCCCAGCTGGTAATATAATTCCAAACCAGCTGAGATTCAATTTTTGTTGAATTTCATTGCAAAAAAGAATCATACGGTAAAAAGATCAACAAAAGCTTTTCACCCCCTCAAATTTCAAGCTACAGCATGAAGAGCATTTTCTTTGAGGTTTTGTTTTTTAACATGATTAGCTTATTCTAAGTCTCTTATTCAATATTTTTCCTTTGTTATTTTCAAATTTGCATTAAATTGTCCTTCAGACTGACGTTTACTAACTGAGAGAGAAGAAACATAGAAGCAATATGGTCTATGATACTTAGGCATCATTACAAAGCTTGAAACTGGAAACTTCTACCTGCACATTGTCTGCTAGATTAAAACAGCATTAAACTGATATTAACTTTCCTGTAAATGTGAGTGCCTAGTACTGTTCCAGTTTGTCCATAGGTTCACGACTCCTGCATGTGTATGTCAACATACGTTGCTTTTTCACAAGATGTGAGATCATATTTGTAACTAAGCTTAAAACTACATTTATGCCCTAAACCTACCTATTGAAGATTTCTCTATAAAGGTTATGTTTACTTTTCTGCAATACTTAGAGAACATCATTGCAAACTGGAATGCAATGAACTGAGATTGTACTGATTAATATCTCTGACAGAAATACTAGTGTCCTCAAAGCAGACAAATTTCATGGAAATTATGCTGTGTACGAGCTAATTTGGCCACCTATTAGCAGAGCTAATTTGGGCAGTGTGCTGAGATGAGGCAGCTCTGTGCTTTCTGGATCTGAAGATAGCTTGCACAATTTTATCTCAGAGGTCTGCAATGTATTTTTTGCACAGTATTGCCAGAGCCGTAGTTTTCTGAATTATTTTCCACTAAAAAAGTAAATCTTCCAAATTAAATACAAGTCAAAGTAGTTGTACATATTCACTAGAGTGAGTCACTTCCTGCATGAACTGAATTCAGGCTTCGTGAACCCAGTTGCATGATGATTTTAGCAAGTGCTAGGTAGTTTACACAGATGGACATAGGAAAGATATCTTCCAGGGCTATCAGCTGCTCAGGTTACACGTCAAGGGAAAAAGCAGAGTACTGCTTTTCTGGTATGCAAATAAAACTAATTTACAGTATAAATTAATAGCACTTTAGTGAAGTTACACCAGAACTACACTGGCATGACAGAGTTTTAATCTGCTCCACACATTTACTGAATAGCCCAGTCAATATCAGCTTACTGAAATGAGTAATTAATGTTTGTCAGGAGTGAGAACATTTTCCCTTTCCTGCTATCTTGGTCATAATGGGGCAGGCCTATATAGGTAACAAAAGATATTTTTAAATTGATGTTTTAAGCAATTTTATCCAAGAAAGATGAAAACTTGCCCTAAGATCTCAACAAGAGACACACACAAGTCCCTTCAGAAAGCTACCTGAGAAACTGGTTTGTGTTATGTTGGAAATGTTTCATTGACTAGGAATTTTCAAACTTTCATATAACAAATCACACACTAATCTCTTTTAAGCAGTTCAAAGAATCAGCAAAACACAGCAAAAGCCATGAAAAGTCTCATTCTCAGCCCTCTTTCTGTTGCTGCAACTCCTCCAGTAAGGCAGCTTGCCAGCTTCCACAAACAAATCCCCTACACAAGGGAACTGAGGTATTGGATGGACTCAGTCAACAGGAACTTGTGGCCAGTGTGCCAGGCCACCTGTTCTAGGGGGAGTCAAGCCATGGAGTAGGATTGAATTCAATTTCCTTAGCAATTCAATTTACACAGTTTGCCAGTATTTATCAAATCTCTGCCACCTGGAGAAACTCTCTTTCTGTCTAGCAGAGAGAAGGAACAATTCAGCAGAATGTTTCTCCATCCCCATACCAGATTGACTCTGGAAACCTCTAAGTAACTGCTACAAATCTTAAAATGGAAATACACAATTTTCCTGGGAAGAAGATGAAAATAATCCTGGTAGATTAAAAATAAAATTAAAAAAAATATATATCCTTATTAATTTCTGTAAAAATTAATTAAAACTTTGGAGTTGAAATAGAGGAACAGCTACAGTTACTCTAGGAGGAAGTTTCTATCCATTATTGTCTCATATTATTTACCTCACTAAGGCTCAGATGTTTGCAGGAACTTAAAACCATTCAGCAGAAAACTCCATTCTTCTTAGTTATTAATATAGTCCAAAGACAATGATCTCACCAACATATAAACACACGAAGAGAAAATATTTCACAGCATAAAAAACGATAAATATTTATTTCCATGTTTGAGAGAAATATCTAAGTAATTCATTGCTAGTATTGATCATTTATAAAATGTAATATGAAAAATATTTATTGACATGACTTTAGTTATACTGTGGGAACACAATATAAAAATAATACCCTGTTAAAATACAGCACTTTTCTTAAAGGTGTCAAAGAGCTTAACAACCAAATCAAGCCTGTCTACTACATAAGAATTATTGTAATCATTACAAATTATAAATGGCAAAACCAAAGTACTGAAAGTTATCAGCTTCCTCAAGGGCACCAAAAAGTGCTTGGAATGCCAATTTGACTGCAAAGTTGTAGTATCACCAAAAATCAATCCAAGAAGAACCAAGGACAATTATGTTGCATTTTGGGTGAGGGCATTTATGCAAATGTTGTCCTAGCAGAAAAGAATAGGCAATAAATTCTGTTTAAGTGGAATTCATTTTAAGCTAATACCTGCTTTGGTTCAAAATTCAGGAAATAACTGAAAGCTTAACAATAGAAAGTACAAATAACTAATAGCATATTTTGAAAGGAAATGTGTACATTGTAATTCAAATGATGTGCTTTCACTTCCCGTCCCACGCCCCCCCACCTCCCCCACCCCGGTCCTACAGTAAACTACCTGAATTGGGTCTATTGTTAAATGAAAAGAACAAAAAAGAATACAAAGCTTCCTTGTACTGGTCCATCTTTGGCAAACTCTTAGAGAAAAATGAAGGTTTATAGTTGTTGTGGACCCATGTGACACTTTCTGGAGAAGCAAGCTTTTTATTTAGAAAAGAAACAGATGTTTTGGCAGATAGCATAGAAAGAATCCTGTCAGAGACTATAAACTAGGCTTGAAGGGGGAAAAAAAAAAGTGTCTGGAAAATATGTGAAGTATAAAACAAAAGAACCAAAATGACATGGATAAAATAGAAATGCAAGGAAAAAGACAAGGGCTTTGTTAAAACTGAAAAGAGAAAGTAAATGTGCTAAACTTGTTGTAACTTTGGAAGAAGTTTTAAGGCCAAATAAATGAAACTTATCTCTCTCCCACTGACACAGCTCATTGCAGCATGAGCCTGGGAGATTAATTTTATAACTGCAGACAGAAATCAAATAAAAGGAAGACTCAATGCCCTTTTTGAGCATCAGTAGAAAAAGATCACAAGTACACAGCCAATATTAAAATTCAGCCAAGGTTTATGGCCAATATTTAAGTAGATTTGTACTGAAAGAACAAAAAATAACCAACAGTATGAATGGAGATGGACGTGCTACCGTCACCTGCCTCTGCACCCAAGTTTTACTCTTTCATTTGTTTGCAGTCAAGGGGCTTTTTCTGAACTTAACAAATGTGTTGAAGATTTTAAACTCAAACTCACCAAGCCAATTCCTATGAATACCCTCAGTCTTGATGCAGAAGAGCTCTGTCAAGAAATTCTCAGCCTGCTCTATTCTGAAATCTACTGCTACAGGGCAACAACTTTTAAAAATATCCTCTTTAACCTCCAAGAATAACCTTTTCTGAAAAATGTGAAGGAAGATGGTATTAGGGTAGCAATTCCAGTTAGTCAGGGCTCAGTCCTGCCATCTTTCAAGAGAGTAAAGTATCAGTATATATATTTACGTCTTGGTACAAAAATCTAAGTTGCAAAGAAATATGGCCATATGAGAGATGCACTTCCAGTTGACCATCTACTGTGGCCATACTAAGATTTAAACAAGCAGACATAAAGGGATCAAATACTGTATGTCAGCTGCTCCATAGTAAGAGCCCACAGGTCAGTGTAGTAATGTCATGGTTTGGGGAGAAGCTGCTTTTGCTTGGTAACACGGGAAAGGGGCTGCAGTGCAGGCCCAGTAAAGAGTTCTCAGACTTTCCCCCAGCATTGAGGTTCAGGCCCACCTCCAGCCCGACTGGGCCAATCTGGCGTCTCTGCCATCACTATTTAAGGATGAGACTTTGAAATGAATGGAAGGAGGTTGAAGGGAAGGGTAAGATGAAGGCGACCGCACAGACCCTGCAGCCAGGAAAAGACAGAAGGAGCGATGTCGGACCACAGACATCCTTGCAGCCTGCAACGAGTAGGGACCACATGATGGAGAGACCTAGAGACTCCAGGTCAGAGGGAGCGAGTAGTTTAGACCCCAATCTGGAGAAGATGAACTGGGGTTTTAGCGGCCCATCAGAGTGGCCTGTGCAGG